>CM062831.1:25720963-25756173 GCA_031772345.1 Himalopsyche anomala | reverse complement strand
ATCTCCTGTTCTTGGTAATCAACAGAGATCACTGAAAAATGGTGAAAGTACAGATGAACAAGAGCCTGATGTCGTCTTAGATGATGTTGTATTTAGAAATCGACGACAGGCAAATAATTACTTGAAGATAGAAGATCCCCAGCCGCTTTTCGGTATACCGATAGGACCGGTTTCTCCAGCACCCAACAGCGACTACTTGCATATCACACCTGAAGTGAAAGACAGGTCTAGATATATTCCTCAAGAATCACCGGATGTTATCAATGACGATTTGGCTTTCAGGAACCTTAGGAAAGATAGGAACACGTCTCCTTTAGGTAACGCTGCAGTGGAAGTACTCATTAACAACAGCTCTGAAAATAAAAGCATGAGTCAGCCTTCCAAAATGTTTGACAAGCACGTTATCAAGAAGAAGAAAGCGGTCAGGTCGATGTCAGCTAATATATTCACGATGATACAGCGGGAGATAGATGATGCACTCGGTTTATGCAGCAGTCGGGCATTGGAAAAAGCGCAGAGTATTCCTGATTTACCTGATGCTGTAGTGGAGTTTGGGAAAAGCGGTAAGCTGCCGAGTAATTTTAGAGCTTCACAATTACTCTTGGAAGAGAGATTATGCGATGTAGATGCAACATCTAGATTAACCCCAAATTATGACAGCGAAGCGAGGACGAATGCAAGGAACAATTTTCTATTTAGTATGGATAATAAAGTGACAAATCGACCTCCACTATCTGTCACTCCCGATAGGTCTCCAAAAGAATCATCTTCTGGCTATCGAAAACCTCTATCACCAAAACGGACAACTCAATCAGAGACAGAAGATGCTTTAGATATGATGGCACAAGAAGCAAATGAAACGAGTGCTAAATTAGTGCTGGCGTTAGAAGAGTTGCAAAAAGAAAAATCACCTTTGAAATTTAATGACAGCCATAAACAAGTTCCCACCACATCTTGTATTGAAGAAGCAAAGCTATTGAAGATGAATAATAATATAAGTAAATTAAATTTCCTCAATGACAGAAGTTCTATATCATATAATGAAAATGCCACAAGAATATCTATACCAAAACCTGCAGAGAGGCGTAATATTTTTGAAGAAAACGATTATGTAAATATTGATAAATTTGAAGATTTTTCAAAGGTGACTGAAGACAAAATTGATAACCCTGTGTACCAGGGTAGAGGCAGATCGACAGAAGATAGTTTGATTGAAATCTCAAATCAGTTGAAAATCGCCGGTAATAAAATTAAGTCCAATTCCGATTATCTGGATAATTTTGAGGATGAAGGTGCTAAGCTTAGGTTGCTGGCAAAACAATGTGATATTAATCTTAATAAAAATTCATCCCATGCGGAAAACAGACAAGTAGAAAATAAAGTAATGCAAGAAACAAAATTTGTACCGTTTGAACAATCTTTTGTCAGGAGTCATCCGTCTTCTTATGATGACAGATTCCATGTCAGCAAGACCTCGATTGGAATAGACAATTCAATGGTGACAAAACAACATTCAAATGATTCAAAAATGGATACTCTCGATAAAATGCAGAGCTTTGATGACTTAAGAAAAGGTATTAGCGATTTATTGGAGGATATATCACATGTCACGGACAAATTTAGCATTAAGAATAATGACCAATCGAATAGTAATGAAAGGAACGGCAAAGATTCGCCAGTAGAATTATCATCCCGTGATGATGAAAGTGAAAAATCTCGAGATAACAGAGGAAGTCCAGAATACAACTCCTCTGAAGAACTAGCGATGATTTTCAACTTGACAAAAGAAGATGCGTCTAAAGCTTCCAATCAGCAGAAAGACGGGGCTGGAAACAAGAGCGGAGAAAAAGACAGCCATTTGGATTTAAATTCACCACGGTTGGTGAACACTGTTAACCAAAATCTAAGAAAGGTATCAAAAGATGAAACAAATCAAACGATGACTGCAGTAAGTAAGCCTCCGGCGACGATACCTCGAGCTCCAACCACACATGAAGTTCCGTGGAGAGTCAACAGGCGACAATCTACAGCTGATAGTGCAAGCAAAGGTAAGGGAGTTTGACCACTGCAAATCCTAAGCATGCTGTATTGTTTTTGTGCTGTACTGAGTTTCCCATTAACCGAGCAAGTTTCTTGTTGAGTAAGCAATAATTTGTGTTTTGGCAGGTGCGTGTGACGACGGCTTGTGCTCCTCTAAGCGCCGTTCTTGGTACCGCGACCCCGACACGTTGATGCTAGCATGTTCCTACACGTTGATTTGCACTCAACAGCTTGACGGCTTGGATTTTTTGACATTGCTGGGGATCGTGCTGGCCATGATTTCAATTATTGCGATGCTGATCATCTAGCTAAAGTGAAAGAGTAGCAAAACCTAAACTGCTTTTAGTTCATTGGCAATGTCTACTTTTGTGTGTGTCGTATCAGAAATAACATTTCATTTTTATTAATATACATATATATATTCCTTTGTAATAATTAATATATTTCCATAAAAAATACTTAAAAAGCATGGTTATTGAATCTTAGTATTATTAATTGTCGCTTATTTAATTATATTTATTGTAAAAAGTAATATTTTGTATCAATCGGTGCCAAATATAGACAATAACTAGAAAAATAAAATAAAAATTTGAGATGCTATAGTTTTTAATTATAATTTTTATGACATAGATAATTTTATTATAGTATAATGTAAGTTAGAGATTTATTAGAAATAAATGATGTAAAAAAAACGTTGACTTTTATTTGTAAAAAGTAATTCTTAGATAATTATAATTAAAAAAGAGATTTCCAATAAGAGTTTTTTGGCAAGGCAGCAGGTTAGTTTGCATTTGCACACGGTTAGTGAGTTATAAGCTCATCCGCTTGGTCAGCACGCTTTTCTTGAACAAAAATTGAATCCACCATTGTGAGTAAAAATCCTTAGTTTTATTCAATAAACTGTTTCAGTATATTAAATCACAATCATATTCAATATCATTAGTATTTGTACTGATTCACTTTGTTATTATTTGCTACCTGTCGTCCTGTGAATTTGTTTGTTGCATCTGAGTATTATTTCTATGGTTCATATAGGTTTATGTTTGTCTACACCAAAATACACCAAACACTACTAAAATAATCAAAACTTAAACAGCAAACACAAAATAATTATAATAACAGAATAATCATAGAAATTTTTATAGTCAAAGTATAAGTATATAAAAATTATGATAACATCATTGTTTTATAATGGTTTGGTTTGTATTTTATTATCATTTGTTTACATATTTAACCCAGTCTTTGTACATTCCGTTTATAAATGCCGTTCTGCTGCTTATTTCCATTTCATGAATACAAAATATGTAAATATTATATTAAACGTAAAGCAGGCATGGTACGGAAATATTAAGATGAACAACCAAACAAATAGATTTAAAGACTTGATATTATAATGAAACCAGTCAAAAATTTCTTAGATATTGAAATAACATAAAACCAATTAATTGACAATCTTTAGAAAAACTAGGAATACCTGAATGATGCAAATGAAAAATACACTGTTATTTCATCTTTGAAAGTATGAAAAGGGAAACACATTCAAAATCATTCCTCATAAAAACTCCACATATCCTTAGACACACGAAAAAAATATGGAAGCATCATAACACACACCACTTGTACATGATTTAGGAGATCTAAATTTGCTAAGATTATTCTAATAAACTCGTGTTTGATTATAGGTGTTGTGTAAATGCAGACTAGGACAGTATTAAATGGCTGCAACGCCCAAGGCTCTCATTGGCGACATCTGTTGGCGATGATGCAAAATATTTTACAAATCTAGTTAAATAGTTATAATATTAATATTATATCCCTGTTATGTAGAAACTAAAACTTTTTCTCTGTGTACTTATATTTTAATTAACTTGTATTAACAATAAATCAAATTATATTTTACTAAATAAAGAAGCTTTATATACTGAATGAGATTCTTTATGATTATTATTATTTCCTTTAATAATATCCCCTACCCTCTTATCCTGTGTTTAGTTTTTTTTTTGTGTGTGTTTTAGATTATGCGCTACCAGTATAAAAATCTAATGAATTGCTTAAATCAATAAATATAATTAAGTATTTTGGAGCTGAAAGAGGTAAGAATAAATAATCAGGTAAGTGATCAAAAACAGGTTCCTTTGATTTTTAAGGGGAAAAAAAATATAAAAATAAAAATGAACAATTTCACGGCAAATTCAAATATTACCAACTTGAAAATTTTATATTTCATAGAGTATTATAAAATAAGATTCTTATTGTCCATTATTATAAGTTGGCCATTCAGCGAGGGTGCTAATGTTATATGAAGAAAGTTGGTATACCTGTTTATCTGTCATGGTTGCCAAGTTATCCACAGCCCTATAAGTTGTAGTTATCGATACTTTTACTATCGATGCTTCAGAGAACTCGCAGACTTGTTGCATAACCTTGACATAACATTTGCTGATCTAGTTTATTTTCTTATTGTTTATTCAATATAAAATCATGCAACAATAAATAAGCCTACATTAAACAACGCCATATTAATAACTTTAGTAATGAATTTGGCCAGTGCCCACATTTTAATGATTACTCTTTACCCATGTCATGTCTACTAAATGAAGTTATTTCTAGCATATGAAACAAAAATTTAAACATATTTTTAACCATTGTAGTAATGATTTATCTTGATCTGGGCATTCAAAACACAATACAGTGAAACCCCAATTTTACGTTTTTCAAGAGACCGTAATGAACAAGCGAAAAATGCCGGGAACTGATAATGCGGGAAATCTATAATAATACGAAAATAAATGTTTTATTTTTATTAACTTATTTATTTACACTTTTTTTTTTATAAAAGAACATGTTTTTCTAAATTGCCTAATACATACTAAAATGCTAATATGCAGTGTGGAACTTAAATTTTAACAGAGGCCTTTCAAACTCGCGAATTTTTCTAAGTTGACTTTTTTTATTACCTATGTCAATTCGTTTTTCTCCTGGATTTTTTTCAACGTCATGAATTGTTTTTACTTTCTCAGCTAGAGTTCCAGTTTTCTTCATTAAGGCATTTTAAATGAATGATTTTCACAGACAAAAAAAATATCTCATTAAATTTTTCATGCTCAAAACGTCAGAGACGAGTTACCTCGTCAATTACTAATTAAATTAATAATTGCAAATTATAGCTGACGTGCTAGGTACAAACGTACTTTTTTCTACGGCAGCCAAAACGTTAAATGTGAGTTGGAAAAATTCGCGAAACGAGATGTGGAGTTAGACTATTTATGAGCAAAATGAAAAATATTCAACCAAAACTGTCAATCAGGATAATATTTGTGACAAGACCATAATATTTAGATGATAAATCGAAAAAATCGGTAAATCGGAGAAAGATGAATGCAGGATTATTTAACATTGCTCTTATGGGTGTTGGGCTGGAACTATTAAAAATGAACGACCCAAATGGGAAAACGAAGAATGCGAGGGCGGTAGATCGGGGTTCCACTGTATACTTAAATCCAACCTATACTTTTTTTGCTCTAAAAGCAGCCAGGATTTTTGTTGTTGTTTATTGACCTGAATCATGAATATCTTTCAGTTTTAAATAATTAGCTTTTCGCCTATTTGTGGATAAAAATTTGTAAAAATGTAAAACCTCTAATTAAATAACTTTTGTACAAAATTTCATTTCTACAATGTTAGTGTAAAATTTATTGCAGGGCCGCGATTGAATGCTTGGCCACTTTGAGTTTAAGAAAATGGATATTTAAAAGTCAATATTAATTATAATTATTATAATTTCACTATGAAATATTGAAAATAATATCCAATAAATCCACAGCAAAAATGATAACAATCAGTCCAGATTTAGATAACTGACCAAACTTTGAATTTGACTCTCAACTTGAGGTTGGCGATGGATGGCACCAGACCAAATGACAGGCATCCTAATGAGTGAATAACTAATAAGGGTCAATAAAGAAAGTAATTAAGTCTAGCCTGCTTTGGCAACCCCAATAATCTAGAAGACCTCCCCTACACTAATCAATCTATTTGGCTTTTTGAAAAATAACGGAATTATTGTAGATCAAGGTTACAATTTATTTTAAACACTGTTTTATTTGTCCACCTTGATTCTTCATCAACGGTAAAAATATATACCTGACCCTTCTCCATAAAAAAATATGATGTTAGCCATTTATATTACGTAAGCAACATACATTTTATAAAATTATCACTGAGTAATTGCATCGTTTAAAAAAAAACCGTTCTTATTTGCTTTGACCGCTCGCCTGCGTCGCACGCGCTGCACGCCTGCCAGCCGAGGGCCCGATCTATGGAGTGAATCTGTTAATGTAAATGTCATGTTTTCAAAATAAGCTTTGGAATTGAATCTTCATATTCTAGGACAGGGGTGGGGAACCTTTTCTTCTCTAATTTTTTCATTTTTCTGATTCGACATAAGGCCGCAGTAAACATTGACCAGGGAATCTTTGACCGGAAACAGAAATTTACGGTCAGAATATGTTAGGAATTTATGAATTTACACAAATTTACAGAATTACAGAAGTGGCCAGAAGGCCGCACCAGAGTAGCCAAAAGGCGGCATGCGACTTTTCCCCAAAGGTTCCCTACGCCTGTTCTAGGACTTCTCTATATTACAAATATTTTCTAGACTAGAATGTTGTACATAATAAGACCTGTAAGTGTGAATTCAGTCTTAAGACGCTTTTGTTACAAGTAACACATAGTAACAAAAGTTGATACTTATATAGTAATTCAGGTATTTTCCATATATTATAGGGCATGAACACCACATGAACATGTATTGTTTAATAGATATTTAGTGACAAAATGGCACCATTGCATTCTTCTCATTAAATTTCCTTGGGCCTCTCATTAGCGGATTAAGCAAATGGGAAGCCCCAGGCGCACTAAAATTTGGAGGCCCTGTTTTTTGGATAAAAAAAATACGTCAGAAAATTCTAAGTAAAATGGTAAAAATATGTATAAAAACAAAAAATATATTGGTTATAATATACAAGCTATTTTTGAGACCCCTAAGTTTCGGAGGATTCATGCGCGGGATTCATTTGCTTTTAGGATAATCCGCCACTGGATACACCAAAAGATTTCCATATCTTTGCTGGCATGTTGAAACAGTTTTTTTATATTAATTTTCTAGTGAAAACTGATATCAGTTTCTTTACCAATTTTGTGAGGTAGCAATAATTTTCGAAGCATTTGTTTTTGATAATACAGATGCTTCGAAAATCTGGTTTAATGAAAGCGATTGGTTGTGGCAAACATGGTATTTGAAAGAAGAAACTGTAAACACGTGCATAGCAGTAAACCCATATTTTTTTTGTTAATATTGAACAATCCAGGTTATTGAAAATCCCGATAATCGACGTTCCACTGTAGACTTTTCAGTAAAATAAAAATATTTCGAAGATTTTTTTGTCCACCTGTGGAAAAATATCTGAAGCATTTATGATATTTCGGAAAATAGTAAATTTCTTCTATACCGACTATCTGTAAAATATTTTATCGAAAATTGCTTAAACTATTTTTAATATATTATTGCATTGCTGCAATATAAAACAACATGAAGATTGCCTCCATTTTTTTATATCGTAAAAAAACTGTATTACACTTAATTGTTATTGTTATAAATTCATCAAAACAGCTGATTGTAAGATATGACTTCTATCAATAGATGGCAGTGTTATAAGATTTCAATAGTAATTTGGCTGAGAAAACGTAAAAGAAACTTAAAATAACGAAAATTGCAGGAATATTTTTAAAACATGCCAATATTGAAACACGATTAATGCATTGGTTTTCAATGATTTTGCATTATTTAACGATCAAAATAAAAAGACGTTTGTAATTTTAATTTAGTTTTGAAATGTATTCATAGATGATGTTATTTCGCTTCAGCTGCTAGTGGCCGTTGTCTTTCTTATCAGCAGTGAAGTGAAGTGAGTAGAGTGGCGTGTCGTCACATATAAACTGTCATATTTTTAGTGCCTGTTATATCGAGCTAGCATCTCGTTCGTGTTTTATATTATAATCGGTGTATTTTGAATAATTGTAAACCTTAAAGACGATTCCAGTTTCGTGGTAATTAAGCATAACATATCTGTGACAACTCCGCGATCATTAACTGTCAAAACATATCTTATACAATCCGAAATGTGATCCGTTTTTACACTGAAATTTGATTTAAACAGCTGATTTTTTTCTCATAAACATTCTACCCACGTTTCGTAATCAAAATAATAAATAAACCATTGTTTAACGTGCTTAATTCCGTTGAATAGATTATCATAATGCAGCTTAAATCTATTTCGTGTAGGAATGAATCCTTTTCCTAGATTGGTATCGATGCTATTTAGTTTTTTTTTCGCGCATTCGTTTCAGATTTCCTTTCGAATTTTGTGTGTACTATTCAGTGATAAGTATTCTTTATAATAGTCGTTTACTTTGTGATTATACGTAGAGTTTTAAGTGAATATTGTCGTCGTGTGTGATTGTTATTGTGGCCCAGCTCGTCGGTAGTGGCTGTAATTTCACCTGCAGAAGGTGAGCGATCCTTTGGTTTCTGCATGAGCATGAAAGATAGTTTGGTACGAACGTGCTTACTTACTCTCATATAGGTAGTCATCGACTGCATTTTACAAAACCGGTAGGTTCAACACAAGACAGCCTTCTACATTCTTGTAACAAACGTATAATACATACCAAGTAAGTTAAATTAATATAAATACGAAGATTATATTTAAATAATCCGTACCTAATGACCTAGCTAAGTGTTTCCGTGTAGAAATTACGGTAGACCAGAGACCTCATGATATTCTTTTACTATATACACTTTTTACACTATTTTGAAATAACACGGTCCATTAAAAAGAAGAAATACTATATTTTCACACAAAAGAGAATCAAAAAACACAGGAATGAAACAAGGCAGTTATGACAAACCAAAGGCTTCATAATAGCCTAGCACGTTAGACATTTCTAACGATGAATGCGATTTATGTCCAGTCCCTCATAAAAGTCTCTGCATATGATCTAGTAGTGATGAATACTATTATTTCTTGGTTGAATAGGCATTTACTTGGTAGAACTACATTGTAATATGGTAAAAAATAGCAAAATAAAATAGAAAAAATACAAAGTAGAAATAGCAATATTCCATCTTAATTAATATACATGTCATGATTGTTATAAATAATATTTTGTGTAATTTACTCATTGGGTCTTCGTTATTACCTTTTTACACGTTTTTCTATACCACAATGTTGTTATTTTTTTTCAAATAACACGGTTTTTGAAATTCAGGGAACCGATCTTCAATTTTTCTATGAATTCTATCACTTTTTACGCGGTTTTTTGCGAAACGTTTTTAAAAAACCGTGTAAGAAAAGAGTTGAGTTTAATTATTTTTAATCAATTATATCAGAAAGCTACCAACACTTCTCGCAAAGAAAAATGTTCTTTTCCATTATAAGTGTATGTACTGAACAATTGTTTTGTTCTTTCCTATATTCCTATATGTTTTTTAACACATATATAATATTCAATACTGAAATAAAAATGAATCACTAAAAGTCTTTGAAGTTTTCCATACCAGACGATTTCTGCGTCATCTTTATCTGCGATATAAAATATTTCTTAATTTGGTTGTATTTATCAACAGTTTCTGATTGTATTGTATGGTTTCAGAAAATACTGAATGATCAGTATTTGAAGTTAAATAATATCTCAGATCTATTGTCACTTCTAGTCCGAAATTTAGCTATTTCCGAAGGAAAATGATGTGAAACGCTTCTGTAGTGCATCCAATTCGCCAGATGAATCGTATCGTTCAGATATTTATTGCTAAAGGGGTTAGTGATGTGTCTGAGTTTAAAGATATCATGCATCAGTAAGTAGGTAGCTATTTGGGACGCCGGCTGACTGACCAATGCGATCTCCAGACCGCGATAAACCAGAATAGAGATGGCACGAAGATCTTTTTGAAGACATAATATCTTATATAATATACTAGAACTAATAATACTAATGCTGATGTCTGGTAGAACATGTATATGAGTGACAGACTCTGAAGAATTGAAAAACAACACACACCCGCTCAATTAAGAATCGTCGAAGAAAGCTCAACAGCTCGTTGCGTGGCTAAAAACTTGAGAAAAAACGAATGGATTTCAAATACATAATTAATACTTGAATAATGCCTGTTTAGGTGTTCACTGTCAATACTCAGTGGAAAGGCATTATATTAAAAAAATAAAACACTCATATCAATGCCCAGTGACGTTCTTAGGCTATGTGCCGCCCCTAGACAGACCTCTAAAATAGCGCCCGTTTATATTTCATTATTTTCCATTATTTTAAATACATATAGAAGTTCGAATCCTCTACTCACCTACGTACCCAAACAAATCTTTTGTTAATTATTCCGTTTTGCTTTCAGATGATTCATAATATATTTGTAACTTATTGACAAAGATCCTAACGAATAAATATGATCCAAAAGCCCATATTATTTTTCAATAATTATGAAAAAAATAACTGTTACCTTTTACTACACATCATATAAAATAGTGTAAACCTAAAATGCACTCAGATTATATAAGTATCGATTCTTGATCTGGTACTTTGTTTTTCAAAGACATTGAGGCATCATATTATTTATTCAAAATTAAATTCGTGTGAAAAATATTCAGTTATTTAAAAAATCTGTGATCATTTGCCGCTCTCTAGGACTTGTCGCCCCTAGGTAACTGTCTACTCGCCCATGCCCTCGGGACGTACCTGTCAATGGCGTAGTTCCATATTTTACAACTAGAAATTAGTAGTTTTGAGTTATGACTGTTTTTTTGCAATTTTGAGACATCTAAACCGAGTTGTAAAAATGTTTCATCTTTTTAGGAAATTATTTAGTCATTCATCTCAATTGAATTCTAATTTATTAAAACTTTGACAAAAGTATAAGATGATATTGAATATAATGGGTAATTTAACTCAAAACATCAATCATGCTATTGCTGGATTAAAATATATTTTTTTTGTATTATCTAAATAAATAAATTTATTTATTTAAATGCAAATGTGCTCTACTTTCCTGTAAATATATCAACGTGAAATCATCTCTGGTATCGTGTTTTTATTTAATTTATAGATAATTCGAAACAAGTCATTTAGAATATGTACAAAGCAATTGTTTTTTTTTTAAATAAATTAGATTAACTAAGTCTGACGATGATATTCGTTAGGTACGAAAAACGTATTTGGATCGTTAAAATTAATAATCCTTCACAGTTAATTATTACAGCAATTTAATTTTAAATCTGGAACAATGATTTTCAGGGTTACAGTAAATGAATATGTATGATTTTGGATTTCCTTTTTAAATTTTGAATACTCTGTGTTAATTACAATTGTCAATGCCATGTATCTTTGTATTATCTATTTATGTACATGACGGTTTTATTTGCATATCTTATTATTAATCCGTAATTATTACTTTTGCGATAAAACTAAGAGTCAGTCGGTTATTATATAATAGCAATACTCAATAGCATTGGAAATAGTATATGACGTAAGAAAAAATCTTTATTAAGAACAAACAGAACAATGGGATGAGATTGTGTTAATTAAAAAAAAAAGATGCAATAATCCAATCGAAACGTGAGAACTGTTCTTCGTTATTAGTGATTGAAGAAACGTGAGCTATAACTTTTTTGCGACAAGTAGAAGATATGATGATTAACATATTCATTTTTTAAAATTGTATCCAATTGTATGTGTGTTTGTTATATTTAAATATACCCACTTTCATTACTGATTAAAAAAAGTGTTGAATATTCTGAATAGTATGGCTTATGCTGTATATGTATAAACAGCGCTACAGTTACGCATATACGCAGTAAACGATTGCCTGTAGCGACATGTAAAAAAAATAGATGAATATGGTTAGTAAAAATATATACACAAGTTAGATTTCAAATTTTATAACTGATGCAAAAAATACTGATTACCCTGTTTTTTTTTTTTTTACAGCGAAAGTGTATTCCAAGATAAATTAAATTTGGGTTGCCATACGTGCTTATTTGAGTGGGACTGTCCTGAATAGACACATCCCGAGTCCCGTATTGCAAGTCCCTCTAAAAATTCCGACTTAAAAAAATTGTACATGTATGAAAATCTTCGAAATAGTGAATGTCCCGATCTGTGATTTCGGAAATCTGGCAAACCCAGGTAACGATATTCATCTATCCTAAGGGTTGCAAACCTGGTCCGTAGCGCCCACTAATGGGCGGTAAAGGCTTCCGCGGTGGGCGATTTTTCCTTCTAGAAATTCCCTCTAGATTATTTTTTTTCACCCAATTACTGGATATGGATGTGGATATTGATGAGCTTGTAAACGAGTACAGTCAAGAGCTGACCACTGAAAAGTTTGTGGAGTTGCATTGTTTTTCACAGCAAGAAGTTATGGAGGAGAGTTTATTAGTGGAGGAGGAGGAAGTAGCAAAGAAGCAATCTTCTGGCGCAATAAGAGAAAAGCTGAAAGCATGTGAAACCGTTGCATCGTACATTAAGAAGCATTAACTAGTCGATTTTGTTATCGTTTTTTGCAAATCGATATCGCATTCCATGTTGTTACGCTCCTTAACAATTTATAAGTATGTAATTTTATAATTTAAGATTTCGACTGAAGGTGCTTGGTGGAATTTCAATATTAAATTTGAATCATTCAAATTATGTACACTCCCACAGATTTTGTCACTAACGACCCGGGTTTCGCCTTTCGGCATCTTCAGGCGTTCAAGCGCACGGATGAACTTGAACTGACGCTTAGTAAATGGATGTTTCGTGTTTATATATCAAATAAATGCATCACTGAGTCTAAAGCCATCGCTGGCGAAAAGGGTAAGCTCATGGGAATTCCCAAAGATTTGAGTAGTGAGTGGTTTTTAGAATTGTATTTATTTGTTTGTCGGCAAAGGTTTTATGATATTATTTATGATATTATTTATATAGGGTATAGAAGTGGAGAGCCAGGAAGGTTTAATATCTCGTTCAAAATCGGAAGACTATGTAACTGTGCCCTATTAATTTCTAAAATTTCCTGGAAAAAGAGCTTATGACTGTCCGTATTTGGGTGTAACATTTTTATCCCCTGTTCCTGATTGAACACGTGTCCTTCCGAAATTAAGTGATTAGCAAAAGTAGACGTGTCCTTTTTCAGTCTAAAGGCTGCCATATGTTCTAATACCCTGATGTTTAAAGTCCTCTCTGTTTTGCCGATATAAAATTTATTACAACAAAAGCATTGTAATCTATAAATTCCAGATTTATTTAGGTAATGTATTTTATCTTTATTGTTAACTAATAATTTGCCTAAAGAGCTTTTACAGTAAAAGGCTGGTCTAACACTATCAGTTAGTTGTTTTTTAATTTTAAGACTAGTATTTCCTAAATAAATGATTCTACGCCAATACCTAGTATGATCTATGTCCTTTGACAATGTACCTTGAAATAACATTTTTTCTGCAAGTTTAGTTTGTTTTTTTGATAAAAGATTGTCTATAAGAGACATATCGTATCCATTGTTGATGGCGATTTGTTTGATGATTTTTAATTCGATATTAAAGTTCTTTTCATTCAAAGGAACACTCACAAGTCTATGAATTTCTGAATGAAAAGCGGCTAGTTTATAAGAAAATGGGTGCATTGAATCCTTATGTATCACGGTATCCGAAAACGTAGGCTTCCGAAATATTTTAAATTCGTGAGAACCGTTTTCAATATTAATATTTAGGTCAAGAAAGTTAATATTCTTGCCTCCGACTTCTAACGTGAATTTAATATTTTTATCTAATGAATTTATAAAGTTATGAAAGTTAGTTATTTGTCTATCCGTTCCATTAAACAAGCAAATAATATCGTCTACATATCGGAACCAATAGACTATAGGTTTGGCTTCTGTTTTGTTTCTAAAATTTTTATCTTCTAAATAGTTCATATAAAATTCAGCTAACAACGGCGATAGACAGTTCCCCATCGCAAGGCCTTCTGTTTGTTTATAAATTTTATTGTTAAATTGGAAATAATTCTGGCCAACGCAAACATCTAATATATTTAGTAACTCTTTTGTTACTATTGGGTTGACTCTACGTGCATTTAAGGTATCTTCGATAATCCTTTTGCATTTGTTGACTGGTACATTAGTAAATAAACTGACCACGTCAAAGGAAATTAATTTTGAGTTGTAAGGAATGATTTGATTTTTAAGTTTTTCAACTAATTCTAATGAATTTTTTACACTATATGTCGGCTTGAATCCACTATGGTTACGAATGAGGGTGTTAGCTTTTTTCGATAATGTATAGGCTGGGGCATTAATATATGACACTACAGGGCGAATTGGGATTGAAGGTTTGTGAAGTTTCGGTAATCCGTAAAATTTGGGAGCTAGCGGATTCCGTGTAGACAAATAATATATATCTTTAGGGCCGATCGTAATATTACAACTATTAATGACATCTTTGACATCTTTGTTAAATTTTACTGTAGGGTCTTTTTTAAGTTGGACTATATTGTTACTATCGAGAAAATTATTAATTTTATCAACGTAATGATCACGCGTTAACAGAACTGTGGTACTTCCTTTATCCGCTTTTGTGACAATGATATCATTTTCTTTAATTTTAGCTTTAATATTCTTAAGAGTGACTAACTCATCATTGAATTTATTTCTATCTTTAACACTCGATAAATAATCCCTTTTAATAATTCGAGAGCATATATGCTTACTAGTTAGATTTTTATGTAATGCAATTTCTAAGTCTATCGCGAGGTTTTCAAAGTCTGATTTTCTATTCGGCGGGTCGTTAGTGACAAAATCTGTGGGAGTGTACATAATTTGAATGATTCAAATTTATGTAATTTTACAAGAATACACGTTAAAAATATAAAAAAAAACATTTTTTTTCGGCATGGAACGCATTATTGTATTTTACATTGTTTTATATGGGAAAAATTGTTTCGCATGAGTGTTTCACATAACGAGTAAGATTCTGGAACGAATTAAACTCGTTATGAGAGGTTCCATTGTATAACCAAATAAATATGCGACGCTTAAATTTAGTAATACATACATTAGAAGTGCAGGTGATTCATGGATTCTCTTGGAATACTACTTTGCATTTTATGTGCATACACGCCTGTTACGATCATTAATAAATCACTTAGTTCTTAACGTCATTTTCGATTAGCAACTCATTATCGGCCAGTAGTCCAAATACCAATACCTGAATCCTTTTTTAAATAATGATTAATTATTCATTGTCTTGATGTTTTGATTTGGTAAAGTCCAAAGATAATGCGAGTTACTTAGTTAAGCTCTGTCACAAAAAACCCACTGTACATCATGCTCGTTATCGTTTATATATGTAGACTATCTCAAATTTAATACTTTCAAAAAAAATATACCTGATTTTCTTTAAAAATTCAATAGCACGATTTGTTTCATATTTGCGTTTTTTCAGCGACTTTCAACTACTTAAGAACAATCCTTGTTTGTTAATGACTAAACTATGGAAGTCTGTGAGAAAGTGTGTCATTCGAGCACCACGAGTTGAAAGTATTCATTTTATCAAAATTTCGTCTAATACCGCTGGAAACAATTAAAAAATTGTCTTCACATATTTGTGATTTTGGTTTATGCTGTTTGTGACCTCCTCGAGAGTTAACAGTAACAGTAAATACGAGATAAAAATTAGAACTTTTACTAGTCGATAAGTACATCAACTACACAGGGGTAGTTAAGTTCTGAACAAACTTAAAAATATAGTGTTGCTAGCCATTCTCCACTTATGTGCACGCACAGTCACGCAGTTTTTGTGTTTGACTGTCATCTGACATTTCACATAACCTCAAAAATGTCAACGCCTTGTTGCCATTCTCCCCATTTTTCTATTTAAAATATCTAACTTAACCGATACAAAACTATGATGCGATTGTCAGAATACTAACGCAACCCAAATTGTTATTTCATTTTTATTCTGTCCTGCGGGTTCGTCAGTTAGTTTTTACACTTATTAGTTAATTCATACATTGACTTAGTATAAGTGAATTGTAATGATGTAAGCTTCAACTGAAACTGTCGGTTAATGTTTACATTTAATAAATTGCACACTTAACTGCGCAACACTGGCAACACAATACAAACTTTAGAAGACGCTAGAAATGTTATCTTTTCTATACTGATGTCGATGAGTTTTTACATTCAAAAGTAAATTTATCTAAATATCTAGAAAAATAATTTTCGCCACTACAGTTTTCCTTATTATTGAATCATGGCATCATTCTCTTGTCGTGGGTTCTACTATTTTAACCGTGACTGAAACAATATCTATCTCCGTGAATTGCACATCGCGGTTGCGCAACTTTCTCGGTTTGCGCATAAATTATTGCTAATAAAACAATAAATGCTGGTAAATAATTATTCTGCAATAATTTCATTAGATGATAGCATAATTTTAGTTGTTTATGATGTAATATGCAGAAGTAATTAATTTACCGAGAAGCTGCATTAAATTTCGACGATACTCTGCTGGGATTTCTCTCAATTATTTGCTATGTTTTTTTTAAATTACCTCCTGTAATATTAATTCGATATGGACAAACTTCTTAATTACTTAAATATATTTTATTACTATTCTGCCAAATTAATGTTTTAATTTATTTTAATGACAGTAATTTGCATCGTCAACATATTAAAAGTGCTTATATACGACTCATAGAAATGTGCGAACTAAATTCTTCCAATGATGGTAATAAAATTTACAGGATAGATATATTTAAGTCAGTCTGCGTTATTCTTTGAATGCTGCCAGATTACAAGGTTTACCCAGGATTATTAAGAAGCTGTATTGTAAAGAAATTATTCGGAATTTAGTTACGAAGAAGAGTCCTGGACTGACGATACTGAAAAACACGAGGAGCAATATTCCTTCCAAGCATTATGTGACGTTACAACACAAACGTGATCATCTCCAGTTACTGAATTTTTTGAGATTTTTGGTTGGTATTACTGCTCATGTTGTTTTATATCATAAAATGTATTTCTAACCTGGCTATACTGCTCGTTTCTCCTACAAAAATTTCAATAAAGTATGTGATATTTTTCAAAATTAGTCATATCCGTCAAGTATTTATATAATTGTTTTGTTTAAAATAAATTAGTCAATGTCTTTCAAATAAGAAATAAGACGGTGGCATAAACATTAACATATAGTTTCCTTTTAGGGTGTTCACTGTCAATACTTGGTGGAAAGGCATTATATTAATAAAAACACAATAATCCTTTGTACTTCATTCCACTTTATTTAATATGTCAGGACCGGTTTCGCTCATTACGAGCATCGTCAACTGATAAGAAATATAATTTAACAGTGCTATTTATACAAAAATGAACAGTTATAAACAACAATTGGCATTGAAAAGAAAATACCAATTACATTAAAAGTGATTCTAAAATAGCACAAAATTAAAATGTTTAACACAGTTTAACATTTTAATTTTGTGCTATTTTAGAATCACTTTTAATGTAATTGGTATTTTCTTTTCAATGCCCATTGTTGTTTATAACTGTTCATTTTTGTATAAATAGCACTGTTAAATTATATTTCTTATCAGTTGACGATGCTCGTAATGAGCGAAACCGGTCCTGACATATTAAATAAAGTGGAATGAAGTACAAAGGATTATTGTGTTTTTATTAATTAACATATAGATTTGAATCGTCCAAATTTAATATTGAAATTCCACCAAGCACCTTCAGTCAAAATCTTAAATTATTTACATATAGAACGTGTTTTTTTTTCTAAAATTGTTTTTTTTTTACTTTAAGTATTAATTTAAAATTGTAAGCTGAAAGATATTCAATTAAGAAATATCGTGAATATTTGTTTTGGCACAGTGCTGTTCTTGATTTTCTTAGATATAAATATTTCAGTACTTCACTTCATCAAAACTGGTCATGTCCAACAGAATTTATTTTGAACCTGTTCAAATCCAGAAATTTAACAAACATGGCCATCTCCAAAATAAAAATAAAAATTTCTTCTTTATAAGAAATTTTAATAAAAAACAACTTGCTCAAACTGCATTGGTAAATAGAAACCATGTTTATAAAATAGCAAAATATGGCCTTTCCGGTTAAATTAACCTGAAAGATGATTTATTCGGTTTCATCTATCAGTTTCAAACCAAGTTTCAGTAGGCTATATAATTTACAGTTTCTTCTGATAAAATTTCCACCACTTCCTCAAAAAGTGCTGCTCTAAAATGGAGACAAAAATTCTTCCCTGCCCTCTACCGGTCAACCCATAATTTGCCCATTGAATTTTTAATTATTGAATGTTTATTAAACCTTGGCCCTAACAGTATGCTACATATTCTATATCGCTGATGGTGTAATGAGGAGAAATGGTATTCGGTGTGATACCCAAAATAAATGAAATTTATTGTAAATTCGTATCTAGCTTTTTGAGTATACGGTAAAACATACATAATTGAATACCAGGATTGTATCGATTGTAGCTGTAGGATCGTTTTACGTCACTTTATTATAATATTTGTGCCAAAATCTAGAATTTTTCTTATGTTTGGGATACTTCCGAAAATTATCTTTAGCGATGATTCCGTAACGTAGAAGATTTTGTATTACCTCATCGCTAAGGTTCATTTTGTTTAGTATTTTTTTTATTAAACTATTCCATAGGCGTTATAATAACTGGCAATTAATTCAAATTAAGACAATATTTTGATTGGCTCTAATATTAAACAGTGGGTGGATATGTTTTTTTAAGATTATTTTTATGGACCATAATAATGAAGTATGTACGTATATACATTACGGTAGGGATATTTTGATCCGGTATCCCGACGTTTCATTTGTCATTTTTTCTCGTTTGTTTAATATTTTTAAAACAGATGTATCTTTATTTATTGATTTGGCATTTATTTGGTAAAACTCCATTTTAATAGGGTAAAAAAATCAAAAGTATTTCATTTCTACAGTTTTTTTATATGTTATACGTTGATAGCTATTTCGGATTTCGGCTTTCGTCATCGTCAGAACTATGCTTTAAACGTAAATTTGCTCAGCTATATATACTGGATAAGAAGAGATACACACTTTGTTTATAACAATCCGTATTTTTCTATTTTAAAATTGTTATCAAAATCATTTTTAAAGAAACAAAATAACTAATTTACTGCCGTTTAAAATACATCTATGATAAAAGGGTAAAATATCAAGGTATTTCAGTTCTACAGTTTTTTTTTTTTAAGTTAAAGGTTGATAGCTAGTTCTGACGATGGCGTAAGCCGAAATAGCTATCAACCTTTAACTTAAAAAAAAAAAACTGTAGAAATGAAATACCTTGATATTTTACCATACTAAAATGGAGTTCTACCAAGTAAATGCCAAATCAATATATAAATACATCTATGATATTAAATGTTACCAATTTATGTTAATATTTTTCTTTCTAAATAAAAAGTGTGAGTATAGATTTGTTTATTATTTTTTTTTGATTTAAATTGTACGGTGCAAAGTAGCTCGCTTATCTGCGAGAAAAAAGAATGTGAATGGCTGACACTTTTCGTGTTTTGAACGTAAGTTAAATCAAACTTAACCATGGAATTTATAATATTGACAACAGACATGTTTTGTTTTGTTTTTCATTGTGACATACTAATAAAGTCGCCAAGAGGCAACACGCTATTAGCCCGAACAGTGCTACTTTACTGAAAAATCTTGTTATCCCGGAAAGAATGCGAAGGAATCCGGAAGTACAGTCCCTAAAGTGAATGCTTTATTGATGTTTCTTTTTTGTATACGACGTGTTGTGTTGGCCCACATAATAATATGTATTATTTATGTACATACATACACCTTTTCTCGGGCGCAGAAGAAAAACAAAACAATTAAACCCGACACGTGTGTGTTTCCGCATAGCTCCAGTTTTCGTCCAGAAAAGCTGGAAAATAATTTTCCGTTTAAATATTAACGTTTTTACCAACGATAATTTGCACGTGCTTAAAAATATTTTGTTCAACTTGGTGACCGGGATTCAAATATTAGAATTAACATATTTTTTTTTATCCATGTCCGCTTCCAATGTGGTGCATATGGTCTCCTAATGGAGGTTTCTCAACAGAAGTTTTTTCAACGGTTTGTTACTCAGTCGCTCAACCTCACTTTTTTTCAAAGTAGGGAAAGAAGGATAAAGCTAGAACATTTGTTAACTAATCTCTATTACTACACTCAGTTATTAAAGGACCAGAATGATGGGGGGAGAGGAAGTAATGCGAATTGACATCACAAACACCCAGACTTCGATCACACTTTTAAATTTAATAATTCTCAAATTCACTGTGATCTTACTGGGAATCGAACACAGACATGCGTGATCGGTAAAGCAAGCTCTAACCAAATGGGCCACAGTAGGCGACTTTGTTATTACTTTTTATTATTAAATTAAAAACGTATTACTACTTGAAACTGCTGCCTTGGTTATGTTTAAAACTAGATAAAATATGTAGTTAATAATCAGTAGAAGACATCAACGAATCCGTTAAAAAAATATTTTTGGTTAATTTAAAAAATATTTTTGTTGTGCACTTTGACATGAATACACGTATCGAGTACGGGGTAGGTACAATTACCAGGGTCTTGGAGTCGGATTGTTTTAACTGGAGGTGTGCTCGAAAAAAACTAACATCATTGAATCCTTTAAAAAAATGTGTATTCCAATTGATAGGCGTCACTAAGCCTAAAAAAATAATTAGTTATGTATCAAGCTATGGTCGGATTCGACTCTGAGAGTCTGAGCACTGCTGTGGGAGCGTTATCTACTGCAGTGCTTCCCAACCTTATTCATGCCACGGCCCACTAAATCTGAAAAAATAATCTGCGGACCCCCGGAAAAACATATACATGGAAATATGTTCACAGATAAATATTTGTACTTTCTACTGAAAATTTTCGCCGTGTAAAACCTGCGGACTCCAGGTTGGGAAGCACTGATCGACTGCACCAAGTTGGTTGAATTGATCGCGAAATAGGTTTTATTATTATCGGTGTAATATATCTACACATGTAACACTAGATTGAATGTAAATTTATGACTTGTTTATTATGGTTAACTAATTATTTATTAGAATTTCTGCTTGCAAAATATTTATAAGTTGCAACGTTGTATTGTTGCTAGTAAACTAACAACGCATACAAACAATGGCAATGTGTATAATGGAATAGTCATAAACAAACAGCGGTTCGTGTGTTTATTTTATTTTTATTTTAAACCGTACTTTGCCCAGACAACTTATTTGGATTCAACTTTTGTCATATTTTTACAAAGTATCAATTTATTTGACGTAAATTGGCCGTGTAAGATATTCAAAGCATTCACACAATTGTAATGGAAACTCGTTTATAATTTTAATACTGTTTATTTCTCATCGTTGCTGTAAAGACTCGTTAGCTGAGTGGAACCAGACTCTATGTTAAAATGAATACTAAGGAATGTGTATGCTTTATTTTGTCACTAACTAAAATACCGGGATCTCGACCAAATTTCTAGTTCTAGTCCCGGGATTACGGGATTCCATATAGCACGTAAAAGTCCATTAGCTGAGCTAAAAAAAAGCTCAGCAATGCTGGAGTCACAGGCAGACGTAACTTTTGAAAAGATGGACATAAAAAAAAGGTCTCACACTTTTGAATAACTGTGGAAACTGTCGATTCGTCACTTCGAGTTGTCTGACAAAAATTCTGGAATCTTTTAATTATCCACTTTTTTCGGCAATGATCTCAAGCAATTGTGGCATGATATTATGATAAATGTTCAATCTCGAGATTAAACATTTACTATAATCTCATAGTGAATCCCGAAATCCTGAGATCACCAAAATGGTCAGGGATTGGATGCCATAATAACAATCCCTTCCAAATATCCCTTCTACCCTGCATTTTGAAATAGTGGTTTTTTAGAAAAATCTCTCCTTACAGATTTTTATTTTACTCTGGTGAAGTAAGTGTTCAAAGTGTTTGGTGCATGGTTGGCTACCTCTTTAAAAATCATTTTATCTCGTATATTCGTCACCTTGCCTGCAGAGTCATTGTTCTGATGGATTGAAGAAAAAGCTACGTTCGTTTTGCAATACCTGTCTAGGAATTGCTGTAGTAATATGATTCATAGAGAATTAATGAGAATACAACAAATAATATATTTTGATAAGAAAAGTCAGTTTTCCAACCAATTTAATGCCGTGCTGTATACAGAATAAGTTTAAATATTTATATATTTTCCGTATGCAGCAGACCTAACGAAAAATTCTGACGAAGGTTTTGCGTGTAAAAACAAGTAAGAAAATTCGCTTACGAATACTCTTTATGTAGTTTTGTAATTCTTATAGGAATTGACACAGGGCTGTGGAGTCGGAGTCGGTAGTCTTGGAGTCGGGGGTTTTGTCTGGAGTCGAAAAAATCTTATGACTCATTTTAAAAAATACAAATAATGACGTGTATTCAAACCAAACTAGTCCATAGTGTTGCCACTGCTTGCTAGGCTGACTAAAGATGATCTGATGGTATGAAATAATTGAAAAATTTCTTTGGAGTCGGAGTTGTCTTTTTTAACACGACTCCACAGCCCTAGCTTTACCGCGACTATTTTTCGAGCGTGGAGCTTCTTCTGCATCTACGCCTGAAGTGTTCTAGGAAATTTCATGTATCATCTATTTTGTAGACGAAAAGCAGTGACTAAAGTTTGTTTTTTTTACTGAATTCAAGTTTTTTTTTACAGTGGTAGAAGTATAGTTGACTCTATATGTACTTAGAAGTGATAAGAATTATGTACACTTCAAACTAGAGGTTTGCACGGGCCCGGGCCTGGCCCGCGGGCTCTTACCCGACCCGGCCCGTGGGCCGGGCTCGGGCGGGTAAGCGCAATTGAGAGTCGGGTTCGGGCCGAGCCGGGCTTTGGAATTTGGGATATAATCTGGGGAAAAATATAGCAAATCGAGGATTTCAAATTCCTCGGTGAGCTAAAAAAAAAAAAGGATTTTCGGAGATAATCTGGGAAAAAGTATAGCAAATCGAGGATTTCAAATTCCTCGGTGAGCTAAAAAAAAAAAAGGACTTCCGGAGATAATCTGGGAAAAAGTATAGCAAATCGAGGATTTTAAATTCCTCGGTGAGCTAAAAAAAAGGACTTTCGGAGATAATCTGGGTAAAAGTATAGCAAATCTAGGATTTTAAATTCCTCGGTGAGCTAAAATAAGGAGTTTCGGGCTTCGGGTCGGGGTCGGGTAACAATTGCGGTATTAGACTCGGGCCCGGGCCGGGTCGGGCGTCAGTTTTTCGTGCTCGGACCGTGTAGTTTTGTAAAATTTTGGCCCGTGCAGACCTCTACTTCAAACGTAAAGCACGATTGTGCCGAGTAACGCAGTTTGTAGTAATTAGTTAGTAGACGGTGTTATCGCTAAATATGTATGTAGGTGGGTATGTCTTACATAGTAATTTACATTTAACTTGATAACATACTATCGGCTTGTTATTCTTTTACTTATGTAAATATTATTTGAAGTTAGTTATATTTTAGGGAGCGGCCTATATTACATGACTATTTATTGATATACTATGGTGAAAGTGTTTTAGAACAGGTATACGATAGAATACAATAGCTTAAATTTATATAGTATCGCAAATCGTCACTATATCTGGAGAATTCCATTCCGTTTCTTTACAAGCGATATAATAAACTAGTTTTGTAAATAATATACACTCGACTCTTTTTTACACTGTTTTGAAAATTTCACGGTCCACTAAACAAAAAGAACGATATTTTTACAAGAATTATTTGTCTACCACGATTTCCAGAAATAAAAAAAACGAAGAGGCGTTCTAATAACAATAAATTCAACAACAAAAGGCTTCATTAGATCATAACACATAAAAAGTGTCGGAAATGAATAGCGATAACAGCTAATTATGTCTAGTTCCTCATAAAAGTCCCCGTATATAATGAAGTAGCGATAAAGAGTATTATTTTTCTTATTGGGTCTTCATTATTACCTTTTTTATTGGAATTTCAATAAATTTAATATTGAAATTCCACCAAGCACCTTCAGTCGAAATCTTAAATTGTTATACACGTTTTTTTATGGAACATATCTACCGTGTAAAAAAGAGTTGAGTGTATTTAAATAAAGTGGATGATGCAAAATTTATTATAATTATGGTAAAAAAAAATTGTTCCAAATAATAATTTAACCACACTCTATATTTTAAATGTATCTTCAATTCAATTGTGGATTTTGAAACCGTACTATTTTAGAGATCCAAATTTGAAATTGAATTTCAATGTTTCAATTTTATCGGAATACAATAAATACTTACATATTATGTATTCCAAATTCAAAATGAAAGTTTTATAATCGTTTAATTTGATTTGTGTAACAAATTATTATCGTGTCGATCTTTTGATATTAATTTGTGAAATACAGGATTTTGTATTAGTTTAACAAAATAACCATTTAGTACCCAAACGTTATATCTTAATAAATGCTCTGTAGTACCTGTTGATCGCGATTCGTTATGTATGATAGCACGCTGGTGTAGGATTTCCAAAATTAATAACATCGCGTGAGAATTTTTTATTTGCCATGTGTAAAAAACACGAAAAAAAATATAATTCTAAATGTTGGTGATACTTTTTCATGACTGCGATAAAACTATTATTACAAATGGTAATATTTTTTTTATCTATGTATGTCTGCGCCCGATCTATTCCAATGACTATTGGTTTTTTACTAAACGTCGTTGTTGGAGTTCTTGAATTATTTTTCATTATATCTAATATTGACAAAAAAATGTGAATATTTTCTAGGCGTTTATTTAAGGGGAATACAGGTAGTCCATTTTACGATTAATATAACCTAGGTCGGTGGAGGGGAACCTGCGGCCTCTTGGCCACTCTGATACTTGATCAAAATATTCACTTAGATCAGGGATGGCGAACAAATGACCCGCGTGAGAAATTATCTAACCCGCTTGAACTTTTAGAAATGATTGTTTTTATTTAAAGCCTTAAATTATTCAGTCTATGTGACCCGTGACACGATTTTTTTTGATAAATTTTGACCCTCCGAGAAAAATGTTCGCCATCCCTGACTTAGATCAAAGCATT
The DNA here is from genome assembly GCA_031772345.1 of Himalopsyche anomala. Taxonomy (NCBI): domain Eukaryota; kingdom Metazoa; phylum Arthropoda; class Insecta; order Trichoptera; family Rhyacophilidae; genus Himalopsyche; species Himalopsyche anomala. The sequence continues at coordinate 25,730,872 of CM062831.1, read as the reverse complement.
ATACGCAAGCGCTTGGAAAAAGAGCGTAATCAACCCATTATATGTTCGACAGTCGAAAAAAGAAGAGGGGGTGTCAACGTTTTCTTTACTGCGGCTTTACGTTGAATCAAATAAATTAATGTAGCCTTTAGAAATGATAAGGTTCCCCACCCCTGCATTAGATGGTTGAAAAATAGTAAGAAAACATTCAATGTCTATCTATAGCTCCTGCATAACGTTCCACATCAACTTTAACTCGACAATTTGTAAATTAACTTGTAAGAGAGCAACCCTACTACAATTGATTTTACGCTTATTTAAATTAAATCCTTTAACTGTTTAATATGCTGAACGTGTTGACTGACTGTCAGATCAAGTTCATCCCGGGTCGTTAGTGACAAAACTTGTGTGAATGTACATAATTTGAACGATTCAAACAATAATTTATAATACGGGCCCTCTAGAGGTGAAGTGATCTAACTAGTAAAATGGTAAAACTTTTTTCATAGAATTTCAAGTACAATCGCGTCTTTATTCAAATTTAATATTTAAATTCCACCAAGCACCTTCAGTCGAAATCTTAAATTATAAAAATTATTGTATTATATTGAATTAAATTTTAAAACGTACGTTATATTATAATCTAAAAAATCCTTAACTATGTTTATTTAAATTTGGTGGAACTATTAAAAAAAATCAATAGTATTGATTACATAATATGTTTATTTAAATTCACACTATATTTCTTCGGTCATATGTTTGAAGTTTGATAATATTTAAATTTAAATTACTAAAACAGCTTTTTTTATGTGCGGCGAGTTTTAAAAATAAATGTTTATTGATTTTCAATTATGTATGCTAAAATTCATTTTGATACAGTGGTTTCTTTCTACGTACAAACAAGAATGTTTGTAAATTTAATAAACTTTAAATGTCTTTTCACAAGTAATTTGACATTTGCAGGGGTGAGTAACCTTTACGATTTAATTAGATATACTTACCGAGATGAGACGACTTAAATAACCGTAGGTTCCACAATATTGAAATATTCAATCAAAAATACTGATCCAAGTCTTTAGGGACGTAATCTAGCTGTAGATGCTACCAAAATGAGGTCAACTATGTGTATATTTCACATAACCGTTAGTTTAAAATTAACCATATGAAGGAAAATATGAAAACCGTTAAATTTAATTGAAGTTTATATCACACAGATTTATTCAAATTTTGATTTCTACCCAAAAAGGATCAAATTTAAATGCTTCGATATCTCTAATGGTATCTTTTAACTACTTGATATTTTTTTAAATCATTTTTTCAATACCGCAATATAGTATGCTAGCTACCTTATTCAAATGGGATTTTTAATTCGCCTACTTAGACGCTCAATAAAGAGTTAAAAACCAAAATAAACTCTTTGTTCGTTGATTTTTATACATAGCTTTATATTCGTCCTAGGGTACATGGCGATTTGGTGAATGTTGGGGTGTTGAAGTTGTGGGTCAACCCTTCCTTAAAGAAAATTTAAATTGAATACCTAAAACGTGGGTGTTTGTGATGTCAATTTACTCCGAGCTTATCTCGAGTGACTTACAATAAGTTCTCATCGAGTTTTTCTCGTGTAATCTTTCAACTTTAAAATATTTGGCGCATCGGCATTAGCTGTTGTGGCTAATTATTATTATTTTTTTAACTTAAAACAATATCTGTACTATGTCAATCTGAAAAATGAGGCTGAGAGTATAACTTGAATATTTTCAAATGCAAATTTCAGTGCAAATTAATTTTTCATATAAAATTAATTCTTGTTCGACATGTTCAATACTTCGATCGAACATGATTTTAAATTGAGTTATGTTTTTTTTTATTTTAAATGAAAATAAGTTGCTGTGCTGCTTAATAAAAATATTGAAATTAATTTGAAAAGGTTGGACGATTGGGATACGACTAAGATTTACCTCTATCCTTTGATCTTTTTTTAGGCCCTGCAACGCCTAAACCAGTCTTTTTCTAGTCGTTTTTGTATCTACACATGTAACGCAATTTGGACCAGAAGGGGTAGCAAATGACCTTCGAATTAATCATTTACTGGACCACCCTGATGGCCGCTTCACATTTACCTGGCTCATTTGGTAAGCAATCTGGTCGGGTTGTATTTTTTTTTTTTAAATGTTACCTCAATTTTATTTTATATAGTTTATTATTTAATGAGAACAATTTATACTGTTATTGTTGGATGATAACATTTTTTCATTTTAAACTTTGTACGTTACATGAAAAATAACGTTACAGACTCGTTATATAAGTTAAGCAATCATTAAGTCAAAAGTCCATTTTTTTAAATCCATGTCAGCTCCCAATGTGTATATAAACATAAGTTTTTTACGAGAACTGCTTGTTAGTCAGTTGCTCAACCTCACTTTCTTTCGAAAAGGGTACGGATAGAAATGATGGGACTAGGACAGGACTAGTGATGGCTATTCACTCTCGCAACACCCCGTTTTTTTATGAATACAGCTAATTTTATTGATTTATAATTTGATTTAAGGGGATGGGTGAAAGGGCCGCGTATTGTAAATATTAAGCGTTTATTTTTTTGTTATACATATACATTCAATTTTAAAACAACGACATAGAAAATTTAGACCCAGTCAAAAGGCATCTCTTGAGGATACTGCAGGTTTTTTTTAAAAATCCTGGTTCAGGTTATTACTCCAATTAATATTTCAAAAATACATAATCCCACTATAAAATGTGAAAAAAAAGTTATTTTTTCGTAATTCTCGTTGTAAACGCATTTAACTACGTTTACCCTGTTGCCTAAAACGTAAGTTGATGATGCTCGCGAGGAGCGAAACCGGTCCTGAAAGTGGAAAAAGTACTAAAAATCTTTTATTATTTTTATTATAATGCCATTCCACCAAGTATTGACAGTGAACACCTTAAAAGTAAAACGTAAGTATTGTACATATATTTGCTTATTATAATTTTATAGGTGATAGAAATTATAATTATAATTATGGATGGTTATAATTATTGTTTATTGATAGGAAAAAAATATGTGTGCCATCGATAGCTCGCGGGTCGATTGATTGACCGCGACCCCGATTTATTTACCTGTTGTGAGTTTTTTTTCTCCACACCAATATTAAGAATGCGAGCGAGTTGTCTGAGTCGGCTATTTAAAATCCATCAGATTGGCTAGGCAGTGTCAGTTGTTGTCAACATGTGAGTTAATTTATTGATGATTGATTACATATTTAAATAAGCGTGTAACAATTAAAAATCCCACACACGCTTGAAACGAGCAGGATGACTTCGTTATTTTTTTATATTAATAATATGATTACATTATATACATATATCAAAACGCATACATATAATAATGTCAAATAACTTAGTTTTCAATATTTTTAATGTCACTAAAGTTAAATTATGTATAATTTAAGATTTCGACTGAAGGTGCTTGGTGGAATTTCAATATTAAATTTGAATCGTTCAAATTACATACACTCCCACAGATTTCGTCACTAACGACCCGGGTTTCACCTTTCGGCATCTTCAGGCGTTCACGACACGAAACATTCATTTACTAAGCGTCAGTTCAAGTTCATCCGTGCACTTGAACGCCTGAAGATGCCGAAAGGCGAAAGCCGGGTCGTTAGTGACAAAATCTGTGAGAGTGTACATAATTTGAACGATTCAAAATTAAATTATGTAGTATATCTTTTTTTTAATTCCCTAGGGTACTCAACGTTGTACCCACCACCACCCGCTACGGCTTCACACTCTTCTTATAGGGTGTATTCCGTAGCGTAACAACGTTAGTCGTGTTAAAAATTTTGCCAGAAATGTCCCGGGAATAACGTCCTCAAGACTTGGTTGCATGCACCACAGTGTGCATAAATTAAAAGTTAATAAATAATTTAGTGTAAGTAATATCTTCTTCTTTTCTGGCGCTCATGTCTGGGGTAAATCTTTCCTGCTTCAATATGTCTCCTCCATTCCAGTCGGTCCTCCGCATTCCTACGTCAATCCTACGTTGTCAATATTGTCGTGATTTTCGAATTAGCAACAGTTTGTCCAGTGACAGAGCTGATTTGTGCTCAGTTTGGTTTGCCATTTCACCATAAAAAAGGCTTACGCCAGAACAACGCTAGCGAATTTATTTGAAAATTTTGGTCGATTCTAACCGAGGCTTTGTGGTTGTTTCACCGTCAATAAGCAAAACTGCCCTATTTTGAGTAAAGAAAATCCACAAGCCATTATTAAAACGCCTTTACATCCACAAAAATTTAGTGTTCGGCGTGCTTTATAGGCTGGTGTAATCAGTGGTTCATATTTCTTCAAAAATGATGCCGGACAGAGCGTTACAGTTAACCCTCCAAGGACAAGCGTGACCATACGGTCACAGTAAACACCTTTGCCTATTGATCCCACTATTGATCCTTTTGCTATCTGAATATCGTTGCTTTCACTCATATTTGGTTAAGAAGGGTACAGGCTTCAGTTAGTCATCAGCTGCGGAGACAAACGGCCACCAAAAGTACATGCGATTTTTTGAATTTTCGTTTTTTTTGATGGACTTTTTGAAACTGTTAGATATTTTTTTATCAAAACATCAAATTATTTAAAGTTCTTTTGATAATATATTTGTATTGAAAATATGTTGATCTAAAGAGGTCAAATTGTAAATATTTTTAAAAATTTCACGTTTAGCTAAATTTCAACCCCGAATGTTTGCGTGCCCATACGGTCACCTTTGTTCTTACTTCTGTCAGTACACAATATTACACGGTAATAAAAGAATGAGCAATGACCATATAGTCATGCGGGGTTTTTATTGTTGGGAATAAAAGTTATCCGTGACTTCAATATGGTTTTAAATTTTTTTTTTTCCAAAATAAGCTCTCGTCTCTGGAGGGTTAATGGAGAGCGCTATATATCCACGATTACTAACATTTTTGTTCCCCAATTTAATACAATTAATGTGGATGAGCTGTGGTTTTCAAAAGATGGCGCAAAGTGCGACAGCGCGCGCCAAAATCAATTTATTTAAAGAAACATTCAATGAACACATACTTTATTTTCAAAATACTTTTAAAAAGTGAACCGACTGATTTGTTACGATTGCACAGCACTGGTTACAAACTCGTGACACGGTGAGTGAAAAGGTTTAGAACCGCATAGGTATGCGATGAGATCATCTCGTCTTCTCGGACTCCGACGCACACCTGTAGCGTGGTTGGACGTGATATTTGGTTTATGATTTTTTACGTGCGACAGTCTGGCAAATCTCTTTATATTCTTCTTTATTATTTATTAACATTAAATTGATATGGCGATGAATGACTATTCTACCAGTACCAAAGCCCACCACTTATTATTGGCGCATTGAACTTTGCTTGATAAATAAATAGATGCCTAGGAACTTTTTTATAATTGTTTGCATTTTGGGCGTCGATAATTAGTGTTTCCTTACTGTGGGGGAGTTTCCAGTGACGTTTTAAATAAAACGACTTATGGAGTTACGGTCAGTCGAGACTATAATAATAAGAAATAAATACCAATCACTATAGTATAAATACAGAATTACTTGACTGATCGATCCATCCAGGCATGGTGGTTTTGCTGCCAAGCTTCACCGGATAGTGGATAGGCCAACATGTATACATACGTATTTGGCGAACTGCAGGATGCTGAACACATTCTCTGGGATTATCCTCAAACGTATTCTGAGCGGGAAAGGTTACTCAGTTCGGAGAGTGCTTTATGAAAAAATTCAACGTCATACAAATAGCGTATAGACATATACAGATATGAACTCTGTCATTTATTAAGCGAGAGACTTTCAGGTAACGGCTCCCGACGCAATCTCAACTCACCAAACGTATGGTGGTGATGCGAATTTCAATGTAATATGTGTTTTATAAACCATGTCCAGAACATATTGACTACTAATGAGGTTTATCTCAATATACGCTCTTTTACGAAAACTGCTTTTTGGTTGGTTGTTCAATCCTTCTTTTTTAAGAGAGTAAGAATATGACTAGTGGTTAGCTAATCGGACTTGCTACGCTACGATTTGATGGGTATGAGTAAATGTAAATATCACACACATCCACGCTATTGATCAAAAATCCATGAAATGTGTAAATTAGCCCGTGGGATTGGATCTATGCGACATAATTAAACGTGACGAGCGAGTCTTTTTTTATCGCCTCTATGTAAATATTGGAATAGTCTCGAATCACTTTCTCACAGTAAAAGATTTTTTTAAATAGGTATCAGGACAGAATGATGGGACTCGATTGAATGAATCATCCATGGCAAATAAATCGGCTCGAATTGTTCGGTTCGCGTACAATATAAGCCATTTCACATTTCATTGCAGTACAGTACTGTGCAGAGTTGCTTTTCTCATAAATAATTTAACTCTCTGATTATTATTCTGTTGCATAACAAAGTACACAATATATATTCTTAGATAACTGAAATAACAATGATGCTGATACTTTTTCTTTTTATCCGTCACATTATTTTAAAGTTAATTACTCTTAATTACATTGAGTAATTGCTTTTGTGCTATAATTAGTTGCCTTATTATTGTATTCTCACTTGTAAGTATTTTCGTCTTAATAGCAAATTAATTGCCAATGCTTTTGTTATGAGATAATCTTCATAAGTAGACACCCAATCCTCTTACGTCTTGTATAGTATGAAGAACCAATCGCCCCCGCTAAGGTCGCCAAGGTGAAAAGATGGTACGGCGTCAGCCCACGCCCTCTCTTGGACTTTTTGTTTTGTAACAGAAGGCCGTATTAGACGGGACAATGCGGAGAGACAAAAATATAGTCGTGCAGGACTGATGGCGGTTCCCATAAGATAGATAGATCGTGAGGAGATTTAACATTGATTGCCAATGATTCAGTTTTTTCTACTTTTGCTTAAAGACAACGTCACAATTACTAGAAAAGGAGATTTTTCTTGTCCACTGTGCCAACTAGGGCTTATACTTTTGAAAAAACCGGTATTCGAATTTCAATATTGTTAAAAAACCGGTTTTATCCAGTTTTCGAAGTTTAACAAAAAAATAGATAATTCAATTAAAATAGCGAGATAAAATTCATTTATTTTGTGTTGTTTATTTATATACATAATAATACACAACAAGAAATCATTTGGTGTTACTCTTCAGAAAATATAATTTAAGAAAACACAAAGCGTCCACTGATTGAAATTGATGAAAATTTCCTGATATCGAAAATACCCTTTCGCTGGGTAATGATGTGGGGAATATGGTCTTTAAGTCATCAAATAAAAGATCCAAATTTTCTGTCCTTTTTATAGATTCGTTTATGGAAAATTCGGGACAACCGGTTACGATGTTGAAAAACCGGTTTCGAATGTCACAAATTTAGCCAAAAAACCGGTTTTTGAAAACCGAAAAGCCCTAGTGCCAGCCATTGAAATGGCACTTGAAAACACCTCTATTTCCGGTGACTACGTAGTCTTAAAATTAACTGATTTTTCTCCATTTTAACGATATTACACAGATTTGAGTTTTGTTGTATATAGAATATAATTGTAGAACCTTTTATTTAAAAATGTTGTATTTATTAATCCTTAATTAAATATGACCTCATTATAGATATTTTGATTTTTTTTTGCTTACAAAATTGTATGTATTATATTTATATTATTTTGCTAATGCATGAAAACATTAAAATCAAAAAAAAAAACAGCCAAAACGATTTTGCTATACACTATAACAGGGATGGCGAACCTTTTTCGCAAGTGGGTCAAATTTGATATTATAAATTTAATACAAACATGTCACATATAGGATCCCGGGATTGGGATTAGCTCAACGAGGAATTTGAAATCCTCAATTTGCTATACTTTTTCCCCGGACTATCTCCAAACCTCGTTTTTTTTTAGCTCACCGAGGAATGTGAAATCCTCGATTTGGTATACTTTTTCCCAAATTGTCACAGAAACTCGTTTTTCATCATTTCTAAAAGTTCAAACGGATCAGATAATTTCTCACGCGGGTCACTATGTGACCCGCGTGTCCCTGGTTCGCCATCCTTGCACTATAATATATCCCCAGGTTTCCTACCCAGAACAAGAACATTATCGTTTAAAGTATATTATTCACTCATTCACCAAATTTTTCAAAACCAATAAAGAATTTAAAACAATTTTCCTTATTTTCGAATTAGTTTTAATGCGTATTAGTTTTAATGCTTCATTATATAAATTTAAAATACTTTTTTATGACTGTTACTTCACTTGTTGTGTAGCATTGTGACACGTGTTTTGCTTCTCTAAGAGACATCATCAGACAGAACGTCGTAAGGTTTACGAAGAAAAAATAAATATTCGTAAACTTTGACACGTTTTCGAAAAAACGTGTCACAATTGTTTACACAATAATTGGAGTTACAAACAGTTCTCGTACAAAAAAACTTCTGTCGTGATACCTTCATCAGGAGGCCATATGCTTTACATTGGGAGCGGACATGGATTAAAAAGAAATGTCTGTGTTAAATCTATGGATGCTGAAGCTTATGACAAAACAATGATCTTATGGCAAAAAAAGTATTGCGCATTTAATTGCTGTTGAATCCTCGCCGTCCTTGGTTTTACGGAAACCAGAATTTTTATTTCTCTTGTAATCCAGCCTTTAAGATATCCCGTCACATGGTGACTCATTTGACCATTTGAAAAATAAATTATTAATTTTATTTCATATTGTTTTGTTTGAGATGTTTTATTATTAATTTTGTATATTAGGTGTGCATTTATCTAACAATTTAAAAGCGTGGGGAAACTGAGTATTTATTGCGTATTTTTTTTATTGTAACTCAATAAATATCATCATTTTTTGACGTCAACAGGTTGAGAATTATGGGTTTTTACAGATTGAGAGAAGCGTATCAAATTTGATATGACACAATATAACACGTATCAAATAAACGTTTTTGTAAAATACATAAAATTTATTATCGATTGTAGTGGTATATAATGCCACTTCAATGTATTAAAATAAATACAAAAACAACTCTAGAGTTATCAAGAATTCAGTTATTATAGTTGAAAGTTATTACAGTATTACGCCATCGCTAGTTCTGACAATTTTTATTTTAGTTATAAATTAACTTGATAGAAGACGTTTTTCTTTATGAAATCAGTGAGACCACCTACCTTAGAGTCTTTTTACTTATCAATTTTTTGAAAAAAAATTTTTTTTCCATAATTTAGAACTTCGACTGAAGGTGCTTGATAGAACTTCAATATCAAATTTGAATCATTTTGATTCCGTACTCTTCCATAAGTTTTGTCCATAACGACCCGGTTTTCGGTTTTCCCGGTGTGACGATCCTTTTTAAAGTGGCATATACACGTGTCAACATTTGTAACACATTCCGGGGAATAACAAAGTTATGAAATTTAATTTAAATAATTTTCTATTTTTAATTATTGGGATTGTAAACTGTGTAACATTCGTTATTTTTATATTCGTTTACACAAATACTACGCTGGATTTTGTTATTTTTCTTTTTTGTGTGTCACATTCTGGGACAAATCGCTTTTTGTCACAAAACTTTTCGCGTGATAAATGCAGTATTTTCAGTTTTTACAACTCGGCACTGGGCTAACGAAAATTTATGCGCCGCCAGTTGTCTGGTTCTGGTAGAAAAGCAACGGGGTACACAAAACACTGCTTTTCAGTAGGTATTCGTATTACACCTACAATAATTATAAGTAAGGGACATCAGTATTATTTTGCTAACTTCCAAAATACTATTTGAAATAGATAATATCCAAAATAAAAATAAATACAATCGTATATTTATTTTAAATTTGGAACACTGAAGTTGGTCCATTTGAATCTTTATTTTAAATTCAGAATTTTACATTTTA
>CM062831.1:25602365-25720863 GCA_031772345.1 Himalopsyche anomala | reverse complement strand
TTCAATACTGAAATAAAAATGAATCACTAAAAGTCTTTGAAGTTTTCCATACTAGATGATTTCTGCGTCATCTTTATCTGCGATATAAAATATTTCTTAATTTGGTTGTATTTATCAATAGTTTCTGATTGTATTGTATGGTTTCAGAAAATACTGAATGATCAGTATTTGAAGTTAAATAATATTTCAGATCTATTGTCACTTCTAGTCCAAAATTTATCTATTTCCGAAGGAAAATGATGTGAAACGCTTCTGTAGTGCATCCAATTCGCCAGATGAATCGTATCGTTCAGATATTTATTGCTAAAGGGGTTAGTGATGTGTCTGAGTTTAAAGATATCATGCATCAGTAAGTAGGTAGCTATTTGGGACGCCGGCTGACTGACCAATGCGATCTCCAGACCGCGATAAACCAGAATAGAGATGGCACGAAGATCTTTTTGAAGACATAATATCTTATATAATATACTAGAACTAATAATACTAATGCTGATGTCTGGTAGAACATGTATATGAGTGACAGACTATGAAGAATTGAAAAACAACACACACCCGCTCAATTAAGAATCGTCCAAGAAAGCTCAACAGCTCGTTGCGTGGCTAAAAACTTGAGAAAAAACGAATGGATTTCAAATACATAATACTTGAATAATGCCTGTTTAGGTGTTCACTGTCAATACTCGGTGGAAAGGCATTATATTCAAAAAATAAAACACATATCAATGCCCAGTGACGTTCTTAGGCTATGTGCCGCCCCTAGGCAGACCTCTAAAATAGCGACCGTTTATATTTCATTATTTTCCATTATTTTAAATACATTATTTCGCACGCTTTATGTTTCTTTGGTCTTAAGTAAGCTTGAATATGGATCCATCATTTGGAGTCCATATGAAAGTTCATACAAGCTGCAATTGGAGAGAGTCCATAAGAAATTTCTTAGATATTATTATTTCAAACAATTTAAATTCTTTCCATTTGATAATTCTTTAAAGGAATACTACCCCACCAAATTTCTTTAAGGAATGTTATCATTTCACTCTCTCGAAGCTCGAAGATCGTTTTCAAGCTTAAAGCATTTTTCTCTTCTCGTTCGGAGCCGAGTTAATAATCCTGAAATACTCATTACTATTAATTTACATGCTCCCAATTTATTTTCACGTGGGCGAAATTATGAGCGAAAACTTTTATTTCTAAAAACTTATACCTCGCTTAGGAGGTATGAGTCTCCAGTTCCTAGGGCCGTTCGATTGATCAACTCATTGCCTAGTGAAGTGGATGTTTTTGGTGATAGTATTTGTGAACTGTTTGTGAAATTTTACTATTTTATTTCTTGATTTTTTGTGTTGATTTTTATGTATTATGTAATTTTATTTTATATTCTGTGTCTTTTATTTGTCAAGTACATGGCGAATTGGCGTAAGCTGTTATGCCATGTACCATAATTTTAATTTTAATCAATAAATACATATAGAAGTTCGAATCCTCTACTCATCCACGTACCCAAACAAATCTTTTGTTGATTACTTCGTTTTGCTTTCAGATGGTTCATAATATATTTTTAACGTATTGACAAAGATCCTTACGAATAAATATAATCCAAAAGCCCATTTTATTGTTAAATAATTATGAAAAAGATAACTATTACCTTTTACTACACATCATATAAAATAGTGTAAACCTAAAATGCACTCACATTATATAATTATCGATTCTTGATCTGGTATTTTGTTTTTCAAAGACATTGAGGCATCATATTTATTCAAAATTAAATTCGTGTGAAAAATATTCAGTTATTTAAAAAAATCTGTGATCATTTGCCGCTCTCTAAGGCTTGCCGCCCCCTAGGCAACTGTCTACTCGCCCATGCCCTCGGGACGTACCTGTCAATGGCATAGTTCCATATTTTACAACTAGAAATTAGTAGTTTTGAGTTATGACTGATTTTTTGAAATTTTGAGACATCTAAACCGAGTTGTAAAAAAGTGATAATTATTGTTTGTTTCATCTTTTTAGGAAATTATTTAGTCATTCATCTCAATTGAATTCTAATTTATTAAAACCTTGATAAAAGTATAAGATTATATTTCGAGTTTTATTTATATGGAACTGAAAGAAAATTGTTAATATACGCAAATATCTGCCTACCGAGAGAAAAAAAATATGTTTTTCTAGTTGGTACTTTTTGGAGATATTGACTATTCGAATATTATGGGTAATTTAACTCAAAACATCAACCATGCTATTGCTGGATTAAAATATATTTTTTTGTATTATCTAAATAAATAAATTTATTTATTTAAATGCAAATATGCTCTACTTTCCTGTAAATATATCAACGTGAAATCATCTCTGGTATCGTGTTTTTATTTAATTTATAGATAATTTGAAACAAGTCATTTAGAATATGTACAAAGCAATTGTTTTTTTTTTTTTTAATAAATTAGATTAACTAAGTCTGACGATGATATTCGTTAGGTACGAAAAACGTATTTGGATCGTTAAATTTAATAATCCTTCACAGTTAATTATTACAGTAATTTAATTTTAAATCTGGAACAATGATTTTCAGGGTTACAGTAAATGAATATGTATGATTTTGAATTTCATTTTTAAATTTGGAATACTCTGCGTTAATTACAATTGTCAATGCCATATATCTTTGTATTATCTATTTATGTACATGACGGTTTTATTTGCATATCTTATTATTAATCCGTAATTATTACTTTTGCGATAAAACTAAGAGTCAGTCTGTTATTATATAATAGCAATACTCAATAGCATTGGAAATAGTATATGACGTAAGAAAAAATCTTTATTAAGAACAAACAGAACAATGGGATGAGATTGTGTTAATTAAAAAAAAAAGATGCAATAATCCAATCGAAACGTGAGAACTGTTCTTCGTTATTAGTGATTGAAGAAACGTGAGCTATAACTTTTTTGCGACAAGTAGAAGATATGATGATTAACATATTCATTTTTTAAAATTGTATCCAATTGTATGTGTGTTTGTTATATTTAAATATACCCACTTTCATTACTGATTAAAAAAAGTGTTGAATATTCTGAATAGTATGGCTTATGCTGTATATGTATACACAGCGCTACAGTTACGCATATACGCAGTAAACGATTGCCTGTAGCGACATGTAAAAAAAATAGATGAATATGGTTAGTAAAAATATATACACAAGTTAGATTTCAAATTTTATAACTGATGCAAAAAATACTGATTACCCTGTATTTTTTTTTTTTACAGCGAAAGTGTATTCCAAGATAAATTAAATTTGGGTTGCCATACGTGCTTATTTGAGTGGGACTGTCCTGAATAGACACATCCCGAGTCCCGTATTGCAAGTCCCTCTAAAAATTCCGACTTAAAAAAATTGTACATGTATGAAAATCTTCGAAATAGTGAATGTCCCGATCTGTGATTTCGGAAATCTGGCAAACCCAGGTAACGATATTAATCTATCCCAAGGGTTGCAAACCTGGTCCGTAGCGCCCACTAGTGGGCGGTAAAGGCTTCCGCGGTGGGCGATTTTTCCTTCTAGAAATTCCCTCTAGATTTTTTTTTTCACCCAATTACTGGATATGGATGTGGATATTGATGAGCTTGTAAACGAGTACAGTCAAGAGCTGACCACTGAAAAGTTTGTGGAGTTGCATTGTTTTTCACAGCAAGAAGTTATGGAGGAGAGTTTATTAGTGGAGGAGGAGGAAGTAGCAAAGAAGCAATCTTCTGGCGCAATAAGAGAAAAGCTGAAAGCATGTGAAACCGTTGCATCGTACATTAAGAAGCATTAACTAGTCGATTTTGTTATCGTTTTTTGCAAATCGATATCGCATTCCATGTTGTTACGCTCCTTAACAATTTATAAGTATGTAATTTTATAATTTAAGATTTCGACTGAAGGTGCTTGGTGGAATTTCAATATTAAATTTGAATCATTCAAATTATGTACACTCCCACAGATTTTGTCACTAACGACCCGGGTTTCGCCTTTCGGCATCTTCAGGCGTTCAAGCGCACGGATGAACTTGAACTGACGCTTAGTAAATGGATGTTTCGTGTTTATATATTAAATAAATGTATCACTGAGTCTAAAGCCATCGCTGGCGAAAAAGGGTAAGCTCATGGGAATTCCCAAAGATTTGAGTAGTGAGTGGTTTTTAGAATTATATTTATTTGTTTGTCGGCAAAGGTTTTATGATATTATTTATGATATTATTTATATAGGGTATAGAAGTGGAGACCCAGGAAGGTTTAATATCTCGTTCAAAATCGGAAGACTATGTAACTGTGCCCTATTAATTTCTAAAATTTCCTGGAAAAAGAGCTTATGACTGTCCGTATTTGGGTGTAACATTTTTATCCCCTGTTCCTGATTGAACACGTGTCCTTCCGAAATTAAGTGATTAGCAAAAGTAGACGTGTCCTTTTTCAGTCTAAAGGCTGCCATATGTTCTAATACCCTGATTTTTAAAGTCCTCTCTGTTTTGCCGATATAAAATTTATTACAACAAGAGCATTGTAATCTATAAATTCCAGATTTATTTAGGTAATGTATTTTATCTTTATTGTTAACTAATAATTTGCCTAAAGAGCTTTTACAGTAAAAGGCTGGTCTAACACTATCAGCTAGTTGTTTTTTAATTTTAAGACTAGTATTTCCTAAATAAATGATTCTACGCCAATACCTAGTATGATCTATGTCCTTTGACAATGTACCTTGAAATAACATTTTTTCTGCAAGTTTAGTTTGTTTTTTTGATAAAAGATTGTCTATAAGAGACATATCGTATCCATTGTTGATGGCGATTTGTTTGATGATTTTTAATTCGATATTAAAGTTCTTTTCATTCAAAGGAACACTCACAAGTCTATGAATTTCTGAATGAAAAGCGGCTAGTTTATAAGAAAATGGGTGCATTGAATCCTTATGTATCACGGTATCCGAAAACGTAGGCTTCCGAAATATTTTAAATTCGTGAGAACCGTTTTCAATATTAATATTTAGGTCAAGAAAGTTAATATTCTTGCCTCCGACTTCTAACGTGAATTTAATATTTTTATCTAATGAATTTATAAAGTTATGAAAGTTAGTTATTTGTCTATCCGTTCCATTAAACAAGCAAATAATATCGTCTACATATCGGAACCAATAGACTATAGGTTTGGCTTCTGTTTTGTTTCTAAAAATTTTATCTTCTAAATAGTTCATATAAAATTCAGCTAACAACGGCGATAGACAGTTCCCCATCGCAAGGCCTTCTGTTTGTTTATAAATTTTATTGTTAATTTGGAAATAATTCTGGCCAACGCAAACATCTAATATATTTAGTAACTCTTTTGTTACTATTGGGTTGACTCTACGTGCATTTAAGGTATCTTCGATAATCCTTTTGCATTTGTTGACTGGTACATTAGTAAATAAACTGACCACGTCAAAGGAAATTAATTTTGAGTTGTAAGGAATGATTTGATTTTTAAGTTTTTCAACTAATTCTAATGAATTTTTTACACTATATGTCGGCTTGAATCCACTATGGTTACGAATGAGGGTGTTAGCTTTTTTCGATAATGTATAGGCTGGGGCATTAATATATGACACTACAGGGCGAATTGGGATTGAAGGTTTGTGAAGTTTCGGTAATCCGTAAAATTTGGGAGCTAGCGGATTCCGTGTAGACAAATAATATATATCTTTAGGGCCGATCGTAATATTACAACTATTAATGACATCTTTGACATCTTTGTTAAATTTTACTGTAGGGTCTTTTTTAAGTTGGACTATATTGTTACTATCGAGAAAATTATTAATTTTATCAACGTAATGATCACGCGTTAACAGAACTGTGGTACTTCCTTTATCCGCTTTTGTGACAATGATATCATTTTCTTTAATTTTAGCTTTAATATTCTTAAGAGTGACTAACTCATCATTGAATTTATTTCTATCTTTAACACTCGATAAATAATCCCTTTTAATAATTCGAGAGCATATATGCTTACTAGTTAGATTTTTATGTAATGCAATTTCTAAGTCTATCGCGAGGTTTTCAAAGTCTGATTTTCTATTCGGCGGGTCGTTAGTGACAAAATCTGTGGGAGTGTACATAATTTGAATGATTCAAATTTATGTAATTTTACAAGAATACACGTTAAAAATATAAAAAAAAACATTTTTTTTCGGCATGGAACGCATTATTGTATTTTACATTGTTTTATATGGGAAAAATTGTTTCGCATGAGTGTTTCACATAACGAGTAAGATTCTGGAACGAATTAAACTCGTTATGAGAGGTTCCATTGTATAACCAAATAAATATGCGACGCTTAAATTTAGTAATACATTAGAAGTGCAGGTGATTCATGGATTCTCTTGGAATACTACTTTGCATTTTATGTGCATACACGCCTGTTACGATCATTAATAAATCACTTAGTTCTTAACGTCATTTTCGATTAGCAACTCATTATCGGCCAGTAGTCCAAATACCAATACCTGAATCCTTTTTTAAATAATGATTAATTATTCATTGTCTTGATGTTTTGATTTGGTAAAGTCCAAAGATAATGCGAGTTACTTAGTTAAGCTCTGTCACAAAAAACCCACTGTACATCATGCTCGTTATCGTTTATATATGTAGACTATCTCAAATTTAATACTTTCAAAAAAAATATACCTGATTTTCTTTAAAAATTCAATAGCACGATTTGTTTCATATTTGCGTTTTTTCAGCGACTTTCAACTACTTAAGAACAATCCTTGTTTGTTAATGACTAAACTATGGAAGTCTGTGAGAAAGTGTGTCATTCGAGCACCACGAGTTGAAAGTATTCATTTTATCAAAATTTCGTCTAATACCGCTGGAAACAATTAAAAAATTGTCTTCACATATTTGTGATTTTGGTTTATGCTGTTTGTGACCTCCTCGAGAGTTAACAGTAACAGTAAATACGAGATAAAAATTAGAACTTTTACTAGTCGATAAGTACATCAACTACACAGGGGTAGTTAAGTTCTGAACAAACTTAAAAATATAGTGTTGCTAGCCATTCTCCACTTATGTGCACGCACAGTCACGCAGTTTTTGTGTTTGACTGTCATCTGACATTTCACATAACCTCAAAAATGTCAACGCCTTGTTGCCATTCTCCCCATTTTTCTATTTAAAATATCTAACTTAACCGATACAAAACTATGATGCGATTGTCAGAATACTAACGCAACCCAAATTGTTATTTCATTTTTATTCTGTCCTGCGGGTTCGTCAGTTAGTTTTTACACTTATTAGTTAATTCATACATTGACTTAGTATAAGTGAATTGTAATGATGTAAGCTTCAACTGAAACTGTCGGTTAATGTTTACATTTAATAAATTGCACACTTAACTGTGGAAACACAACACAAACTTTAGAAGACGACAGAAATGTTATCTTTTCTATACTGATGTCGATGAGTTTTTACATTCAAAAGTAAATTTATCTAAATATCTAGAAAAATATTTTTCACCGAGAAAACTGACTAACTACAGCTTTCCTTATTATTGAATCATGGCATCATTCTCTCGTCGTGGGTTCTACTATTTTAACCGTGACTGAAACAATATCTATCTCCGTGAATTGCACATCGCGGTTGCGCAACTTTCTCGGTTTGCGCATAAATTATTGCTAATAAAACAATAAATGCTGGTAAATAATTATTCTGCAAATATTTCATTAGATGATAGCATAATTTTAGTTGTTTATGATGTAATATGCAGAAGTAATTAATTTACCGAGAAGCTGCATTAAATTTCGACGATACTCTGCTGGGATTTCTCTCAATTATTTGCTATGTTTTTTTTTTTAAATAACCTCCTGTAATATTAATTCGATATGGACAAACTTCTTAATTACTTAAATATATTTTATTACTATTCTGTCAAATTAATGTTTTAATTTATTTTAATGACAGTAATTTGCATCGTCAAAATATTAAAAGTGCTTATATACGACTCATAGAAATGTGCGAACTAAATTCTTCTAATGATGGTACTAAATTTACAGGATAGATATATTTAAGTCAGTCTGCGTTATTCTTTGAATGCTGTCAGATTATAAGGTTTGACCAGGATTATTAAGACGCTGTGCTTTAAAGAAATTATTCAAAATTAAGTTACGAAGAAGAGTCTTGGACTGACGATACTGAAAGACACGAGGAGCAATATTCCTTCCAAGCATTATGTGACATTACAAAACAAACGTGATCATCTCCAGTTACTGAATTTTTTGAGATTTTTGGTTGGTATTACTTCTCATGTTGTTTTATATCATAAAATGTATTTCTAACATAGCTATACTGCTCGTTTCTCCTACAAAAATTTCAATAAAGTATGTGATATTTTTCAAAATTAGTCATATCCGTCAAGTATTTATATAATTGTTTTGTTTAAAATAAATAAGTCAATGTTTTTCAACTAAGAAATAAGACGGTGGCATCAGTACCGGTGCGAGGTTATTTGGCGCTCTAGGCAACGGTTATTGGCGCGCCCCCTTTTTAACACACCGTGGAATATTTTTTTTATATGTCTGCTCTCAATGTGAATCATATGCCCTCCTAATGGGGGTATATCAAAAAAAGTTTTTTACGAGAACTGTTTGTTAGTTAGTCGCTCAACCTACTTTTTTCGAAGTATATAGAATACGATACATAGTTTTAACGAACAGATACAAGTATAAACTATTATTTGTTATTAGAATATAAAAAATATTTTGATTACTCAATTTATGCGACCCTTCATGATTTGCGCCCTAGGCGATTGCCTTTTTCGCCTGTATGGTAGCGCCGGCCCTGGGTGGCATAAACATTAACATATAGATTTGAATCGTTCAAATTTAATATTGAAATTCCACCAAGCACCTTCAGTCGAAATCTTAAATTATTAACATATAGAATGTGATTTTTTTTTTCTAAAATTAACTTTTTTACTTTAAGTATTAATTTAAAATTGCAAGCTGAAAGATATTCAATGAAGAAATATCGTGAATATTTGTTTTGGCACAGTGCTGTTCTTGATTTTCTTAGATATAAATATTTCAGCACTTCACTACATCAAAACTGGTCATGTCCAACAGAATTTTTCTTGAACCTGTTCAAATCCAGAAATTTTATCAAACATGGCCATCTCCAAAATAAAAATAAAAATTTCTTCTTTATAAGAAATTTTAATAAAAAAAACTTGCTCAAACTGCATTGGTAAATAGAAACCATGTTTATAAAATAGCACAATATGGCCTTTCCGGCTAAATTAACCTGAAAAGTGATTTAGTCGGTTTCATCTATGACAGAGATGGCCATTTTTGTATTGTAGTGAAGTATAATTTTGACCAAGTTTCAGTAGGATATATAATTTACAGTTTCTTCTGATAAAATTGCCACCACTTCCTCAAAAAAGTGCTGCTCTAAAATGGAGACAAAAATTCTTCCCTGCCCTCTACCGGTCAACCCATAATTTGCCCATTGAATTTTTAATTATTGAATGTTTATTAAACTTTGGCCCTAACAGTATGCTACATATTCTATATTGCTGATAGTGTAATGAGGAGAAATGGTATTCGGTGTGATACCCAAAATAAATGAAATTTATTGTAAATTCGTATCTAGCTTTTTGAGTATACGGTAACATACATAATTGTATCGATTGTAGCTGTAGGATCGTTAGACGACGCTTAATTATAATTTTTGTGCCAACATCTAGAATTTTTCTTATGTTTGGGATACTTCCGAAAATTATCTTGAGCGATGATTCCGTAACGTCGAAGATTTTGCATTACCTCATCGCTAAGGTTCATTTTGTTTAGTATTTTTTATTAAACTATCCATAGGCGTTATAATAACTGGCAATTAATTCAAATTAAAACAATATTTTGATTGGCTCTAATATTAAACAGTGGGTGGATATGTTTTAAGATTATTTTTATGGAGCATAATAATGAAGTATGTACGTATATACATTACGGTAGGGATATTTTGATCCGGTATCCCGACGTTTCATATGTCATTTTTCTCGCTTATTTCATATTTTTAAAACAGATGTATCTTTATTTATTGATTTGGCATTTACTTGGTAGAACTGCGTTTTTTTTCCATGTCCGCTCCCAATATGGAGCATATGGACTCCTAATGGAGTTTATCTCAACAGAAATGTTTCTACGAGAACTGCTTGTTACTCAGTTGCTCAACCTCTCTTTTTACAAAGAGAGTAGGAATAGAAGGAAAGGGCAAGGACAGGACTAGTGGTTAGCTAATCGCTCTCCATACGCCCCGTTCATAGGATAGGATGGGTGGGAGGGGGGAATTCAAGACATCACATACAACCATGCCTTTTCAGGCACAGACAGAAATTCATAAATCGATTGAAAAATCAATTTATAAAACTGCCCGTACCGAGATTCGAACCCATGCCCTCCGTAGCGGTAGCCAACGATGTTGACCACTCGACCACACAGGCGGCTAATGCATTTTAATAGGGTAAAAATATCAAAGTATTTCGGTTCTACAGTTTTTTTATGTGTTATACGTTGATAGCTATTTCCGCGTTCGCCATCGTCAGAACTATGCTTTAAACGTAAATTTGCTCAGCTGTATATACTGGCTAAGAAGAGATACACACTTTGTTTATAACAATCTGTATTTTTCCATTTTAAAATTGTTATCAAAATCATTTTTAAAGAAACAAAATAACTAATTTGCTGCCGTTTAAAATACATCTATGATATTAAATGTTAGTAATTTATGTGAATATTTTTCTTTCTAAATAAAAAGTGTGAGTATAGATTTGTTTTTTTTTTTTTTTTTAATGTAAATTGTACGGTGCAAAGTAGCTCGCTTATCTGCGAGAAAAAAGAATGCGAATGACTGACACTTTTTGTGTTTTGACATAGTTATATCAAACTTAACCCATGGAATTTATAATATTGACAATATACTTACATGTTTTGTTTTGTTTTTCATTGTAGCATACTAATAAAGTCGCCAATAGGCAACACGCTATTAGCCCGAACAGTGCTACTTTACTGAAAAATCTTTTTATCCCGGAAAGAATGCCAAGGAATCCGGAAGTACAGTCCCTAAAGTGAATGCTTTATTGATGTTTCTTTTTTGTATACGACGTGTTGTGTTGGCCCACATAATAATATGTATTATTTATGTACATACACCTTTTCTCGGGCGCAGAAGAAAAACAAAACAATTAAACCCGACACGTGTGTGTTTCCGCATAGCTCCAGTTTTCTTCCAGAAAAGCTGGAAAATAATTTTTCGTTTAAATAATAACGTTTTTACCAACGAAGTTTGCACGTGCTTAAAAATATTTTTTTCTACTTGGTAACCGGGATTCAAATATTAGAATTAACATATTTTTTATCCATGTCCGCTCCCAATGTGGAACATATGGTCTCCTAATGGAGGTTTCTCAACATAAGTTTTTTCAACGGTTTGTTACTCAGTTGCTCAACCTCACTTTTTTTTTAAAGTAGGGTAAGAAGGATAAAACTAGAACATTGGTTAATTAATCGTTTAAAAAGTAATGCGAATTGACATCACAAACATCCAGACTTCGATCACAACGTTGAATTGAGTAATTCTCAAATTCACTGTGATCTTACCAGGAATCGAACCCAGACCTGCGTGATCGGTAGAGCAAGCTCTAACCAAATGGGCCACAGTAGGCGACTTTGTTATTACTTTTTATTATTAAATTAAAAACGTATTACTACTTGAAACTGCTGCCTTGGTTATGTTTAAAACGAGATGAAATATGTAGTTAATAATCAGTAGAAAACATGAACGAATCCGTTAAAAAAATATTTTTGTTGTGCACTTTGACATGAATACACGTATCGAGTACGGAGTAGGTACAATTACAAGGGCCGTGGAGTCGGATTGTTTTAACTGGAGGTGTGCTCGAAAAAACTAATATCTTTGAATCCTTTAAAAAAATGTGTATTCCAATTGATAGGCGCCACTAAGCCTAAAAAAGTAATTAGTTGTGTATCAAGCTATGGTCGGAGTCGACTCTGAGAGTCTGAGCACTGCTGTGGGAGCGTTATCTACTGCAGTGCTTCCCAACCTTATTCATGCCACGGCCCACTAAATCTGAAAAAATAATCTACGGACCCCCGAAAAAACATATACATATAAATATGTTCACAGATAAATAGTTGTACTTTCTACTGAAAATTTTCGCCGTGTAAAACCTGCGTACTCCAGGTTGGGAAGCGCTGATCGACTGCACCAAGTTGGTTGAATTGATCGCGAAATAGGTTTTATTATTATCGGTGTAAAATATCTACACATGTAACACTAAATTGAATGTAAATTTATGACTTGTTTATTATGGTTAACTAATTATTTATTAGAATTTCTGCTTGCAAAATATTTATAAGTTGCAACGTTGTATTGTTGCTAGTAAACTAACAACGCATACAAACAATGGCAATGTGTATAATGGAATAGTCATAAACAAACAGCGGTTCGTGTGTTTATTTTATTTTTATTTTAAACCGTACTTTGCCCAGACAACTTATTTGGATTCAACTTTTGTCATATTTTTACAAAGTATCAATTTATTTGACGTAAATTGGCCGTGTAAGATATTCAAAGCATTCACACAATTGTAATGGAAACTCGTTTATAATTTTAATACTGTTTACTTCTCATCGTTGCTGTAAAGACTCGTTAGCTGAGTGGAACCAGACTCTATGTTAAAATGAATACTAAGAAATGTGTATGCTTTATTTTGTCACTAACTAAAATACCGGGATCTCGACCAAATTTCTAGTTCTAGTCCCGGGATTACGGGATTTCATATAGCACGTAAAAATCCATTAGCTGAGCTAAAAAGAAGCTCAGCAATGCTGGAGTCACAGGCAGACGTAACTTTTGAAAGGATGGACCTAAAAAAAGGTCTCACACTTTTGAATAACTGTGGAAACTGTCGATTCGTCACTTCGAGTTATAATCTGACAAAAATTCTGGAATCTCTTAACTATCCACTTTTTTCGGCAACGATCTCAAGCAATTGTGGCATGATATTATGATAAATGTTCAATCTCGCGATTAAATATTTACTATAATCTCATAGTGAATCCCGAAATCCTGAGATCACCAAAATGGTCCGGGATTGGATGCCATAATAACAATCCCTTCCAAATATCCCTTCACACTGCATTTTGAAATAGTGGTTTTTTAGAAAAATCTCTCCTTACAGATTTTTATTTTACTCTGGTGAAGTAAGTGTTCAATGTGTTTGGTGCATGGTTGGCTACCTCTTTAAAAATCATTTTATCTTGTATATTCGTCACCTTGCCTGCAGAGTCATTGTTCTGATGGATTGAAGAAAAAGCTACGTTCGTTTTGTAATACCTGTCTAGGAATTGCTGTAGTAATATGATTCATAGAGAATTAATGAGAATACAACAAATAATATATTTTGATAAGAAAAGTCAGTTTTCCGATCAATTTAATGCCGTGCTGTACTTATACAGAATAAGTTTAAATATTTATATATTTTCGATATGCAGCAGACATTCCGACGAAGGCTTTGCGTGTAAAAACAAGTAAGAAAATTCGCTTACGAATACTGTTTATGTAGTTTTGTAATTCTTAAAGGAATCGACACAGGGCTGTGGAGTCGGAGTCGGTAGTCTTGGAGTCGGGGGTTTTGTCTGGAGTCAAAAAAATCTTACGACTCATTAAAAAAAATTACAAATAATGACGTGTATTCAAACCAAACTAGTCCATAGTGTTGCCACTGCTTGCTAGGCTGACTGAAGATGATCTGATGGTAATGAAATAATTGAACAATTTCTTTGGAGTCGGGGTCGTCTTTTTTTTACACGACTCCACAGCCCTAGCTTCACCGCGACTATTTTTCGAGCGTGGAGCTTCTTCTGCATCTACGCCTGAAGTGTTCTAGGAAATTTCATGTATCATCTATTTTGTAGACGAAAAGCAGTGACTAAAGTTTGTTTTTTTACCGAATTCAAGATTTTTTTACATTGGTAGAAGTATAGTTGACTATATACTTAGAAGTGATAAGAATTATGTACACTTCAAACTAGAGGTTTGCACGGGCCCGGGCCTGGCCCGCGGGCTCTTACCCGACCCGGCCCGTGGGCCGGGCTCGGGCGGGTAAGCGCAATTGAGAGTCGGGCTCGGGCCGGGCCGGGCTTTGGAATTTGGGATATAATCTGGGGAAAAATATAGCAAATCGAGGATTTCAAATTCCTCGGTGAGCTAAAAAAAAAAAAGGATTTTCGGAGATAATCTGGGAAAAAGTACAGGAAATCGAGGATTTCAAATTTCTCGGTGAGCTAAAAAAAAAAAAGGACTTTCGGAGATAATCTGGGAAAAAGTATAGCAAATCGAGGATTTTAAATTCCTCGGTGAGCTAAAAAAAAGGACTTTCGGAGATAATCTGGGTAAAAGTATAGCAAATCTAGGATTTTAAATTCCTCGGTGAGCTAAAATAAGGAGTTTCGGGCTTCGGGTCGGGGTCGGGTAACAATTGCGGTATTAGACTCGGGCCCGGGCCGGGTCGGGCGTCAGTTTTTCGTGCTCGGACCGTGTAGTTTTGTAAAATTTTGGCCCGTGCAGACCTCTACTTCAAACGTAAAGCACGATTGTGCCGAGTAACGCAGTTTGTAGTAATTAGTTAGTAGACGGTGTTATCGCTAAATATGTATGTAGGTGGGTATGTCTTACATAGTAATTTACATTTAACTTGATAACATACTATCGGCTTGTTATTCTTTTACTTATGTAAATATTATTTGAAGTTAGCTATATTTTAGGGAGCGGCCTATATTACATGACTATTTATTGATATACTATGGTGAAAGTGTTTTAGAACAGGTATACGATACAATACAATAGCTTAAATTTATATGGTATCGCAAATCGTCACTATATCTGGAGAATTCCATTCCGTTTCTTTACAAGAGATAGAATAAATTAGTTTTGTAAATAATATACACTCGACTCTTTTTTTACACTGTTTTGAAAATTTCACGGTCCACTAAACAAAAAGAACGATATTTTTACAACAATTATTTGTTGTACCACGATTTCCAGAAATAAAAAAACGAATAAGCGTTCTAATAACAATTTAATTCAACAACAAAAAGCTTCATTAGATCCTAACACATACAAAGTGTCGGAAATGAATAGCGATAACAGCGAATTATGTCTAGTTCCTCATAAAATTCCCCGTATATAACGAAGTAGCGATAAAGAGTATTATTTTTCTTATTGGGTCTTCATTATTACCTTTTTTATTGGAATTTCAATAAATTTAATATTGAAATTCCACCAAGCACCTTCAGTCGAAATCTTAAATTGTTATACACGTTTTTTTATGGAACATATCTACCGTGTAAAAAAGAGTTGAGTGTATTTAAATAAAGTGGATGATGCAAAATTTATTATAATTATGGTAAAAAAAAATTGTTCCAAATAATAATTTCACCACACTCTTTATTTTAAATGTATCTTCAATTCAATTGTGGATTTTGAAACCGTACTATTTTAGAGATCCAAATTTGAAATTGAATTTCAATGTTTCGATTTTATCGGAATACAATAAATACTTACACATTATGTATTCCAAATTCAAAATGAAAGTTTTATAATCGTTTAATTTGATTTGTATAACAAATTATTATCGTGTCGATCTTTTGATATTAATTTGTGAAATACAGGATTTTGTATTAGTTTAACAAAATAACCATTTAGTACCCAAACGTTATATCTTTATAAATGATCTGTAGTACCTGTTGATCGCGATTCGTTATGTATGATAGCACGCTGGTGTAGGATTTCCAAAATTAATAACATCGCGTGAGAATTTTTTATTTGCCATGTGTAAAAAACACGAAAAAAAATATAATTCTAAATGTTGGTGATACTTTTTCATGACTGCGATAAAACTATTATTACAAATGGTAATATTTTTTTTTATCTATGTATGTCTGCGCCCGATCTATTCCAATGACTATTGGTTTTTTACTAAACGTCGTTGTTGGAGTTCTTGAATTATTTTTCATTATATCTAATATTGACAAAAAAAAATGTGAATATTTTCTAGGCGTTTATTTACGGGGAATACAGGTAGTCCATTTTACGATTAATATAACCTAGGTCGGTGGAGGGGAACCTGCGGCCTCTTGGCCACTCTGATACTTTATCAAAATATTCACTTAGATCAGGGATGGCGAACAAATGACCCGCGTGAGAAATTATCTAACCCGCTTGAACTTTTAGAAATGATTGTTTTTATTTAAAGCCTTAAATTATTCAGTCTATGTGACCCGTGACACGATTTTTTTTGATAAATTTTAACCCTCCGTGAAAAATGTTCGCCATCCCTGACTTAGATCAAAAGCATTATACGCAAGCGCTTGGAAAAAGAGCGTTATCAACTCATTATATGTTCGACAGTCGAAAAAAGAAGAGGGGGGAGGGGGTGTCAACGTTTTCTTTACTGCGGCTTTACGTTGAATCAAATAAATTAATGTGGCCTTTAGAAATGATAAGGTTCCCCACCCCTGCATTAGATGGTTGAAAAATAGTAAGAAAACATTCAATGTCTATCTATAGCTCCTGCATAACGTTCCACATCAACTTTAACTCGACAATTTGTAAATTAACTCGTAAGAGAGCAACCCTACTACAATTTATTTTACGCACGGTTAAATTAAATCCTTTAACTGTTTAATATGCTGAACGTGTTGACTGACTGTCAGATCAAGTTCATCCCGGGTCGTTCAAACAATAATTTATAATACGGGCCCTCTAGAGGTGAAGTGAGCCAACTAGTAAAATGGTAAAACTTTTTTCATAGAATTTCAAGTACAATCGCGTCTTTATTCAAATTTAATATTTAAATTCCACCAAGCACCTTCAGTCGAAATCTTAAATTATAAAAATTATTGTATTATATTGAATTAAATTTTAAAACGTACGTTATATTATAATCTAAAAAATCCTTAACTATGTTTATTTAAATTTGGTGGAACTATTAAAAAAAATCAATAGTATTGATTACATAATATGTTTATTTAAATTCACACCATATTTCTTCGGTCATATGTTTGAAGTTTGATAATATTGAAATTTAAATTACTAAAACAGCTTTTTTTATGTGCGGCGAGTTTTAAAAATAAATGTTTATTGATTTTCAATTATGTATGCTGAAATTCATTTTGATACAGTGGTTTCTTTCTACGTACAACCAAGAATGTTTGTAAATTTAATAAACTTTAAATGTCTTTTCACAAGTAATTTGACATTTGCAGGGGAGGGTAACCTTTACGATTTAATTAGATATACTTACCGAGATGAGACGACTTAAATAACCGTAGGTTCCACAATATTGAAATATTCAATCAAAAATACCGATTCAAGTCTTTAGGGACGTAATCTAGCTGTAGATGCTACCAAAATGAGGTCAACTATGTGTATATTTCACATAACCGTTAGTTTAAAATTAACCATGTGAAGGAAAATATGAAAACCGTTAAATTTAATTGAAGTTTATATCACACAGATTTATTCAAATTTTGATTTTTACCCAAAAAGGAGTTAATCAAATTTAAATGCTTCGATATATCTAACGGTATTTTTTAACTACTTGATATTTTTTTTAAATCATTTCTTCAATACGGCAATATAGTATGCCAACAACCTTATTCAAATGGGAAATAAACTCTTTGTTCGTTGATTTGTATACAGAGCTTTATATTCGTCCTAGGGTACATGGCGATTTGGTGAATGTTGGGGTGTTGAAGTTGTGGGTCAACCCTTCCTTAAAGAAAATTTAAATTGAAGACCTAAAACCTGGGTGTATGTGATGTCAATTTACTTCGAGCTTATCTCGAGTGACTTACAATAAGTTCTCATCGAGTTTTTCTCGTGTAATCTTTCAACTTTAAAATATTTGGCGAATCGGCATTAGCTGTTGTGGCAAATTATTATTATTTTTTTTAACTTAAAACAATATCTGTACTATGGCAATATGAAAAATGAGGTTGAGAGTATAACTTGAATATTTTCAAACGCAAATTTCAGTGCAAATTAATTTTTCATATACAATTAATTCTTGTTCGACATGTTCAATACTTCGATCGAACATGATTTTAAATTGAGTTATGTTTTTTTTTTATTTTAAATGAAAATAAGTTGCTGTGCTGCTTAATAAAAATATTGAAATTAATTTGAAAAGGTTGGACGATTGGGATACGAGTAAGATTCACCTCTATCCTTTGATCTTTTTTTAGGCCCTGCAACGCCTAAACCAGTATATTTCTAGTCGTTTTTGTATCTACACATGTAACGCAATTTGGACCAGAAGGGGTAGCAAATGACCTTCGAATTAATCATTTACTGGACCACCCTGATGGCCGCTTCACATTTACCTGGCTCATTTGGTAAGCAATCTGGTCGGGTTGTATTTTTTTTTTTTTAAATGTTACCTCAATTTTATTTTATATAGTTTATTATTTAATGAGAACAATTTATACTGTTATTGTTGGATGATAACATTTTTTTCATTTTAAACTTTGTACGTTACATGAAAAATAACGTTACAGACTCGTTACATAAGTTAAGCAATCATTAAGTCAAAAGTTCATTTTTTTAAATCCATATCAGTTCCCAATGTGTATATAAACATAAGTTTTTTACGAGAACTGCTTGTTAGTCAGTTGTTCAACCTCAGTTTCTTTCGAAAAGGGTATGGATAGAAATGATGGGACTAGGACAGGACTAGTGATGGCTATTCACTCTCACAACACCCCGTTTTTTTATGAATACAGCTAATTTTATTGATTTATAATTTGATTTAAGGGGATGGGTGAAAGGGCCGCGTATTGTAAGGGTATTAAGGGTGCGTTTATTTTTTTGTTATACATATACATTCAATTTTAAAACAACGACATAGAAAATTTGGATCCAGTCAAGGCATCTCTTGAGGATACTGCAGGTTTTTTTAAATCCTGGTTCAGGTTATTACTCCAATTAATATTTCAAAATTACATAATTCCACTATAAAATGTGAAAAAAAAGTTATTTTTTCGTAATACACGTTGTAAACGCATTAAACTACGTTTGCCCTGTTGCCTAAAACGTAAGTTGATAATGCTCGCGAGCAGCAAAACCAGTCCTGATCAAATATTTTTTTAAGTGGAAAAAGTACTAAAAATCTTTTATTATTTTTATTATAATGCCATTCCACCAAGTATTGACATTGAACACCTTAAAAGTAAAACGTGAGTATTGTACATATATTTGCTTATTATAAGTTTATAGGTGATAGAAATTATAATTATAATTATGGATGGTTATAATTATTGTTTATTGATAGGAAAAAAAATATGTGTGCCATCGATAGCTCGCGGGTCGATTGATTGACCGCGACCCCGATTTATTTACCTGGTATGATTTTTTTTCTCCTCACCAATATTAAGAATGCGAGCGAGTTGTCTGAGTCGGCTATTTAAAATCCATCAGATTGGCTAGGCAGTGTCAGTTGTTGTCAACATGTGAGTTAATTTATTGATGATTGATTACATATTTAAATAAGCGTGTAACAATTAAAAATCCCACACACGCTTGAAACGAGCAGGATGACTTCGTTATTTTTTTAAATTAATAATATGATTACATTAAATGTATACATATAATCAAAACATATACATATAATAATGTCAAATAACTTAGTTTTCAATATTTTTATTGTCACTAAAGTTAAATTTTATAGTATATCTTTTTTTTTTAAATTCCTTAGGGTTGTACCCACCACCACCCGCTACGGCTTCACACTCTTCTTATAGGGTGTATTCCGTAGCGTAACAACGTTAGTCGTGTTCAAAATTTTGCCAGAAATGTCCCGAGAAGAACGTCCTCAAGACTTGGTTCCATGCACTACAGTGCGCAGAAATTAAAAGTTAATAAATAATTAAGTGCAAGTAATATTTTCTTCTTTTCTGGCGCTCATGTCTGGGGTAAATCTTTCCTGCTTCAATATGTCTCCTCCATTCCAGTCGGTCCTCCGCATTCCTACGTCAATCCTACGTTGTCAATATTGTCGTGATTTTCGAATTAGCAACAGTTTGTCCAGCGATAGAGCTGATTTGTGCTCAGTTTGGTTTGCCATTTCACCATAAAAAAGGCTTAGCCGGAACAACGCTTGCAAATTTATTTGAAAATGTTAGTCGATTCTAACCGAGGCTTTGTGGTTGTTTCACCGTCAATAAGCAAAACTGCCCTATTTTGAGTAAAGAAAATCCACAAGCCATTATTAAAACGCCTTTACATCCACAAAAATTTAGTGTTCGGCGTGCTTTATAGGCTGGTGTAATCAGTGGTTCATATTTCTTCAAAAATGATGCCGGACAGAGCGTTACAGTTAACCCTTTAAGGACGAGCGTGACCATATGATCACAGTAAACACCTTTGCCTATTGATCCTTTTGCTATCTGAATATCGTTGCTTTCACTCATATTTGGTTAAGAAGGGTACAGGCTTCAGTTAGTCATCAGCCGCGGGACAGAAACGGTCACCAAAAGTACATGCGATTTTTTGATGGACTTTTTGAAACTGTTAGTTATTTTTTTATCAAAACATCAAATTATTTAAAGTTCTTTTGATAATATATTTGTATTGAAAATATGTTGATCTAAAGAGGTCAAATTGAAAATATTTAAAAAAATTTCACGTTTAGCTAAATTTCAACCCCGAATGTTTGCGTGCCCATACGGTCACCTTTGTTCTTACTTCTGTCAGTACACAATATTACACGGTAATAAAAGAATGAGCAATGACCATATAGTCATGCGGGGTTTTTATTGTTGGGAATAAAAGTTATCCGTGACTTCAATATGGTTTAAATTTTTTTTTTCCAAAATAAGCTTTCGTCTCTGGAGGGTTAATGGAGAGCGCTATATATCCATGATTACTAACATTTTTGTTCCCCAATTGAATACAATTAATGTGGAAGAGCTGTGGTTTTCAAAGATGGCGCAAAGTGCGACAGCGCGCGCCAAAATCAATTTATTTAAAGAAACATTCAATGAACACATACTTTATTTTCAAAATACTTTTAAAAAGTGAACCGACTGATTTGTTACGATTGCACAGCACTGGTTACAAACTCGTGACACGGTGAGTGAAAAGGTTTAGAACCGCATAGGTATGCGATGAGATCATCTCGTCTTCTCGGACTCCGACGCACACCTGTAGCGTGGTTGGACGTGATATTTGGTTTATGATTTTTTACGTGCGACAGTCTGGCAAATCTCTTTATATTCTTCTTTATTATTTATTAACATTAAATTGATATGGCGATGAATGACTATTCTACCAGTACCAAAGCCCACCACTTATTATTGGCGCATTGAACTGTGCTTGATAAATAAATAGATGCCTAGGAACTTTTTTATAATTGTTTGCATTTTGGGCGTCGATAATTAGTGTTTCCTTACTGTGGGGGAGTTTCCAGTGACGTTTTAAATAAAACGACTTATGGAGTTACGGTCAGTCGAGACTATAATAATAAGAAATAAATACCAATCACTATAGTATAAATACAGAATTACTTGACTGATCGATCCATCCAGGCATGGTGGTTTTGCTGCCAAGCTTCACCGGATAGTGGATAGGCCAACATGTATACATACGTATTTGGCGAACTGCAGGATGCTGAACACATTCTCTGGGATTATCCTCAAACGTATTCTGAGCGGGAAAGGTTACTCAGTTCGGAGAGTGCTTTATGAAAAAATTCAACGTCATACAAATAGCGTATAGACATATACAGATATGAACTCTGTCATTTATTAAGCGAGAGACTTTCAGGTAACGGCTCCCGACGCAATCTCAACTCACCAAACGTATGGTGGTGATGCGAATTTCAATGTAATATGTGTTTTATAAACCATGTCCAGAACATATTGACTACTAATGAGGTTTATCTCAATATACGCTCTTTTACGAAAACTGCTTTTTGGTTGGTTGTTCAATCCTTCTTTTTTAAGAGAGTAAGAATATGACTAGTGGTTAGCTAATCGGACTTGCTACGCTACGATTTGATGGGTATGAGTAAATGTAAATATCACACACATCCACGCTATTGATCAAAAATCCATGAAATGTGTAAATTAGCCCGTGGGATTGGATCTATGCGACATAATTAAACGTGACGAGCGAGTCTTTTTTTATCGCCTCTATGTAAATATTGGAATAGTCTAGAATCACTTTCTCACAGTAAAAGATTTTTTTTAATTGCTAGCAGGACAGAATGATGGGACTCGATTGAATGAATCATCCATGGCAAATAAATCGGCTCGAATTGTTCGGTTCGCGTACAATATAAGCCATTTCACATTTCATTGCAGTACAGTACTGTGCAGAGTTGCTTTTCTCATAAATAATTTAACTCTCTGATTATTATTCTGTTGCATAACAAAGTACACAATATATATTCTTAGATAACTGAAATAACAATGATGCTGATACTTTTTCTTTTTATCCGTCACATTATTTTAAAGTTAATTACTCTTAATTACATTGAGTAATTGCTTTTGTGCTATAATTAGTTGCCTTATTATTGTATTCTCACTTGTAAGTATTTTCGTCTTAATAGCAAATTAATTGCCAATGCTTTTGTTATGAGATAATCTTCATAAGTAGACACCCAATCCTCTTACGTCTTGTATAGTATGAAGAACCAATCGCCCCCGCTAAGGTCGCCAAGGTGAAAAGATGGTACGGCGTCAGCCCACGCCCTCTCTTGGACTTTTTGTTTTGTAACAGAAGGCCGTATTAGACGGGACAATGCGGAGAGACAAAAATATAGTCGTGCAGGACTGATGGCGGTTCCCATAAGATAGATAGATCGTGAGGAGATTTAACATTGATTGCCAATGATTCAGTTTTTTTCTAGTTTTGTTTAAAGACAACGTCACAATTACTAGAAAAGGAGATTTTTCTTGTCCACTGTGCCAACTAGGGTCTATACAAAAACCGACTTTTGAAAAAACTGGGTTTCGAATGTCAATATTGTTAGAAAACCGGCTTTATCCGGATTTAGTTTTTTTTTTTTTTTGATTCAATTAAAGAAAAAAATCATTTCTTTTGTGTTGTTTATTTAATATACACAACAATAAATCATTTGGTGTTACTCTTCAGAAAATATAATTTAAGAAAACACAAAGCGTCCACTGATCGTTTTGTAACAAAATTTCCTGATATCGAAAATACCCTTTCGCTGGGTAATGATGTGGGGAATATGGTCTTTAAGTCATCAAATAAAAGATCCAAATTTTCTGTCCTTTTTATAGATTCGTTTATGGAAAATTCGGGACAACCGGTTACGATGTTGAAAAACCGGTTTCGAATGTCACAAATTTAGCCAAAAAACCGGTTTTTGAAAACCGAAAAGCCCTAGTGCCAGCCATTGAAATGGCACTTGAAAACACCTCTATTTCCGGTGACTACGTAGTCTTAAAATTAACTGATTTTTCTCCATTTTAACGATATTACACAGATTTGAGTTTTGTTGTATATAGAATATAATTGTAGAACCTTTTATTTAAAAATGTTGTATTTATTAATCCTTAATTAAATATGACCTCATTATAGATATTTTGATTTTTTTTTGCTTACAAAATTGTATGTATTATATTTATATTATTTTGCTAATGCATGAAAACATTAAAATCAAAAAAAAAAACAGCCAAAACGATTTTGCTATACACTATAACAGGGATGGCGAACCTTTTTCGCAAGTGGGTCAAATTTGATATTAAAAAATTAAAAAAACCATGTCACATATAGGATCCCGGGATTGGGATTAGCTCAACGAGGAATTTGAAATCCTCAATTTGCTATACTTTTTCCCCGGACTATCTCCAAACCTCGTTTTTTTTTAGCTCACCGAGGAATGTGAAATCCTCGATTTGGTATACTTTTTCCCAAATTGTCACAGAAACTCGTTTTTCATCATTTCTAAAAGTTCAAACGGATCAGATAATTTCTCACGCGGGTCACTATGTGACCCGCGTGTCCCTGGTTCGCCATCCTTGCACTATAATATATCCCCAGGTTTCCTACCCAGAACAAGAACATTATCGTTTAAAGTATATTATTCACTCATTCACCAAATTTTTCAAAACCAATAAAGAATTTAAAACAATTTTCCTTATTTTCGAATTAGTTTTAATGCGTATTAGTTTTAATGCTTCATTATATAAATTTAAAATACTTTTTTATGACTGTTACTTCACTTGTTGTGTAGCATTGTGACACGTGTTTTGCTTCTCTAAGAGACATCATCAGACAGAACGTCGTAAGGTTTACGAAGAAAAAATAAATATTCGTAAACTTTGACACGTTTTAAGAGGCGAAAAACGTGTCACAATTGTTTACACAATAATTGGAGTTACAAACAGTTCTCGTACAAAAAAACTTCTGTCGTGATACCTTCATCAGGAGGCCATATGCTTTACATTGGGAGCGGACATGGATTAAAAAGAAATGTCTGTGTTAAATCTATGGATGCTGAAGCTTATGACAAAACAATGATCTTATGGCAAAAAAAGTATTGCGCATTTAATTGCTGTTGAATCCTCGCCGTCCTTGGTTTTACGGAAACCAGAATTTTTATTTCTCTTGTAATCCAGCCTTTAAGATATCCCGTCACATGGTGACTCATTTGACCATTTGAAAAATAAATTATTAATTTTATTTCATATTGTTTTGTTTGAGATGTTTTATTATTAATTTTGTATATTAGGTGTGCATTTATCTAACAATTTAAAAGCGTGGGGAAACTGAGTATTTATTGCGTATTTTTTTTATTGTAACTCAATAAATATCATCATTTTTTGACGTCAACAGGTTGAGAATTATGGGTTTTTACAGATTGAGAGAAGCGTATCAAATTTGATATGACACAATATAACACGTATCAAATAAACGTTTTTGTAAAATACATAAAATTTATTATCGATTGTAGTGGTATATAATGCCACTTCAATGTATTAAAATAAATACAAAAACAACTCTAGAGTTATCAAGAATTCAGTTATTATAGTTGAAAGTTATTACAGTATTACGCCATCGCTAGTTCTGACAATTTTTATTTTAGTTATAAATTAACTTGATAGAAGACGTTTTTCTTTATGAAATCAGTGAGACCACCTACCTTAGAGTCTTTTTACTTATCAATTTTTTGAAAAAAAAATTTTTTTCCATAATTTAGAACTTCGACTGAAGGTGCTTGATAGAACTTCAATATCAAATTTGAATCATTTTGATTCCGTACTCTTCCATAAGTTTTGTCCATAACGACCCGGTTTTCGGTTTTCCCGGTGTGACGATCCTTTTTAAAGTGGCATATACACGTGTCAACATTTGTAACACATTCCGGGGAAATAACAAAGTTATAAAATTTAATTTAATTAATTTTCTATTTTTAATTATTGAGATTGTAAACTGTGTAACATTCGTTATTTTTATATTCGTTTACACAGATACTACGCTGGATTTTTTTATTTTTCTTTTTTGTGTGCCACATTCTAGGACAAATCGCTTTTTGTCACAAAACTTTTCGCGTGATAAATGCAGTATTTTCAGTTTTTACAACTCGGCACTGGGCTAACGAAAATTTATGCGCCGCCAGTTGTCTGGTTCTGGTAGAAAAGCAACGGGGTACACAAAACACTGCTTTTCAGTAGGTATTCGTATTACACCTACAATAATTATAAGTAAGGGACATCAGTATTATTTTGCTAACTTCCAAAATACTATTTGAAATAGATAATATCCAAAATAAAAATAAATACAATCGTATATTTATTTTAAATTTGGAACACTGAAGTTGGTCCATTTGAATCTTTATTTTAAATTCAGAATTTTACATTTTATGCACCTAATGTGACCTAAATTTTGATAATATTTTTTAATTTGGAAAGAAATCGATATGATTTTAATCACAGAACGTTCGCATAAATAACGTTATTTTGTCTAGTAATACATATATAACTACCCGGTTTTATAATGATACGAATTAATCAAACCGCGTATGTATCCTTTATTACAAAACTGGATGGTCAATTATTATATTATATATTTTTTTACCATGTCCGCTCCCAATATGGATCATATATACTACTAATGGAGTTTATCTCAACAGAAATGTTTCTACGAGAACTGCTTGTTACTCAGTTGCTCAACCTCTCTTTTTCCAAAGAGAGTAGGAATAGAAGGAAAGGGCAAGGACAGGACTAGTGGTTAGCTAAACGCTCTCGATACGCTCCGTTCATAGGATAGGATGGGTGGGAGGGGGGAATTCAAGACATCACATACATCCATTCATTTGAACAGAAATTCATAAATCGATTGAAAAATCAATTTATAAAACTGTCCGTACTGGGATTCGAACCCGTGACCTATATGTACAATTGACATTGTTGTTTACACTTTTTCATTTTAAGTTGTTTTTGTATAAATAGTACTGTTAAAACATATTTCTTATCAGTTGACAATGCTCACAATGAGCGAAACCTTATTAAATAAAGTGGAAATAAAGTACCAAGGAATATTGTGTTTTTATTAATGCCTTTCCACAAAGTGAACACCCAAAAAGTGATTATTAAATAAATAGTTGCTGCTGCTAAGTGATAGTTAACTAACGTGTTCTGTTCAAGATACTAGGATTCCTAAGGCTTACATTTTATATGCCTCTTATATGTTTATTATCTTTATGGGAAAGTTTTTATGGCTAAATTTTTGACGCTAGTCATCGTGTATCACCCACCACCTGTCGCGATCGTGATCCCTTTCAGCAGAAGCGGAACGGACGGATCCACTTGAGTCGATCTTAATTTTCTAAATCCTAAGCTCGACCCATCTGACTCGTTAGACCGGAATCGTTTCCGATATGGTTTTAAAATAATGATTAATTTAATGATTGCCTTGCACCTCACACTACACTGATTTCGACCGCTTTTCATTAACACCTGTAATTATTTAATATCATTCATCGCCTGTGCAGCGTGAATTTATTATGCTAGTTTGTACATTTAACTCTCGCGGCTCGGAGACTAGAAAAATACTTCTCTGCCGATGGGGGTCGTTTAGGGACCCCAGTGGTTTCCTCATTATTGGCCTTATTCCTATGAATTTCATAAAAAATAGTCTATGGGCTTTAAAATATCTCTCTGGATCATTCCTCATACATTTTTTTAAAATACAAATCCGTGATTTTTTAATAAATAATCATATTTTAAGTTGCGCATAAAAAAGACGTCATCCCAGCACAAATATGAATTTGCAACTGACGCGTTTAGCCCAGCTATCTTACGAACGATCGCTTATCGCGAGCGCTTATCTCGTTATCGCGTTATCGCGTATTTATATAAACTATAAAAGGTCCAAAAAACTATGATATAAGAATACCTTAATTATAAACATTGTATCACCCATATTAAAATAGATATTTAAGAAAATGTGGGTATTGGGGTCGCATTTCTTGAGCTAAGAACCGGAAAAGTTAATCTCGATTCTTTGATTTTTCGTTATCTTACCATATTCAAATCGTGTATTAATACGGATAACCAGTGTTAAGTAGAGTTAAACATTTGACTTATTCGATTTATACGTTAATTTTGCAAAATTTCCTTACTTATTTGTTCCGCATATTGTATATATAACCAAGTATTAGTAAAATTAAATAAAAATACGTCGAATCCGTAGTGCAGTGGTCCATGCACGAATAGGTTCGAATCCCTGTACGAGCAGCATCTTTTATTTTGCTAAAGGCATTAATGTTTGTAAAAAAATTCTCTCCCACTTTTACAATCCTAAAATTACGGGTCTTAGCGAGAGTGACTAGTCAACCACTAGTTCTGTCCTAGCTCTATCCTGTCTATTTAAAAAAATAACTGATTAACAAGCAACTCTCGTTGAAAAACTTCTATTGAGATTCTGCCATTAGTAGGCCATATGATCCACATGGAAGGTGACATGGATTAAAAAAGTATATGTTATACTTAACGGCAGTGGTGTAGTGGGGCCAGGTCGGCGACCTGGCACCTGAAAATGAGGAAGGCGCCCTGCCACAATTTTGACTTGTAACTTAATTTTCAAGTACATACATATATAAAAATCGTTTTTTTATTGATTTAATTGTTAAATTTTTTTAACTTCGGACGGATATAAAAAAATAAAAATAGGGAAGAAATCAATGACCGACCAGGTACCTATTTACTTACCACTTGACCACTGCTTAACAGAATATTTGATGAATATACAAAATATGTAAACAGTGAAATTTCAACTGAAACGCAAAATCGTTAATAGGTGCAATTTTTGCAAAGACTAACGCGTGACTGAAAGCAAGGATAGCTTACTTTTATCGTTTTATGCAAATCAATCACGTTAAGTTTCTATTTTGATGAATTTTAACTGCGGGTAAGTATTTCGATTTTGATAAACCAGCAAATTGCATCCTTAATCGTTGTAGGTATACCGGTTACCGAAATGCTTTGTAATTTCGCCGCGTTTGTTTTGATGCATTGGCTAAGTGATTCGCCGCATTTGGTTAGTCTGATTATCGATATCCGATAAAACAAGCAACTAATTCATTGGTATTATGGTCAGGAAAGTAGGCAGTGATCTTGTTGGTTAGCCAGCAACGCGTTTCTCCGACCGACGTGTCGATGGACTACATTTTTTTTCTGTCGATCGAGTGCGACTTACTGACCCGGTTGCGTTAGACCCAATGCTATTTATTTACACGCCCGATTATGGAGGTGTTTACTTTGCTATGTAATTGATTCGATTTTTGGATTGTGCTTCAAAACTCGTCCAGTAACTAATCGGTCGTAGGCAGCGGTGGGCTGCCAATACATTAACAATGGGCTCGCTTAATCTCAAACCAATTCTCGGTGTTCTGAGGAAGGAGTGAATTTGTTTATCATTCATATGGAATTTGGAATTATGTGTCGAGACGTCCCGGGACTTGTCGGGATTTTTGCTCTCTTGAGTTCCGAGACTTTTTTGGAAAATGTCCCGAGAATTGTGACTGTGATTTATAATGTGCCAATAACATGTACATTTTTAATTTTGAAAAAAACAATTCTTGTGGTTAAGAAACCCTCAAAACATACATGCAAATATTTAATTTTATTAAAATTATAATTTTATTGAAGGGAAATAAAGGTCTCGATTCCCGGGACTTTGAAAACCCCGAGACTTCAGAATCCCTATATGGAATAATATGCATTACTTAAAAAAGGAATCGATTGTTACTTAATACACTTATAATATGTAATAATATGCAATTTACCGTAAACTTATCAATCTAAATGGCTAAAAATGTACTACTGTGTATACTGAAGCTGTCGTAGATAATATATAAGCCAGAAATTGCAGTTATGTACTAATTTGATCTGAGAATATTGTTTTCTCTTAAATTAACAAGGGGCTCGCGCGAGCCCCTCCGATCCCCCTCTAGTCCACCCCTGGTCGCAGATATTTAATTGCGAGAACTACTTATTGATGTTTAAAAATATATTTTTAAAAATAAAACACCCTAATCACTTAATTTCGGAAAGACACGTGTTCAATCAGGAACAAGGGATAAAAATGTTGCACTCAAATACAGACGCTCATAAGCTCTTTTTCCAGGAAATTTTGGAAATAAACAGAGCGCAATTAAACAGCCTACCGATTTTAAATGAAATACTAAACATGCTGGGGTCTCCACTCCTATACCCTATATAAATATAATCATAAAACCTTTTCCGACAAACAAATAAATATAATTCTTAAAACGACTCACTACTAATATCTATGGGCTTATCCTTTTCGCCAGCAATGGCTTTAAACTCAATGATACATTTATTTCTTATATAAACACGAAACATTCATTTACTAAGCGTAAGTTCAAGTTCATTCGTGCTCTTGAACGCCTAAAGATGCCGAAAGGCGAAACCCGGGTCGTTAGTGACAAAATCTGTGTGAATGTACATAATTTGAACGATTCAAATTTAATATTGATATTCCACCTAGCAACTTCAGTCTTTAAATATAAAAACACCCGTTCATAAGAAAATATTGCTTTCCCAACAAGAATATAAATTCAGAGAATTAAAACAATACAAATTTTTCAAACCATTGTTGTTGGTTACGTAAGCATCACACCATCGTCAGATCTACCCTTATTCATATCGACTGTAGTCAGGCAAAAGGAAAACCTTGAGTTATTGTGATTATCAATCACAGTGTATACAACGTAATAAACGTTCTATCAAAAGGGTGTATGCTGTAAATGTCGAATTAGTAAAGAAATTAAGCATTTAGTTTTGAAAAAAGAAGGGCTTATGTAAATTGCGACTTATTAAATTAATATTAAATATAGTAAATAAAACAACAGTTTGTAAGTCTCCGTCCTCTTCAAGGTTGTGTTTATTTAATATTTTGTTTTTGCCCCGAAATATTAAAAAACGTTTTTTCTCCGTGTTAAATTTATTCTGTGTTAGTTACAGCCTTTAAACTGACCACAGTCTATATGCTATATATAATTAAAAATGTTTTTTTTAATAAAACTTTATTAAAACGAATTAGTAAATTATGCATTTTTAAAAAAGTTCAGGAAAATTTTCGCAAATGAGCGAACGTGCAGTTAATACAAATAGGTTTTTTTTAATGCGTTTCCACCAAAAAATGACAAATAATCATACATTACATATCGATGATACCATTGTAATATTGCAGGGGTGGGGAACCGTTTCATTTCTAAAGGCCACATTCATTTATCTGATTCAACATAAGGCCGCAGTAAAGAAATCGTTGACCCCTGCCCCCTTTTTTTTCGACTTTTGATTACGCTCTTTTTACAAAAAAATTTTTGATGGTCGCATCAGAGTAGCCAAGAGGCCGCAAGTTTTCTTCAACTGCTCTACAGTTTCCAAAATTAAAATTTATTGTAATTATTTTAAATGCCATTTTTTGTTCTAAACATGAAATTAACTGTCTATTTTATTTTAAATTTATCTGGTTTTAAATCTATCTTAAATTTTATTCTATCTTCAGAGTGAATTGTGAGTTTTCTATGCACAAACTAATTTTATAATATCTCTTCGTTTTCGAACAACTAGGTATATTAATATGTTATTTTGTAAATATGATCATAACATCTGCTATAGAACATAAAGCTATGATAATGTAATATGCCCTTAGTCACTGAATCTCAATACAAACCATTGATCGGTAAGAATTGTACTTATTAATAAATTTGAAATGTCAATATATGTACATAATACAAAGCGCTTGCTTAAACTAGCCTTTTATTATTTAATTCGCATCACACCTTCACGGTCGATTAAGTCCTTTTCATTCCTTCCCGGTGTGATTGACTGCCTATTATGTTCGTTGACTGTGACCTTTCCTGGATATAAGGCCACTGTCGTTCAAGCGACTTTGAACTTTACCTTATGGAGTACTTAAAAAAACTGTACATGTAGTAGATATTTAATGTCCTGTAACATCATCAAATACATTTTTTAACCATGCTTTCTACCAGTGTAGGTCAGCGATGGCAAATATGTGAAACACGATTTTTAAAAAATATATAAGTAATAAAATAACGTTAATGGCGATAGCGAAAAAAAAATTAATCTATAAAAATGTGCGTGGGCTTGATTGGGCTGTTTCATTAGGAAGTGAAATTCTTAAATGACGTATGATTGGATATTTTTACTTGAAAATTATACAAACTATTTTGCATAACTTTATGACACTGATTAGCAAACTGAGATAAAATACCTTTGATAGATTCGGCGGTAACTTTGTGTGTGTAAAGTGTTTAGATAAGATAGTTGCATCACCACCGTTAAATTGATTTAAATTTGGATTTGCCACACATAATAAAAAGTAATTAGTTTATAATTATTACTATCAAAGTTTGTATCTTACCCCCATCCCTGTGTTGTAATTTGTAACATAAGATTTCTATAAATTTTTAGTTTAATTGTAAACGTTGCGATGGTTTTATGATGTTTCTCAAAGTGGCAAAACACGTGTTTCACATTGTAACAGAAGTGGAATAACAAAGTTATCAAGTTTAATTTTATACGAGATAAAATAAATATTTTCGATGGATTTTTGTACTCGAGTTGTAAATTAACTGTATGATTTTCAAGTGTTTTTATTCTTAAAAAATATATATATAAAACATAATATTTTTGTGGACTTTTGTGCGCTTCTGTATTATTTTCAATCGGTTGGTGCTAATAAGTCGCATGTCGCCTGCTATGGCAAAGTTGGTTAGAGCTTGCTCTACCGATCGAGCAGGTCTGGGTTCTATTCCCGGTCAGATAACAGTGAATTTGAGAATTATTCAATTCAAAGTTGTGATTGAAGACTGGGTGTTTGTGATGTCAGTTCACATTATTTTCTGATCCTTTAATAGCTGGGTGTAGCAATAGCGATTAGTCAACCACTAGTCCTGTTTTAGCCATATCCTTCTTTCCCTACTACTCACTTTGAAAAAAAGTGAGGTGGAGCGTCTGAGTAACAAACAGTTCTCGTAGAAAAAAACTTCTATTGTGATACCTCAATTAGGAGGCCATATGCTCCACATTGGGAGCGGACATGGATAAAAAGTTATAAAACCGCAAGATAAATAGCACTGTACATACATTTTTTACGATACAAATAATACATATTATACTAAAATGTATGTAAAGTTTGAAACCCTCCCGTCTGTTCAAATAAAATCGACATACGTTTGATAAGTCGAAGCATTCTTTGATTTATATTATTGGCCACTGCAACTTCTGAAATAGTCAATCACCCCCGTCAGTTTCGGGGTGAAAAACTTTGACCTGTGCGAATCTTCGCGGGGTGCACAGCCACTCCGTGCCGTCTGGCACGTTGCTGGGTGGCAACAACCCTCACATCACCTAGTTCATTGCATTGAGTGCGTAGACCCCATACCAGCCGGCCTGTCTGATCTCGTTCCCAGGACTTCACTCCTGCCCGGCTGGCTGGCTGCGCGCGTTAACTTTGTTTTTCTTTTTTTGAATAATTTACTTTTAGATGAGATTACAGAAGTTTCTCAAGACATACTGTATTGGATTACCTAAGAAATGATATTTTACGCCGGCGAACGAAGACCTGTATCAGTGGCGTACGTGACGCGTTAAAAAAGTTTAATCGTGATTTTAAAAATGGCGTCGACTAGGAATTTTAATGTTACATTTTTAAATTTTTCAGTTATCCGATCCCTATTGCCACCAAACGGGTCTTCCAAGATTCTCTATCCCCACCAGTTTCATTGCTTCCTTCCAGGACTCTGATGTCAGTTAAAGTTTATCCGTGCACTTGAATGCACGAATATGCCGAATGTGACAAAACATTGCGAATTTAGAAATTCGAACGATTTAATTTTGACCGATTTTTTTTTATTTATTAATATAATAGAATTTACGGTTAACACATTAAAAGCGATTTGACTAGAACATTTGCAGATATGAACTAAAAAGTGTCAACACCACCTGCTCGTTTAAAACATGGGTATGAATATGGAAATTCGCAAAATTATCGTCCACGCTGCAGACAACGCTTCATAGAGCGATCATTTATTTTTTCAGTTGTTACGAACGCTAGGTCTGAGGGCAATCTGAATCACATCGCACCAAGCACTTAGCCAAGGATCATTCAATTTGTTAGCGAGGGGGAGGTATTCGAAGGAAAACAGTTCTGAATAAAAAAAAAATGATTTAACTAGTTTCATAAAATAAACAATTATTCACAAATTAACCCTACACACAAGTTCTTATTCGATGTATTAATATCACCTGGGTTGGGGGAGTTTGACCATGATGTTCCCGCTAAGTGTGCCCGCACACATTTTTCCATCCCCGCGCAAGGCCGCAATTTTACATAGAAATATTGTAAAAATAAGTTTGTATTAATAAGACTCTTTTTTTTAGCCCTCGCTCAACTTTCTCTAATTTTCTCAATCCCGAAATCCCGGGCTGTCATATTCCCAAGATTTCGGGATCGCAGAATTTGTCTGGATCCCGGGATCGGAGGCCCTAATCAATGTTGTTTCGT
The DNA here is from genome assembly GCA_031772345.1 of Himalopsyche anomala. Classification (NCBI taxonomy): domain Eukaryota; kingdom Metazoa; phylum Arthropoda; class Insecta; order Trichoptera; family Rhyacophilidae; genus Himalopsyche; species Himalopsyche anomala. The sequence continues at coordinate 25,686,684 of CM062831.1, read as the reverse complement.
TAGAAATGTTTCATATGCCCATTTAAGAGTATTTTTTTGTGAATTTCATTATTTGTGTATGTCTCAAGTTTATATGGAATGAAATTGTCTCTGTTTGATCTGCGCCGATGAGAATTTTCTTTTTTTAATTTATTTTTCAATTTCAAAGCAAGACACATTTGTGAATGGTATTTGTTATTTGTAGCCATTTATTCATTCCACAGATTTAATTCTCTTTTTCTAAAGATTTCTGTCCTTTGAGAATTAATTATTATTTTAAAAATATATGTACAACTTCTTTTATGAATACGTCTTGTATTTCAATGATTTTCAATCACTGAATAGTGCACCCACCACGACCAGTCCATATCCAATCTAGAAATCATCATTTATAAATAAATTATGATATCATAACTGTACTATTTTTCCACGTTTTGCCATACAATCGCAGATTTAATCTAACGTTTAATTGATTCAACATGCTTTATTTTATACTATAAAATGAGGGATTGCGTATACATCTAAACAAACAATCAAATAGAAATATCAAGTTATTTTTTAACACTTATACGGTGTTTACTATCAATACTTAGTGGAAAAGCATTATATTAAAGAAATATAATACTCATTTGTACTTATTCCCACTTTTATTTAACATGACCAGGACCGGTTTCGCTAATGACATGCATTATCGACTGACAAGTGTATACAATTTTACATTGATATTTATACAAACCATAATAAAATTAATTAGTTGTATTAAACAATTGGTATTGAAAAGACACTAAATTGACTAAAATTAAAATGTTAAGCTTTGCAGTATATGCAGATTTCGCTAGACCTTCACTCTCGTCTTTCGAGGTGTTTCCTATGATAGATTGCAGATTGCTTTGGGCACTTTTTTTTAACTTCTTTCCAATCAATTTTCCAATTTCATTCGAGTTGTTGTACCGAAAAAGTTAAAATTTGCCTGCGGCACATATCCAGTATAATTTTACACATAACAAATAAGTTCGAGCAATTAAAATTTTAAATTTAGATCTCACAAACTAATAATCATTGCACATAATTTTTCGAGCACCGGTTTCGATCAAATAGCGAATGGGTTGGATATACCATTACTGATATCAGTCATTTAAATTTATTTTCGTAATTAATTACGTACAATTTCAACGTTTGGCTCTGTCAATATAATATATTATTTAAATTGCAACTATAATCGCGTTAATACAATGGCAATGCAGATAAATATCATCATTGTTTACCTTCCTGCATTTTATTGCATTTGAATGCATTCAACTGCATTGATAAATATTTTACGTTCAAGACTAATGTGCATTTTGAACAACGCGTCGAAACAGAAATCGGTTCACCAAAGAAATCACACATCAAGGAGTGTTGATATGACGTAATTGGTTTCGTTGTTCTAGGTAATTTTGGCAATGGTTACAATACCAATATTTCATGTTTAAGTATTTCGCTAGAATATTATTACGTTACTATTTCATCAAAACAGACTTAGGGATAACAATGTGACGTTATACAGAAAGCACAGTAAGAGATTTAAAAAATAAATATGTATGGCAACGGCGAAGGAAAGGTGAGTGAAAATTCAAAAGAAAATCGTTACTGAATACAGTCAAGCTTGGTTATTGCGAGGAAGCTGGGACCGACTGAATTCGCTCGTTATAAGCATTGATTGTTATATCAGAGAATATGTATTTTTAAATGCTGACAAACATACCATAAGGCATAAAGTATATGGAGAGGTATCATAACACAAAAAGTCGCAATTCAAATGAAAATACACAATTAGAATTTATTTATACACACATATTCCATTTTTCTGTTAATCCACTTTTCTTATAAAATTAAAAATTGATGCTTGTTTCATTGTTTTTAAACTCATTGTTTCAAAATTTTGACGATATTTTTGCTCGGTATGCCCGAAAAGTAGCTCGTTATAAAAGTGAATACATGTACGGAAAAAACCATAATCTAAGATGTCAACGAACGTTTCCTCATTACATCCAAGATCTTGCTATTTTCGTGATCGTAATAAACGAGTTCGCCTGTATTTTTTTATACATAATAATACTTATGTTTACTTAATATCTACCGAGGTATTTGTACTTTTCTTGTGCTCCTTAAAGAATATGGAGAGCTGGTATCGTATGACAACTATGAAATTAATTACAAAGACATCAGGAAATTGGCGTTCCAATACTGCAGTAAATTAATCTCATATTCCTCGTTCGACGTAGTCTCATCCTTAAAACTTACATCGCTTTGACTAGTGCGTTGCTCACTGGTTTACCTAATTGGTTCGGACCTTAATATGTACTTATGACAATTACTTAATGATAATATGTACTTATAAATACTTATGACAAGTACTTAATAATAATATGTACTTAAATATAGTGAAGATAATATAGTTTTACAACAATTTTGTAATAAAATTGATAGCTGTTTTGGTATCATGCCATCGTCAAATCAATTCTAGTTCCGACTGTAATTTTTGTGAAACCGATTACATCACTATTTTGACCTACCTAGTTCTTCCTGCCAATGAATATTTCTTGCTTAGTGTTCAAGTCGTATTTAAATTAAAATTCCAAGCATGATGTTCACAGATACAGCTATTTATTATCAGTAATATACCATTTTTTGTAAAACTTCGAAAACTGAATCAAACCGAGTTTTTTTTAAATATTTGTGTTTGAAAACCGCTGTTTTAAAAAGTCGGTTATTGTATAAGCCCTACCTGCTATATGTACATACGGAACTGGCTCTGGGCCTCGTGACAAGAAAGGCAATGAAATGTCGGAAACTTTTTTCATGATGAAATCTTTCCTCGGAATCAATTATTGTTTTACGAGTTGATTGTCCGTCCGTAAAGGAAAACCGCTTTGTTGTTGTCGCCCTTCTTGGTACTGATTCGCTGCCCACAGACGTCGAAGTTTTGTTATATGTATTTGCATACCAATGATCTTTCATCGTATTTAACATTCATATTAAGAACGATGGGCGCAGGAAAGACTATTTGTAGGTTGATAGCTCCCGCTAATGTTTGGTTTTTAGGAACGGGTGAAACATTCCCTCAAATGTTAATATATCAGACACCCATGTCCTTTACAAAAATTCATATATCGATTAAAAAACATAAGTAAAGAATTTTCTGTGAAGAAATTCGAACCTGTCGACAACAGTGTCTGAAGAAGAGATATCGTTGAACACCCTGCATTATGCTCCACATTTGGAATGGACATGAACGAAAAAAAATAACAATATGTGTAATGAATGAGTTCACCAAAAAGTACCCATACCTAATTAATTCTGAAACGAATGAATAAAATATTTTCGTTAGATACGCATGTCTACAATAAACGGTTCAATGCAGCAATTTCGTTCGTTGCACGCAACTAGTTCATATACATATTTATTGAGATAAATGAAAACATATGCTCTATAAAAAAATAGCATATTTATATATACGAGTTTTTTTATTGATTGATTTCTCCTTGCAATTTAATTTCGGATGTGAGGAATGAATCGTTATGTATTATTACTATTTCTCATCGTTCCTGTCGGATCCAGTTATTCCTGAATGTTTTTGAATTCACGACTTCCTTTCCAGGAAACAATATTCTAAACGTGTTTTCCAATGTCGGCGGGGATGTGTGAAAGGAAATTGTATTTTTCAATTCGCACGGGGAATGTGTTCTAAGTATGTTCAGAATAAACAAACATACAATTATCTGAGCAGCCGTTCTTCTGCGTTCTTATGTGAAAATACAGTAACATATAATATATACACACAATGCCGTTGACATATCGATGACATAAACTTAATTCACTAAATTAAATTACTAACAAAAAGAAAGTGAAATAAAATTTAAAAACAAAAAAAAAGTAAAAAACAAAAAAAAAGTAAAAAAAACTTTTCGACTTGATTATATCGTCGATGTTGATTTAAAATGGTAAATAAACTGTCATCTAATATCTTTAAGGTGTCAGCTTTCTCACCCAACTTCAATTTAAGATCGATAAATTTTTTATTATTTATTATTATTAAAATATTTTGTAGACTATTTTGTTGTTTTCTGGAACAACTGCCGAAATTGGGTGACCAGAATGCTTAGTTCAGAAATTCTAAAATGATCTCCAGAAATCAGCAAACCACTTGTCTACCATTTGTCTCGATGTAACAGACTCCGAATAACACTTGTCAAACCATTGCTTTGCTTGAACGTTACTTTTTTCCATTAAAAAGCAATGCTTTATCGACACAAAAAATTCAGATTTTTCCATTGCTTGGAAAATTACAAAAGTAGCGTCACTAAAACCACTGTTACCTGTGAACTAAACGTTAATTGTTGTGAAATATTGACACGTATTATTTGAAGGTTGGTATTTCCTGAAAATCATAATATGGATTTTTCAATAAGTAGTGGCGCGATCTATATGTCATCCTACGAACTTATTGAGTGATGTTGGTTGACGCTGGTCCGCGAGATATTTTTCCAATTTTTACTGGTCGGCGGATGTAAAAAGGTTGAAGAAATAATCGAGTACCGAAACTTTGAAAATAGGATCGAGGAGCAACGGGGTACGAAGTGACCCTAAACATATAATATTTGCATTGCATTGAATGATGTATCATTGTAGATTGCAATAAATATCAGCTAGATATTATTAGTATTTAGCGAATGGTTGAAATAAAAAGAATTTAGCAATGCAAATGCACCCCATAGGTACCCGAAGGTTAAGAATTTTTGTCAATCGAAAATACGAATAACGTTACACAGCGGACAGGACATCATGTAAGAATGTGTGCATCCGTAGCGAGGTGGTCCAACGTTGAGTACCTTTGGATATGTAAATATTTAAAAAGTAATCGGATTGTATTGAAAATAATATGAAATAACCATGACTGATTTAACGTGGCATTGACAATTATTTGAATACAATATAAAATATTAAATATTTGCGTCCGTCGCTCTATTGTGAAAATAAATAAATGCATTGAATACATATTTGTTTTATACAATTTGCAAGACCAATTCGTGAGCTGCAAATATTAATAATATTTTAAATGAACAGTGTTTTCAAATAAGCACGACTGGAGGATTAGCATAGTCGGATTGCATTGTATGTACATTTTTTATTCCACGAATCAATTGTGGTTTTTTTTTTAATATTGTTTACTTAGTGTCATTATTTATCTTTTTATTTTATTCCTAATATAATGTGCCTTTGAATAAGTCAATGTAAGTAAGATTTTTACACCTTATAAAGACCTCAGTTGATGAACATGCTGTGACAAAATTTAATAGGCTTTTTTGAAAAATACTAATATTTAACAGTTTATAAGAGATAAGAACGAGATAAGAACCTATCGGGAGTAAAATCCTCCATTATTCGAATTTAATTCATAAAAAAACTTTCTCCTGTAAAAATTACAAATTGTCGGTTACAATTTTCTGTCTGTCACGTGTCGATATATTATGAAACAATTGGTAAGGTACAAGTTAACTAATTTAAGGAGCCTTCGTCGTTTTTTTTTCACTGATTTCTTTCGCATTTTGTTCCTAGTTATGGCAATGTTTATTTGTGGAAACATTCATTAAAGTCGTTGTCATAGTGATGATTTGTTTATTGATTTGATGCGCAGCTAAACAATCTTCCTACTGTACATTTCCCGGATTTGATAACGATGAAATGAATAAGTATAGTAACAGTGTGCTTAAAAAAACGTTACATCATTTATAACGCTGAAGTAATCGTCAGATATATCGTTAAGTAATATTTATTATACTGGCCTGTTATATAATATAAAAAATCGTATACACATAGCATCTAATGTTAATGAAAAAAAACTTACAAGAGGAAGCAATTTTCTTTCGGACATGTTGATTTACATAATTGCCTAGCAAACAAAACACCACAATACAGATTTAGTCTAATATTATGGATATCTAAACGTTAAAAAAAATCGGTAGCTGAATATAAAATGTATGTATGTACAATGTTTTTATTTTATTGTGCAAGATTTTATGCTTCCGTGAACTTCATTAGATTATCAAATGTTACAAGTAACACAGAGCTTCCCAAAATTATTTACACCACTAGCTATCAATCTAGTTTCGACCGTCGCAGTGATTTGATTTGTCAAAAGCAGCATTATCATAAAATGATCTCTAAATATACTGGACTAGGGCATACAATTAACCGTCCAAAGCAATTAATCGGTTTTCGGTTTTTTTTTTTGACAAATAAATTAACTGTTTAACCGGTTTAAACCAGAATTATTTTCAAAAAACCAATTGTAGTTAAAAAAAGTAATATAGTCCATTTCGCTTATTTAAATATGAACAAATAAGGTTCATAAATGAGTAGATTACTTTTCTTTTTTTTTCAACCAAGTCCACTCCTAATGTGAAGCATATGGATTTCAAATGAAGTTTATTCAAACAAAGCTTGTTCAACCTCTCTTTTTTTCGATGAGAGTAGGGATATTAAAAGAGGACCAGTAAAAAACGAATAGAAAACACATAGTTTTCTCTAATCCCCGTTATTTCAGGATTGGAATGGAAGGAGAGAATATTTAAGTTATAAACACACAAGCCTTCCAATGAAAAAATGCTGTTTGAACTGGCACTTGAATCTGTGAGATCCGTCACGGAAGTCAACTACGTTGAACAACTGCTCCACGAACCCGACATACGAATAGTTGTATACAAATCTATTGTACTAAAGGCGTATAGTGGTTTCCTGTAAATTTCGGGTAACCGTGGCAAATTAACCGGTTTTAGGTTTTTCTTAAAAACTAAAAAGTCAATAAACCGATTAACCGTATTAAACCTAAACCGGCTTGGAAGCCCTAGGCCAGGGATGGCGAACCTATGGCACGCGAACGATTTCCAAATTCAATTTTCAAATGTCAAAAACGACAAGTTTTTGAGCACAAATTCTTCGGTGAGCTAAAAAAAAAACGAGCTTCTGTGACAATCTGGGGAAAAAGTATACCAAATCGGGGATTTCAAATTCCTCGGTGAGCTAAAAAAAAAAACGAGTTTCTGTGACAATCTGGGGAAAAAGTATACCAAATCGGGGATTTCAAATTCCTCGGTGAGCTAATCCCAATTAAATCCGGGATTGGATACCCTAGGCACGCCACACGACCGAGAAAAAATATTTGAAGATTGTTGGCACGCGGACCCAAAAAGGTTCGCCATCACTGCCCTAGGGTGTACCACAAATATCTTTAATTAATTTATTATATTTTGTTTTCGTGTTCTCAGGATGGTCACATCTTTTTATATCGACCCACGCTTTGATAATCAACGAACTAACGAAATTTAATTGTAATGTTAAGTGACTTGTTATGTTGTCGAGTATGGTAGATTTACTACACCTTTTTGCATCATACATTATGTTGAATGATATGTATTTAGATTAGTTTCGGTTGCCCCAACACCATCCGTCATGGATATGATGTCGGTAACTTTACGGCCGCGTTTCACAGTCCAAAGACGATCGCTGGACTACAGATGAACGTTCCTCACTAACTAACTCTTGGTGATGCCGTGCGGAGTTGGGTGAGACTGTTAATTGCTTCTTGTGATTGATAACGAAGATGAGAAAAAATAGAATTTTATTTTATCTCTACCGACACTGAGTACACCAAGAGTGTTAACCTCATTCAACAATATTAAATGTTTAAAACATAATTAAATACAATATGTACTATACTATAAGAAGGTGCTTAATGGAATTTTGATATAATTTAAGATTTCGACTGAAGGTGCTTGGTGGAATTTCAATATTAAATTTAAATCGTTCAAATTATGTACACTCCCACAGATTTTGTCACTAACGACCCGGGTTTCGCCTTTCGGCATCTCATCTTTTCGCCAGCAATGGCTTTAGACTCAGTGATACATTTATTTATTATATAAACACGAAACATTCATTTACTAAGCGTCAGTTCAAGTTCAACTGATGATGATGAAAGGCGAAACCCGGGTCGTTAGTGACAAAATATGTGAGAATGTACATAATTTGAACGATCCAAATTTGGAATTTTGATGCTAAATTTGAATCGCTTAAATTCAATAAATTTCTGCACGTGTTTTCACTAATTCACTGGGTCTTTTGGCATCTTTTGGCATCTTCAGGTATTAAATTGCACGGAGAAATCATTCAGTTCATCCGAGCACTTGAATGTCAGATGATGTGGGGAGGTGAAACCCGGGTCGATAGTGACAAAACGTGTAGAAGATTACAAAATTTGAACGATTCAATTTTTTTTATTTTGGATATCAAATTTATGGAGCTTTAAGTACCAGGACGCGCTAGTGACAAGGTTCATCTAGTCTCCTTCATCGATTTAATAATGTAATATTCCATGAATGTTTTACCTGTTGTTTTAGTTGTTTATATAATTGTAACAACTGCACTGTGGACTTGGAAACCTAATCTATCGTTCTCTTATTCATCGTTGTCTCGCATTTATCATTTTTTAAATACCTGGGAAAGAAAAGTAGTCCTACATTATAGATACACAGAATTTCCAAGTAATATGCTTTAATTTCGAATGCAAGCGTTTGGACACTGCACTATTTATTTGAGAAATATAATTGAAAGCGTATAATATATTTATTTTATTAATTGCCAATGAGCGAAATATTTAAAAAAAATTATTCGCAGTCAACTCGAGGTGAAAAGACACCACTCAATGGCGCCCAAAAAGTTCTGATTTTAATTTAAAAAAAAAAGCTACAATTTAATATGCTTTCCATGCCTTGAACTTGGCACTATCTGATCACTACGGTAGAGCTCTTACAGCCTGAACCAAAATAAACCGATAAAATAGTGCGTATGTGCTGAAGATGCAAAAATTAATAAATAATGTTGATATTTTTATTGATTGAATTGGCAATTACTTGATAGAACTCCATTGTAATATGAGTTTGTAGCTATTTCGGCGTGCGCCATCGCAAGAGCTATTTCGTAGTAATTGTAATATGAAATATAGAGCTATCAATTTTAATTTGCAATTTTAATTTATGTTGTGTCTTAGTAAATAATAAATTATAAAATTGGTGTTTTTTTTCATTCATATTTTTTTCGCGAACCACTCATTAGGAACCATTAGGCTATTGTAATCTATATATATAAAACAAAGTGGGGTTAGTTACACCACGTATATCTCGAGAATTACTGCAAGGATTTCAATGATATTTGATTTATAAAATTCTTATTTACCTAGAATAGCAGAATAAGCATTAAAACATCGGAAAAATATCACGGAAAATAAATTATGAAGAAAATTAATATCTTCATACAGAACAAAATTTTCAAATGAGGAATAGGTCAAATAATGACATGTTGTTTTATGCTCGGTTCAGGTAGATGACACTAGATGTCACTGTATTTATACGATAGACTTTTAAATAATTTTGAATTTAGAGTATAATCGATGATATGAAATGAAAACGAAAGAAAATCGAATACTATTGAAATGAGGTTATGTTTATAATTAGGTATGATACATTTTTTGACAACAATATTACGATGTTTGCACGAACGTTTGTATCGAATTGACAATTCAAATTTGATGTTCGATTGTGTTCGATTGTGTTCGATTGTTTCGATTTCATATCTGTCAAATCTCTGGTCTAAATATTGACATTACATTTAAATGTGTTTCGTGCATTAGGTGTGATTGTTTGTTTGTTATTTATTCAATGTTCTTAGATTAGTTTTATTTGGAATTAGAAACTGTACTCTTTTCACTTCAATTAATACTATACTATTTATATATAGAACGTCAAAAAAATATTTCGTGATATTTGACAGCAAAAGTACATTGTGAATTATATTACATAACGTTAGTAAGCCATTACTTTATGGTTATTTTTAAATGCATTCTGCTACGTACGTAATTCCTGTGTCCACTGTCAATACTTGATGGAAAAGCATTCTATATTTAATTAAACGGTTTTTCTCTTATATAATGTCGAATGCGAAATTATTAACAAAGAAAGTTTCAATTGACTATTTTTATGAAGTTTAACGACAATTGTACAATTTCTTTTTTATGTTTTGTCAACAATTATATCGACTACGGAAAGCAAGAAGGGCGTAACCAACACATGCGCAAAAAAGTGTTTTGATGATTTTGGGCCATATGCAAATTATGAATTATACAAAAACTTGAAATGCACGGAAACGTCTAAACTGGTGTTTAATTGACAAAATAATCTATATACATAAAACAAAGCGGGGTTATTTACACCACGTATATCTCGAGAATTGCTGCACGGATTTCAATGATCTTTGATTTATTAAATTCCTCTCCGGCTAGAATAGCGGAATAAGCATTAAAACATCGGAAAAATATCACGGAAAAGAAATTATAAAGAAAATTAATATTCTCATAGAGTTTTCAAATAATGAAAATTTTGTTTTATGCTGGGTTCAGATAGATGACACTAGATGGCACTGACACGATCGACATTTAAATAATTTTAAATTTAGAGTATGGATTAGAATAAAAAAATCGATGATATGGAATGAAAACGAAAGAAAATCGGATAATATTGAAATGAGGTTATGTTTTCTGACTTGGAAATTCTTTCTGAATCTCCAAATCAGATACGCACATAATTTTCTATCATTATTTTGACATGCTTTCCATCGAATCCATGTGAACTGTGGAACAAGGTACAAGGATGACATGTCAGAAGACATTTTACATCAAATTCGTGTCAGTTCAGGGAATCCCGATCTCGAGGTGAATGAAGAGATACATAACCAGGCTTTGCTTTATATCGAAGACATGTGTTACCTCATGTGCGGCAGTTTGTTAGTCAAGTTAGGAATGCCAACGCCAGATCGTGGAATGAACGACGCTTTCAATCGAAAATTGGAACGTGAACGTGAATATTTTCGAGATGCATTGAACCAATCAGTTCAAACGAATTTACCACTGTTGAACCCACAATAGAGGGAAGTGTACGATACGTTAATGAATGCAATTTATGATGGAAATGGTGGCTTATTTTGCCTTGACGCGCCCGGTGGAACTGGGGAGATATTCCTCATGTCATTGATTATGGCTACTGTTCGTGCGAGATCCGAAATTGTTGTAGCAGTTTCTTCTTCTGGAATAGCGGCTACGTTGATAAAAGCATGCCGAACGGCTCAATCAGCGTTGAAATTTCCGTTAAACCTCCAAACGACTGAAAAACCGACATGCAATATTGCGAAACACTCAGCAATGGCCGAAGTTTTGGAAGCGAGTAAAATCATCAACTGGGATGAATGCACAATGGCACACAAACGCGCATTGGAAGCACTCAACCGAACTATGAAAGATCTGCGCAGTGACTCAAGATGTTTTGCAGGCGCAATGATTCTACTATCTGGCGATTTCTGCCAAACACTACCAGTCATTCCAAGATTGACCGTTGCCGATGAAATAAACGCTTGCCTCTGCTGACGACAAACATGCGAGTTACATTTCTAAACGATCCATCTGCCGAAGATTTCTCCAAGCAATTGCTGACTATCGTCGGTAACGGCCGTGTTCCTGTTGACGAATCGAACGGATTGATTTCGATTCCGCCGAATTTTTGCAATTTCGTCTCAACGAAGGACGGCTTTATCAACAAAATGTTCCCAAACATCTAATCACAAAATTGGTTGATTGAACGAGCAATTCTTGCAGCAAATAACAAAGATGTGGATCATTTCAACTTCACAATTCAAAATCAAATCGTTGGTTCACTGCATTCCTTTAAATCTATCGACTGTGCCACGTGAATAACATCATTTCAATGTAATTAAAATACTTTTCATTTTGAATTTTTATCATTTATTGTAATTAATTCATTTTGAGTATTCATTCAAACTGAATTTAATTCATGCAATAAATTAACACAACATTTATTGATCCTGAGGCGGTACGAAGTTCGTCGGGCCAGCTAGTTAATACATAATTATTGGTTGTAGACAATTTTACCTTGGCGGTCATATAAATTTTTCATTTTTAAAACAAGCCAATTTGCGAAGTATTGAATTTGTGTCTATATTTATTTGAAGTAAACTGAAGGCAACATATTAAATTTGAATGAATTATTTATTATTGTCGCTGAAAAGGTATCCTTAGCATATTGCCTTGAGGAGCGATCACGATTGCAAAATGGCGGTCATTGTTTATTTACATTTTTTTTTATTGTTATTGTTTGTGCAATGCAATGAAATCGACATGATATCACGGTTATTATATATAACATATAAAAAAATAACGATATAGCAATTTTAATAATAATATGTAGGGCGCCGAGTAGGTGGTATAAAAATGGCGTTGAAGTGTGATATTCGACACGCACGCGCTGGATTCTATTTCAGTAATTCTCCCACTGTGCCATGCTCGGTCAGCTGTCGTAATTTGTCATTATCATCAGCTGTCGTCAATGCTAACCACTAATGGCAAATTACCTCCGTACTTTCCATATTGTCTTGATTCTTTAATCCATTTCTGCTCCTAATGGAGTCTAAAGTCTTCTAATGGAGTAATTACTCATTGTTACTCAGTTGCCAAACCTCTATTTTTTCAAAGAGAGTAAGGATAGAAAGGTTTAGGGTTAGGACAGTACAGGAATAATGGTTAGCTTATCGTCTCGCTAAATCCTTTTATTTAAGGATTAGAATGGTGTGAGGGAATTTTTAGATATCACAAACATCCATGCCTTCGAACAGAATTCGATTAAAATGCTGTTCGTACTGGGATTCGAACCCGTGACATCCGTCACGGAAGCCAACGATTAATAGTTAGCATTTGATGTATATAAATAAACAACATACAAAATTGAACTTTTTATCGCTATTTTAATTGAGTTATCCATTTTTTGTAAAAATCCGAAAACCGGTTTTTTCAAAATTCGGTTTTTGTATAAGCCCTAGTTAGCATTATAATGAGTTTAAAAACAGGAGTGTGTTGTCGTACATCGCAAATATCAGGAGTTGAAAATGCAAAATCGGTCCTAATCCTAATGAATAAATGTGGAATTAGTACAAAATATTGTTTTATTTTAAAAATCTTATTGCTTTACAAGTATTGACAGTGACCACCTTAAAAGTGAGTAACAACGTATTTTAGCTCTACAAAATTTTGTAGAGCTAAAATACGTTGTTATTTTTTCACCGTGTTATAATGGAGTTCTACTAAGTAAATGCCAATTTTATTAATAAACTGAATGTCATAATTGAAGCACATAGCGTTGCATCTAGGGCATCCAATCCCGGGATCCGGGATCCCGTTCAATTTTCTGATCCCGAAATCCCGGGATTGTTATTGTCGCGATCCCGGAATTTCGGGATTGAGAATTTTTGAGGAAAACCCGAAAATTGACACGAAATTGGCAAATCGGGGATTTCAAATTCCTCGGTGAGCTAAAAAAAAAAACGAGCTTTGGAGATAATCTGAGGAAAAAGTATAGGGAATTGAGGATTTTAAATTCTTCGGTGAGCTTAAAAATAAAACGAGCTTTGGAGATAATCTGATGAAAAAGTATAGGGAATTGAGGTTTTTAAATTCCTTGGTGAGCTATTTTCCAATCCCGGGATCCCGGGATTGGATACCCTAGTTGCATCCGACCATGAAGATTGTCGAAGTCGCTTTACCACTCGTTTATTTATTTGATTCTCTCAAGTTCACTATTTTTGTGTTTGATTGAGTGTAATTTCGGACCGCCTTTTGTTTAAAAAAAAACACTCAAAATTGCATTATATTGATTTGAATAGAAGCCGCCTATTCGATATGAGATAAAAATCGACATCGAAATGCAAAAAAAATACAATGCATTTTTTTTTGTCTAAGATATAACAACCGCGAATCGAATAAGAGTTGTAAAAAATGCAAGACAGATATTATAACATTCGTATTATAAACGAGGCTCGGCCAATCGGCATGTGCAACGGTCATGCCAATCGAATTAAAATCAAATTTGCGATTTATATTGCAAAAAGAATTGTTATCCGTAGTTAATTGAGAGGAAACACCTCTACGACTTTGAGATGAGATTGCACGAAGCGGTCAGGTGTGAGACCAGGGTTGCCGGACGTCCCGATTTGATTTGTTTTAGTTTAATCGGTCTTCTGCGGTCGACATTACGGCATCCAATCCCGGGATTTAACCAGTTCAGTGACTTACACGCACGGGTGCGTGAGTAGAGTACAGTAAAACCCCCATTTACACTATTGTCGGGACCGTGTAATTGGGGGTGTGAATCTTATACAAAATTAGGGATTTGGTTTTTTTCCGCAGAAAACGCAAAACTAAGATTTTCCTTAGTTTTGGAAAAATAAAATATGGACGAAATATTTAGTTTTTGCAATAGTAAATATCTCGCACACAGACAGTCACCCAGCTATGCGTGTATAGCCTGGCACGTGCTTAATACACAGACGCTGGCCAACATTTGACTGTATGCGCGGCACAGACGACCGTCTCTTAGTAACGACAATGGAATGCGATCGTACAATTTAAAGGCAGCGCGTAATTCGAGGTAGTGTAATTGGGGTTCCACTGTACTTGACGTCAATGCCTAAAAACGCACGGGCGTGTGAGCAACTTTGATGTCTCAAATGGCGCGACACCTAATATTTTTAGTTGGCATTGGTTTACGAACGTTTAGTCTTATCCACACTTGGTCGGAATTAATTAGAAACAATAAATGTGTGATAGAGTAAACATAGTAACGCATTTAGTTCTACAGTTTTTATATTTATTAGTTTATAGCTATTTCGGCTTTCGCCATCGTCATAACTATGATTAAACTTACATTTTTCTCAGCTATATGTACTGGCTCTGAAGAGATACACAATGCATCATTTTATTCACTCTAACATCCTAATTCAAATTCAAATTATAATATTACACTTATTAAATACGACTCAAAACTTTTAGCGTCCGTGTCAAATTACCTACGTGTTCACTTGTTTAATATCACATTTAGCTATCTAATCCCTTTTTTCTAAATTGCAATCTTAATTCCCAAACATGTTTATGTTTGATTTAAGTGGTGACTGTCCCGATTTGTGATTATGTTACTCTGGCAACCCTGGCCTAGACCTACTTACACATATAGTTTCGCCTCTGATCGAATTGTTATATCCATTGCGGCCTTGAAGAGGCTTTCGTTTGTTGATCAGGCATTCCAATCACTCGTTGTTTTGTTGTTATTATCTTTTTTTGTGCTTATTAATTTTTATTTTGCTAATTGTTATTGCGTTATGTATGGTGGCCGTGAAATGGTTTGTATTTATTTTGAGGTGGTAGTGTAAGATCAGCAAACATCTCTCCCGTTAGAATTTATCAAATAGTTATTAATATAAAAGATAATTTCTATTGCAGATAGTGTTACTAGCAGGAAGCTTTTAATAATGATTCTCTTTCAAATTTCTTGTAAAAACAATTTGAAATTGTAGTCATAATTTATTGAAAATTTATCTAATTATTAAGTTTGTTTAGCAATGGAATCGAGAATTTATACTATGTTTAATATTGCAAATTCCGAAGAAACTTGATGTACATTATAGGAAAAAAACAAATAATAAGATACACTAATTTTTTTAATTTAAGTTGCATCAAGCACTCTCAGTTGTTATTGTAGTAATCGTGAAGAGTGGTAGCCCTCGACACCTGTCCTATTCATGATTTTCTTGTTTGAATCTTTGTTTGAAAACCTGTAAAATTCTATATCAGTGTTCCCCAACCTTATTTGTCCCATGCCCCCACTTCGACGCTTTAAAAATCACCCTGTCCCTCTTCCTCAATCAAAATCTTATAGCGGGTACCAAACCAATTCGAAAATATATAATTGCTTAATATAAAAAAATCACACAGTCAATACTATTTTTAATTTAACTTTCTATCTAAATACAAATGTATATTATGTGACACGTACAACTCGGAAAAAAAAAAACATTAATATTAGTTCGAACCTTGTGCTTGACGTCGGTTGAAAAGAGTTGTCCAGACGACTCGTTTTTTTCAATAACGAATCATATTCAGCGTAAAAGCAGCATTCAACTAAATATTTAGTAATTTTCAAACTAAATTTGTCATAATTGGGTGCTTTGTTTGCAAAAAAAACATATTAATGATTTGCGTATCGCCCTACTAACATTGAAACTGACCCCACGGTGGGGAGTACGCCCCACGTTGGGAATCAACGTTCTATATTTTAATTTGACAGCATCTAATTTGTATTTCATTGTGAAAATTCATTACAATTTTAAGTTGATTTTAATGAAGTTTCTTGCACGAGGTCCCTTATTAGGTAGGTATAAATAAATAAACGTGGCTTCTATCATAAAAAGTTACCCACTCACGATTTAGGCCCTAGATTCTAGGATTTTTTTTTCGTTTTTGTTAATTACAATTTTGCTTAATATCGTCACATGGTATATTTTTACTGAATTCGAACTATTGATGTGCATCTTTACTTTGTTAGTTATCTGGGCTATTTGTATGTAAAATTATTTATTCGTGTGAGAATCAATGCGACGAGCTAACTGTTCAGTAGATGGGAGGTGAGTCGAGTCGTCTCATCACGATGGACCCAGTTCCAGCGTCAGTCGAGTGGCTAATCGCTGACGCTTTGTTCGTTCTCCTCGGTTCCCTTTCAGCGCCGTCTTAAATTATCACACATGCGTATACATACATACACACATACAGTACACAAATTGTTTTTAAACAAAGAGAGTCATTTTCGTGATGCTAAGTTCGTTCTAAAATTTACAATTTTAGACGACATAAGATCTATGGAGGGTCGTCGAGCAGAACTGCTCTGGGTCTAAAACGATTCTCAGGCAGTGTCTCGTCATAGTTGTGGAGACTAGAGATCGTTGGGTTAAAATGTTTTCCTACCTCGCTGTGCTACTTTTGTGATATTTCACGAACGAACTCGCGGATGGTAGGTCCCTGACAACGATAGTATTAGAGCAGTGAATGCTGGATACAACTTTAACAGTTAATTATGACCACAACCACAATCAAATTTCAACAAATAATACATAACATTCTACATTTACAAAGGGTTAATCAGTGTAAGTTACTTCTTCAGAACTTATTTTCTCAATATGCAAAAGAAGAAATATAACAATGTTCTGACAGCTTCGATTTCCATATTCTGATACACCTGCGTAACGATGTTTTAATAATACACCTCGAAGGAAATCCAACAGCGCGTGTAAAAAGAAAGACATTAATTTCGCAGTCACTCATGCGTCACTTCTTTTCAAACCCTTAATTAATTTTGTTGATTTGACCTATTTATAAGTCTATCGTAATGGCCAGATAAACTGTGATAAAGGAAGGCTTGACTATTCCGTTATTTGTCGAATAGCGACTCAACACTATCAACCCCTTAACGGCGTAGCCCAAATCCAAAGTATTTTGCTTAGATACGTGTATATGTCATATGATGTACAAAGCACACTTTTTGTATGTGGGCACCCAATAAAGCATATCAGAGAACATTTTATTAATTTCCTCAAGCTATCTTTTTCAGAAATGATAATAATAGTCGGATGGGGCAAGGAAAAAAATGGGTAGTCTTTAGCACTCATAGGTGGAAAGAAAATGAAATCATCATGTACATCTCTCGACGTTTAAACACATATCCACAAATTAAAAGGCTTCGAGCCGGTGAACCTGGCAGCCGAATAGGACGAACGAGGAAGAGTTTTGATCACTCATCCACAGATACGGATAAGCGCTTACGGTGTCCATACATACATTACAGACCAGAAAACAATCCACGCAATTCACTGACTTTTCACCAGTGTCGTGCCTAATCTTCAATACTGGAATACTTGTTGCAATAAAAAATATAAAATTATGTGCATGGAAGTTGTTTACAATGGTTTTCAGTTAATAGACCATGGTGCGTATTTCACGTTTTTTTTTAAATAATGAACAGCTATGTCAAGTTTCTTTTTTTTTTATTTTCTCACTTTTTTCTTTCATTTCAATAAAAGTTGGTCCAGTGATCATACTTCTAAGAAACAGGGTCATGCGCAATGAAACAAGGCTGTAGATAATACAGATTATTCTCTTCGTAGTTCTACTTATATGCAACACACAAGCAACAGACTACCCGGATTGTATATGTTAAGTCGGCCTCAGAATGCTACTGTGTGTGTGTCCAATATGAGTTTTATATGAAAAAATGGGGATCGTCGAAATGAAGGCTGCGGCAGCTAAATGTTCCTCGCAATAGAGAGTAGTACCGCGCAGCTACTTCTACGTTAGCTATATAAACACGCAAATTAAGGTAGCAAAACTAGCGGAGTCGAATCGATTGTCGCCTGTTAGAATCTCGAGTTATTCTAGAACACGGGTTCCCGCAAATCGAAGATTTAAAATTCCCCGGTGAGCTAAAAAAAAAAAGGAATTTCGGAGACAATCCGAGGAAAAATTATAGCAAATCGAAGATTTCAAATTCCCCGGTGAGCTAAAAAAAAGGAGGGGATTTCAAAATCTTCGGGGGGGGGGTCACCTAGTCACATGGCTTTTATAAAACGGGGTCGCCACCCGAAAAAGGTTGGGAACCTATGATATAGAACATTGGTAAACTCAATCTGATGGGATCTTTTTTGGTAATGTTAAGTAAATTGAGTTTTATAGCTTTATCTTGTCTGTGTGATTGAAGGTCCGAAAATTTCAATTGATTAATGTGCATCGTAAATGACAAATTTGACAGTTTGAACCATATCATTTTAATAGACAGAGTATTTTTTATTCTATGAGCTTTACGCCACTGGTTGTTACCTGTAACCCAATCGGTACATCAAGTTTCATAATTATGCGGTAGACCGCCGGTTGGTGGCGCAGGGTGAAAGAGAGGAGGCGTGTTATCACGTTACGGACGTGATTCATGTTTTGGTTTCACTTTGCTAGAGATTATTTATATTGTGCACAATAAAAGTCAACGTCATTAAACATGATTGCTTATAGGGGTATTGCATATCGCTCACGTTCTTTATTGTCCTTATGTGCTGTCTTACAAAGCGAAAAGAGCATAATCAGAGACTACACAAATAACAATTATTCCAATGCAATGAAAGAGTCATCATCTGCTTACGAATGATTCCGATAATAAAGTTATTTTTACTATTCGACAATTCTTAGCGAAACCAAATATGTACATTCCTTTTTTGTCAGATGATACTAGAGTAATACTTTCGATGGATTCGGCGATAACTTTGTGGAAGTTCATTTTAATATAAAATAAAAATAACTTTGATTATTCCTCCTATTGTGTTACCAAATGTGATACGTGTTTCGCCTCTTGCAGAGGCATCCTCAGACAACTACTTTCGCAAATGTTTGCTTAAGTACGAATGATTTTACTATTCTAATATGTTATAATAAAAATCAAATAAAATGGGAGGGGATGATAGAAAAACAAACAAACGATAATGGTAATACAAATGACATTTACATTAAGAAATGATTATCTAATGAGTTGCATCAATTAGGAAGGGTTAAACCGTTAGAAAATATATTTAACAGTGGTGCACCACCTGATTTATTCAAGATATTATTAAATAATAAAATAAATAAAAGCATTAATAAAAGTATTAACAATAAATAAATATTATGCTGAAAGCTGTTTTGGAAAATTGAGGGTTACGTCCTTTTTCCTTTCCACAGTCGATATGAAAGTTTTTTTCGCACATATGCTGTGGTAAGATCGTTCATTCAAACATGCTATTGAAAAAACTGCTGTTTTTGCTTCGTAAATATTCGCCACAAATCCCCAATTGCACTGTCGCATTCCATTTCGTTGCTACGAGACAGTCGTCTGTGCGGCGCATACTGTCAAATTTTGGTTAGCGTCTGTGTATTTAACACGTGACAGGCTATACACGTATAGCCGGAAGACTGTTTATGTGTTTGATTTTGGCGCGCTTTGCATTTTATCACTTAGTAACTAAATATTTCGTCCATATTTTTTTTTTTGCAAAACTAAGGGAAATCTTAGTTTTGCATTTTTTGCGGAAAAACCAAATCTTTAATTTTGCATGAGATTCACTCCTTCAATTACACTGTTCCGACTTAAGGGTAAATGGGGGTTTTACTGTACTGAACTTGTTGATTGCAAATAGCAACTCGTGCAGACTCCATGTTTCATTCTAGTCATCATCGACTGATGGCTTCATGGTTCGTCGATCGGTATGAGTTGTGTCTCGATCTGCTGAACACGGGTTCCATACCGTTCGCTTCATTCTTCATTGCAACATATATGAAAGTAGTACTTACATGTGTTCAAAGTACTCTACCTTTTAACCCCAATGCCGCAGGGAATTCGGTTTTCCATTTACCGAAAACCATGTTCTATCGAGTTCTATGACGCAGCGGTTAGCGTATTGGGCTTCCGTGCCGGATCTCACGGGTTCGAGTCCCAGTACGAACAGCATTTTTTCGATTCATTAATCGATTTATATTCAAAGGCATGGGTGTTTGTGATGTCTACAAATTCTCTCACACCCTTCCGATCCTTTAATAACTTGGCGTAGCGAGAGCGATTAGTTAACCACTAGTCATTTTCTGGCCTTATTCTTCTATCAGTACTACTCAATGCTCGCCATGAGCGAAACCGGTGCTGGAATTTTAAATAAAGCGGATATAATGTACAAAGGAATATTGTGTTTTTTATAAGTATTAAATATTGTAATTATCTCATTTTAAATTTATAATATTGTTGCCCTTGTGGAAGATGATAAAATATTATGATTGGATGGATGGATGTACATGCCGACCGCTTTTAACAAGTTAACGACTCTCCACCGCCATTGAAATAAAATAAAATATTTTCTGCGACGGATTTAACGACTTAACTGCCGCTACTGAGTTATGTATCTTGTACTCGGCGGTTACGCAAGGCCCGGCCGCTGAGTATTTAGATGTGTATTTTTTTATGACTCAGTTTTTAGCAACTTTATTTTTACTGCTCCGTTGTCTATTCGGAAACATGTGAAAACACATAAAATATATTTATTATGTACAATAACTACAGTATATGGACCCATCAGAGGTGAAGTGAGTCAACTGGCATTTTATAAAAAAAAATGGATGTGTTGTAATATTCTATACGTCTTACAGTATCGTATAAGCGAAGTAACCTCAGTTAATACGTATTGCAATCAGGGCCGGCCCGTGGATTCCTGCGCCTGTGTGCGAGGCGCCTTCGGCCGAAGTTCGGCACCTCAAAAAACCAAAAGCGATCCACCAATCTGCGGCCCTCTGATTATTTTTAAAGCCGGCGCCTGTGTGCGCCGCACACTTCGCACACGCTTAGGGCCGACCCTGATTGCAATATGTTATATCCGTAAAATATGCAATCCACGAAAACAACAAATAAAGATGCGATTGTACTTTAAAGTCCAATAAAAACGTTTCACTATTTTACTAGTTGCCTTACGTCTCGAGGGCCCATTAAATAGCAGTGTTTAAAATAAATGCTTGGTATTTTTGTCAAATCCATTTCCTCTTCCAATATGGAACATAGGAGCAACAAATTTGCATTGCATTGATTGAGGTATCGTTGAAGATTACAATAAATATCAGCCAGATATTATTGGTATTTAGCGAATGGTTGAAATGAGAAGAATTTTCCAATGTGAATGCACCCTGCTAGAAACTCAAAGGTTGATTGACCCTATCATTATATTCTTTTTCTTTTCGATAATGAAAGGTTGAGAATTTGGAATCCATATGCTCTACAAAACAATGGAGTCGGATTGTAGATAAGTATCAAAGTTGGGAGTCGCGCTTTCTTTTAACGACATGATAGCCCTGCTTAAAACTTATTTTTACTGATTTCTACGATAAAGTGATAATATTGTTATCTTTCGCGTAGTATTATTTTTCACTCTGATATTGACATTAAAATGCATCGACTTTGATTGTTTCGCTAATCCTCGATAACGAAGCATCGTATGATAAGGCGATACTGAAATAGGTATTTTAAAATAGAATTCTTATGTGCACTGCCTTATCGCGGTTTCGCGAAAAATGCGGTCACGTTGATAACAAATTCTAGAGACCAATGTTCCGCCTTCAAATTATTTATTTATTTATTTACTAAACATGTCTCTACGATTGGTGGTTTATGAAAATAAAACAACTTGAAGTTAGGTCAAAATATCAAAGTATTTCAGTTCTACAGTTTTTTATATGTTATACGTTGATAGCTATTTCGGCTTTCGCCATTGTCTAGTTCTGACGATGGCGAAAGCCGAAATAGCTACCAACGTATAACATAAAAAAACTGTAGAACTAAAATACTTTGATATTTTTACCCTATTAAAATGGAGTTCTACCAAGTAAATGCCAAATCAATAAATAAACAACTTTAAGTATCTACTTAATTGACTTTTTGTGTGCATAACTAATGCCGATTTCGAACAGCGATTTAACATTTTCTACGGACCTAAAAAGAATCTGTTGATAACGGGTATTTAATATTTAGATAAATTATTTATCATTTGTCAGAATATTCTATAATAAAATACTTCAACGTACAAAATTAAATACATTTTTTGCTATAAAATTAAAAATAACTTACATTATTACACGTATTGTGCTACAAACTGTGACACGTGTTTCGCCTCTTTAAGAGACCTCAGACAATTTTACTTTAACAATGCTTGATTACGTCCGAATGATTTTAATTTTACTATTCTGACATATTATAAAAATAAAAACGCGAAGCTAGGAGAGGAAGATAGGTAAACAAACAAACAATAATGATATTACAAATGATATTAACGTTACGAAATGATTAACTAATGATTTGTTTGACGGTTTTGCTGTTTATCCTCTTCAACTTGCATATTTGAATATCAATTATTTATGAATGAAATAATAAAATGTTATAATTATGTCGACCTCATGACTATTTAGCAGGTATAAACACTATCACAAAACTGGATAAAAAGTTTTTTTTTTTTTTTTACATAAAATAGCAGTTTGTCTTACATAATAAAATACTTATTATTCTGATGTTTCTTTATAGTGATTTGAATTTAAATTTAAATGGTGTGGCGCGTTGGAAATTTGCTGTTGTGTCAGATATTGTTTTATGACTTACTGTATCATTTGATGTATGTATATACATACAATCATGTGAAGGTTGTAGGGCACTTAATCTTGAACGTGTTTCAGGGAAAAAACATAAAATTTCCTTAGCACTTAGAAGATTTGGTATTTTCCATTAAATAGCAATCTAATACAAATTATTTTATATCACTAATAAACAGTACAATCAATTGACTTGAATAATATCATTTTCAAAATAAGAACTTCCTCCTCCTCCTCCTCCTTGACCATATTCGCTCCCTATGTGGAGAATATGGCCGCCACGCGGCATCTCCATGTTTCCCTGTCTCCCAACAATTGCTTTGCTTCCTCCTATGACATGCCAGCATGTCTCAGTTTCGCCGAGAACTTACTTAAATCTTATCATTGATAAATTATATATCGACTGTGGAAAGGAAAAAACACGTAATCCGCACTTTTACAAATTTCACAGGAGACACAAAAAACATTTTTTGATGATTTTGGGTCAAAAACAAATTATGAAATATACACAACCTTGAAGTGCACGGAGACTGATAATCTGGTTTTCAGTTGATTTAATCTAATATTAATTATTAAAATATATTAAAATTTAAAAAAATCCTTTTTTTAAGTCTTTTCATGAACTTAATTTTCGCAGGACTTTATTTTTTCAAACTTAAAAGCTAAATTAAGATACGTATTCGGAATTCCTTTTGATAGAACATGTATCAAGTTGTATATATTGTGATTATCGACAAAAATGTGGATTACGTTCTTTCCCCTTTCCATAGTCGATATAGCAAATTTAGTGAAGTTCTAACAGGTAATCCTTAAATAATTTGCATTTGGAAGGGTCGAAGAATTGCCAATAAAGCATTCCATGGTCGTATAATCATAAAATATTGATAACTCAGTGTAATATTATCAAATATTTTAGCATTTTTTTAACTACCTTCTCACGTGCTTCCTGGCATTGTTGCTGCACATTGATGCTTTTCTTATGCACCGAGATTCGAATCTTGCATCGTCTGTTGCGCAAACAGTACCGCTACGAATGCACCATTCGTATTTTATTAGCATGACTGCAGTCGGTGTAATTGATAGGCTGGTGCAAAAATACTTGCGCGAAAATAATTCAACGTTTTTTAAATAATCATGGAGCTTTAACAACAGTAAATGCTTTCAAGGTTTACTGTCGGAGACGGATCACGTTGACAGTTTGTCACTTAACATCCTGAATCCTGCAACATGTCACAACGATTGTGATTTTCGGATGCAGTCGTTTGGTCGAATCTTTTATCAGTGTTCGACTGTATTAAAGATATTTATGTGGACTTAAAAGCAAAAGGATAAAGGCAACTCTGATTAGATGATTCTTTGCGGCGACTGAATTCCTGAAATCCGGCATTCATCTAACGTGCGAGATTTTCGCTTTAACGGGAGGTTATAAGTTAATAATGCACATTCAGCTAGTCCGATTGTTTTTCTGTGGCCCTCGAATATTTTTTCTTAAAATATTAAAAAGTACGTATGTTTATATTTAAAAAAAATAATAAACCACTGCATTAAGTAAATGTAAGCAAGCTTTTTCGTTGACGAAGCAGAACATATCGATTCATAGAATTAATTAATGACATTAAGATTTTAAGAGTTATGTCTTTAATCTTGTATGAAAAACATCGGTTTCAATATTCAGAACTATGCATGTGTGATCTAGATATTTAGGTAGATACATTATTCGTGACCGATCCGAATTGTTTACGAAAGAGAAAATCCGTTGACGCATCCTGGAAATCGATGCAGTTTACGCATGAATTATTTATCGCAATTTCTCAATTATATCTACGGTTGATTTGTGAATAGCCTTATTTCCTCAGTTTACAATTATATTATTTGTTAATTTATTTTACGGTTCATTTACTTAAAACTAATTTCATAGTAATTTTATATTAAAATAATGATACTTCATCAAATATCATTATGGTTGGCAATACTGTGATGGTTTTAAGGCTGTTGACCGCTAATTGGCACGACTGATTCATTTATCTGTGCTTAAAACTGTAAACTGTATTTTAGAGACTGGTTCAACAAAAAACTTCATTCATTACTCATCTTATAAATTAGCTGAACTTTTCACAATCTGGAGAGAATGGTCTTTTTTTTGACGACTTTGCTTGTGGCAAATTTTGGTTTGTTTATTTCGCGTAAAATTGTATAATACGTATTTCGACCATGTTATATCAGCCATATATGTATGGCTAGTTGTGTGGAAACTTTTTTCAATGGTAAAATATTAACACGCATACACCAGGATTGGTGGAAAATTCCAAGCCTCATTTATGACATATCCGATCCAACAGAGAATGATGTTAAATTAAATGATAAAATAATTTCATTTCTAAAATATATGTGGATGGAGAATAATGAAAATTCAATCATATTCAATAATTTACAGTAACATTTATATGGTCAGTTAGTTAACATTCAATTTGACCAAATGGTACGGTAAAAAATAGCGAAGTGTTTAGTTCTACATTTAAAAAAAAATCAGTTGATAGCTATTTCGGCGCATGCCTTCGTCAGAACTATTCTACTACATATTACTATGTACATAGTTCTGACGAAGGCATGCGGCGAAATAACTATCAACATTTTTTTTTTAAAAACAGAACTGAATACTTTGCTGTTTTTTTTACCTTATTACAAAGGATTACTACCAAATAAATGCCAATAAAATCAATTGACCAAATGAATTAAGGGATTGGCTTGTTTTTCTTTATTGGAGATTTTATTTAGCTAAAAACCACAATGTTTATTTTTACCAGCTTACGAAGTCGTAATTTATAAAAAAAATAGTTGTCGCCAATTTTGAAGATTCCGACTCCCACAGCCTTGATTTATATACAGCTGACCGTCTGTTTTGCCAATGAGTGAAGAATAATGCGCTTAATATCATGTTTTCGTAAACGAATAACAGATCATGTCAGTTCAAGTTCATCTGTGCAATTGAACGCCCGAAGATGCCGAAAGGCGAAACCCGGGTCGTTAGTGTTAAAATCTGTGAGAATGTACTTAGTTTGAACGATTCAAAAAAAAAAAATGAATAAAAACCGATAAGGGGACGAACGGTAGGTTTGCTTTTATGAAATGTCCTTATTTTTTATTCGAACCTCTGATCCCAAAATGGACTCGTAGATTCTTACCACTCGACTAGATAAGGTTGAATAAAAAAACTGTTTATTCAAAAACATCACATGAGTGTATTGTTTGTGTAACAGGTTGTATTGTAATATGATGCAGTCATTACCGGTAGACGCAAGAGTGCGAAGGGATACGCCCTCCGAACGCATAACCGCCCGCGGCAGCCGCCCGAACTGGTCTGCCATCTTGCACATTGCAACATTTTATATTGAATTAATTTTGAGAGATTATTTCGCGAAAACAAAAGTGCGAGAGTGTTCTGTTTTTAAAATAATACTGGGTCAAACAAATTTAAATGCAACAAGTGCTGCTTACGTTCTAAAATCAAATGTTTATTATTGTCGTTGGCTTAGTTTTCGAACTAAATTTATTGTTTGTGTTCGTATTTTCATTCCGTGCATTATTGCATCAATGTGATGTTTTCTTGTTCAGTTGGTTTAGTCAAACCAGCTTCTGTTCAGCATCTGTTTACTTATAACTATTTGCGGAATAATGAATGAATTCCGTTATATAATATTATTTTATACAAGACCGGGAATGAATGATTTTTCTGCACAAGTTGATAATCCGAAAATGACGAAATTTCACGTGATTCTATAAAATTTGTGTCCTATGTTGGCATCGTAATCTCTAAATATTCAACATTAAAAATTGATAAATTCCAATATATCATTTGTTGACAAACAAAATTTGGCGCGTGTTTTGAGTCTCTGATAAAAAACCCCACTTTACACTATCATAATAGTGTATATAGTGATTATATAGATAATTAGTAAATGGGTTACATTTAATTTGTTCACTATTTTTAAAAAAATAAACACTTTTTGTATTGATTCCACATTTTTAAAAATAAAAATACGGACTAGTTGCTAATACACGACTAGGGCATCCAATCCCGGGATCCCGTTCAATTTTCTGATCCCGAAATTTCGGGATTGACATGGTCGCGATCCCGGGATTTCGGGATTGAGAAATTTTGAGTAAATCTCGAAAAGTGAGATGAAATTGGCAAATTGTCGATTCTAATTTCCTCGGTGAGCTAAAAAAAAAAAAAACGAGGTTTCGTGAGAATCCTAGGAAAAAGTATACCAAATCGGAGATTTCAAATTCCTCGGTAAATTTATCTCAATCCCTGAATCCCGGGATGCCGGGATTGAAAATTTATCAATCCCGAAATCCCGGGATTGGAAAAAGGCTCCGGGATTGGATACCCTATACACGACCATTAAACAATTCACTGCTCGTGATGAGCGAAACCAATTAGAACGTAAAAGTGTTTCATTTTTAATGATAAATAGGTGTTCGGAAAACGTGTCAAATACCAAAAAAACTAAATCTGAAATGTGAATTCAATATGAGACATTTTTGGACTTCAAGTGTTCAAACAGTTTTCTCCTGTATGACAAAATAAACAATCAAAGCAGAAAAACGATAGTTTGGTTATCCAAAATAGATTGTTTTGTTTCAAAATTTCTTTGTTCAGTAATTTTCCAATGTATGCACAATTATCGATTAACTTCTGTCAACGCCATATATATAGTATTATAATAAATGGTGTTATTGAACTTCGCTTTTGTTTTGAACCGGGAAATCGCGTGACCGATCATCATTATTTTCTATGTTTATGAATATTGAAGACATACAATTTTGAATGCTTAAAATATTAATTTATGCCTATAGATTAAATAGTTCCTTCATATTTTATCGTTTAACTGTAAATCTGTAACCATACCAACTACCAATATGAAGTAATACGTCTGCGAGAACTGCTTGCTACTCAGTCTCTCAATCTACTATTTCGAAGAGGATAGTATTCAACTAATCGAACCCAGCGAAATGTTTGTAGAATCCTAATAATCGATTGAAAAATCTACGTATCGAGTACATAAGGATCCAAACCCGTGGACGCCGCTACCGAAGTCTACAACTTTTACCACTCGTTGATAGGCCTAAGTTTTAGTCCGAAAGTATAGATATGTGTGATGTCTTCATTTCTTGGAAGTTTACGGTATTTTTTTTCATTTTGTGCCAAATAATCATCGATGAAAAAAATATCGTCTTATATTATTGTTAAAATGTATTTTTTGGTGAAGATTTTGCCATTAGGTTCATGAATCCGCTTGCATTATATTTAGTATTCTTATACGATATATCGTGTCGTTAATATTAGCAAGCTGCGGTTTATAGTTATTCCACATCGGTTTATTTGGGTAATGAACCATTTTTAAATTGCGCGGTATTCGTTTTCGCATTGAAGTCGCGTGACAGATTAAATTTGCCGTGATTATCCAAAAAATTAAGCATGTAAGCGTGTTCTTAAAATCTGTTTAACTCATGTTCGATAATTGGATCGTTATTATGTAATTATTTTTTGCAAGTAACATAAGTCACTTTCCGAAATTTATTTATTTTTATATATATCAGGATCGGTATCGTTATACTTTTACTGGTTATTTACATATTATTTAAAGGAAACAAATTAAATGGTCAGAATTTAAATCAATTTTTGGTCAGAATAAAAATATGAACGGTCAGAATATTTAATAACAATTTTGGTTAGTAGGTTAGGTTAGGGTAGGATTTTTTTTTTCAAAAATCATTTAAATTATGACTATTTAGTCTGACCATTTAATAAAAATTCTGACCAGTGTTCTTTAAATTCTGACCAGAAAAATACGAGCCAAATTAAATGGTCAGAATTTAAATCAATTTTTGGTCAGAATAAAAATATGAATGGTCAGAATATTTAATAACAATTTTGGTTAGTAGATAAGGTTAGGTTAGGTTAGGTTAGAAAAATACGAGTCTTATTTAAAGCTTTCAAGACTTATTTATTCGGTCATTTTGTAGGGGCAACATTTTTACTTAAGACTATCTTAAGTGAAATAAATTAAATTTTGTTATTGTTTTTAACTATTTAAAACATCAAACCCCCTATTTCTTAAACCACATGATTTTCAACTAAGGAAATGTAAAAAACTGAGCGGAAATTGTGTTTTGGTTTCCTTATCTCTTTCTTAAAAAGAAAAATGTGTTTGAAATTAGTTTTTTCAAATATTTTTAAAACTTATTCTCATTTTATTTTGCAGTGAGAATTTGCTTCTAAATATTTCGGTAGGTTTATACCTTTAGGCCAAAGGTTCCCAACCGGTGGGAAATTCCCCCTTGGTTGTAATTTAAAATTTCCATGAGGTGAACGTTGAATTGTTATTAATTTTGTAAAATTCTATTGAAGTATCATTTTAAATTTAACTTAACTTGTTCATTAATTATTTTTCATGAGTCACTCGACATGAACGTGCGACTACATTGTTGGTGTTTGGGTTTGAAACTCTTGAATACCTTCTTATTCCACTGATGTTTTTATTTATTGAAATATGCTTTAGTAAGTCTATTGCATCAAGTATTAGAAATCATCTCCATAAATTTATTAAATTAGTTTTAAAAATAAGAAAAGTTTTCTAACACTACGAATCTGCATATTATTTTGAGTTTGATTGTCTTGGGTTAGGGGTATTTATATTCTGGCCAGTGGTGAAAGGGGGGATGGAACGAATAATGTTGGAAGCACCTGCCCTAGGCATAACTTACATCCAGAAAATAAAACACTCTTGTACTTATCCCATGTCTATGTAATATGTTCAGGGTCGGTTTCGCTCTTCGCGATCATTTTCAACTGATGAACCTGATCTAAAATAAATTATGTGAAATTTACCAAAAATGATTTATTTTTTAATTTAGTATAATATTTGATTTTTATGGTTCACGCCAAATTCCATAAGTTTTTTTTGTCTTTTAATAAGTGTAAAATACAATGAATAATCATAAAAAATGATTCTAAGTTGAAAGTGAAAAAAATAATAAAAAGTGCGATTATTGGACTGCAGATTATGAAAAATGGGTTCGTCATATCGAATATATTTTCATTATCAATTTTGTATTGATCACTTGATAGCATGATTTTCTCTTTTATTTATCGTCTTCACAGATCTTGGTATTAATTTGTTATTATTTATATGTTATTTAAATTTGAATCGTTTAAATTTTGTACATGTTTTGTCACTAACGACCCGGGTACCGCCATCTGGCTTCTCCAGGCGTTCAAGTTCACTGATTAACTGAGGGAAGTACTTAAACATGTGGGAATGTACAAAATTAAAACGATTCAAATTTAATATTGATATTCCACCAAGAACGTCCAGTCGAAATCTTACATTAAATAAATGTTATTTCTTGGTTTATTTCTCGCTGTGAGACGACCTTTTTTTGTAAAAATCAACGTATCTTCTGCTCATTATTACATTAATAAAGAAGTTTTAACGCTCGCCGGCCAATGATTTGACTTTGGCTGAGTCGCTGAGTCGTGTATATCTATTTGATCACATCGTAGTTACTCGTTATTGTTTCATATACTTAATGCACATACTATTTCCATATTTCAATATGCGATTTTTCCATCGATGTCTATCGAAAAATTCTTTTTTTATATCTAAGTTAAGTTTACTTAACCTCTTTCGATGGTTTCGGCGGTAACTTTGTGGAAGTTCATTTTAATATAAAATTTAAAATAACTTTGATTTTTCCACGTATTGTGCTACTAACGGTTTGCTTAAGTAATTACTTAAGCAAACTTTGCGATAGGAAGTCTGAGGATGCCTCTGAAAGAGGCGAAACACGTGTCACAGTTAGTAGCACAATACGTGGAATAATCAAAGTTATTTTAAATTTTATATTACTTAACCTCCTTCGTAAATAGTTTTGTTGGTCAGTACTCGCACAAACTATTATATAAAACATTCTGTGAATTAAAATCTGGTTTATCACCAATTACTCTTAATGACATTTTATTACTTGGAAAGGTTAATTATTGTTGTTACATCACTCATAGCCGAATCGCTTCGCCTCACATGGGTTGACTTAATTACCGCCCGTTGGCGACTTTCCTTGCCTAATTTGGAAAGGTTAAATGAATACCGTTTTTCTGATTCTGTCAGAAATTGTTTTTATCTTGGCGTATCGATTTTTTAATTAATACATGGATATGGTTTCAAGATTTTTTTTTGTGATACGCATAAACAGCTGTATCGTCTCGCCGTATAATTATAAGTACACTCAACTACTTTTTAAACTGTAGATACGTTCCACAAAAAACTGTGTATTAAAGTGATAAAATTTATAAAAAAATTAAAGATTAATTAACTGTATTTTAAAAAACTGTGTTATTTGAAAAAAAGAACAACGCTGTTATTCTACTATGCAAATGACAGAAAATATTGTTCATAAAAAAATAATTAATTAATTAATTAATTGAGAAACACTATTCAACGCTCTTGCACGGGGACTTTTATGAGAGGCTAGACATACATGTCATTCATCGCTGGGAATATCTGACACGTTTAATATGTTAGGATCTAATGAAGCCTTTTGTTTGTTATTACTGTCTTGTGTTGATGAATTTCTTGGTATTAAGATATCCGCTTGTGTGTGTGTGTTTTTTTTTGTGACAAATGATACTACAATTTTCAATATGATCGAAATTACGCTATGTTCATCGAAACTTTCATTAAAATATTTGATAATTCTCTCAACAAATTCTCAGAATAATATTATCTTCTTATCATATCATTCGATAAATAATAGTTTTAAGGTGTTTACTGTCAATACTTGGTGGAATGGCATTATAATAAAAATAATAAAACATTGTAAGTACTATTTCCACAATATTTTTTTTGTTTCAGGACCGGTTTCGCTCATGGTGATTCACTGTTTCATTGTATTGCTTATCAGTTGACAATGCTCATCATGAGCGAAACCGGTCCTGATCCAATAAATTTTATGTGGGAAAAGTACTAAAAATGTTTTATTAATTTTTAAATAATAGTTTTTTTATACAAAAAATCCCTCCCAGGAATCGATCAATTCTGAAACCTTCTGGTGACTAAACGGAATTTTTACTTTTTTATTGTAAATATACAACATGTCTCTTTATTTATATATTGCTGTAACTTAACATGAAACTTGCGTTATAACTGAATATAAATTTCGCGCATCAAGGGCCCTTGGGCTCAGGAGGCACCAAATTGATATCCGTATTTAAATTTTCAAAAGAAAATATGCTAAAAAATGAATACTAAGTCCCTGCCAATGAGTAAAATGGTGAGGGCTTTTTTTGACCTGTGCGTGAGAAATAAAACTAACTGATTTTTTTATTATTATCGCCAGCTAAAAATCTCTAAAAAGGACGTATACTCTCCCTAAATCTGTCAATAGCTGGGAATTCCCAACTCAAAATTGTCATATTTTTTTTTTGCATATTGGCCCATATTTTCTTGTTACGCCATTGTTTCACTTTCACGGATAGAATTGTTCGTTTATTATTTACTGTAAATGAGTAATACATTTCTGTAATTTTCAAGTAAGTCGAAAACGACTGAATCTACTAAACTGCAGAGGTATTGATAGTTTTTTTTTTAAATAGCTTTGAAATTAAAATACCTCAGTCAGTCTGTGGGAATCTCTTCGTAGAGTAGAGATAATTTGACAACCGAAATCACGTCTTTGACAATTGAAATTGACTGTACGGCAGACGTGATGTGAGAGGTCAAACTTCTATCTATTTCTGTAGCATAAACGCTCCTCGCTAAATTTAGACTACGTTTATCTCTCGCGTTATGAATGCGTTGTCATTGTTATAGCCCCCTATTCAAATATGACTATTTGTGCGATGTTGACTAATCAAAGAAAATAATGGCCAGTGATCTTCTGCTTCTGTTTGCTTGCTCAATTTCAAATATATGACCGTAAGAACCCCCGCGGCAATGTTCACTTGACATTTTTTTAGTTTGCACAAACTAGTTCAAAAACAGACAATAAAAGAAAAAAATAAATGATAGCATGTAATGTAAAATTAACTTCAATTAACGGCTTGCGTAGGCCATTGAACTCTGGGGAAAACGTTCATTCAGCGTGATAGGGAAGTTTGCCAAGACATTCAAGTAAAGTAACTAATCATTTGGAGTTATTTTAGTTAACATTTTTTAGTTTGCATAAATTAATTAAAAAACAGACCATAAAAGATAAAATAAATGATTGCATGAAAATACTTAAATCAACAGCTTGCTACGACGGAGAAGAACCATCGAACTCTGTGTACTATTGATTAGGGAAGTCGTTCGTTTAACATATTGTGATAGATAAATTTGCCAAGTCACTAATCACTTAGCGTTATCTATAACGCTGTAAGTCGACAAAGTTCTTCATGTTTTGTTTATTTTGGTGACGTTGTGTCTCATTTATGTCCATGGCTGACTTCGTAATATTCTTCTGAGCATCTCCTAATTGAGATTTGTCTCTCTTATAGTTCATCGATAGCCTCTCTGCGGCTTTATTGATGTTGCTCTTCCGAGATATACCCCGGGTCGAACACCTCCTGTAGCTCTTTCATGCAGCTCCTGGCTAGCTCTAGATTGCTCTCATATTACAATATAGGCAAATCGTGTTCTGTTCTCAATATATAAAGATTTTTTTTTTACTAAAATGACGCTTCTTTAAAGCGATGTCGTCGTTTTTAATTGTAATATTTTTAGAAATACACCAGGAACAAATGATTTTTTCTTTAAAAGATTGTTTCTGGTTTTTTCGCTGTATTATTCTTTAAATAATCAAAGCGTTTTCTACACTTCAAGCCTATTTGATGCGATATAATATGAGATTCTTAGTCAGTATCATATGTTACTTTTCTGTATTTCATATTATTACTGATATTTAATGTTTGAATTATCTCACCAACCAAAATAAAAAATACTTATCGATGTTATCTGATTGTTGATTCGTGATTAAACATCTGCTGCGCATTAATGTGTCTGATAGTGACTTAATCATATAATCTCTTGTAATATGATTATATTACTTTAGATCTACAGCTCGATGTCTGTTTTGTACAGATAATTAAACGTTTGAAATTTTTCTCCTGAATAATTTATATATTCTTTTATAATCTAAAGAGATTTCAATATTTTCGTTTATATATTTAAGGCTTTTAAAGTGATCCTTGTGATGACTTTAAAACTTGTCTCCAAAATATTATTCTTTATATTACGATATATTCCCTAACTCTCACCAAATTATACATGCAGTTCAGCCCTTCTATTAAACGAAGAAATTTTAAGATTGTTTTTTTATTTATTCAAATTATGTACACAAATTCGAGAATTTAAAAAAAATCCCGACATTTCTATTAAAAACATTGGAACGTTTGTTTTTACTTGCTCGTGTTTATTATTTTTTGTTCGGGTATCATACCGCCCATTTATTGCTAAAAATTTTCATATGGAAATTTTCGTTGTTGTCTGTAAGTAATGTAAAACTGATTTTCCAATGCTGATTTGTTTTATTATTCCAGGTAACGTGCATTACGAGGATCCTCAAAAGCGGGGACGCCGCCAGTCTCCCGATCGCCAAGTGCCTCCTCAACCGGTTCAGCCTTCATCAGCATTCGCTCAAGTTAAACCGTTTCGTACTCGAACGAAGAAATTTCAATGGGAGAAACCGTTCTTTGAAGATATAAAGAATATCGCCAGAGGTTTCGGCGAGATAGTCGATCGGCCGAGGCCGCCGGTGATAGAAAGCCCATGTCCCAATGAACCGATCGCGCCGAGAATCGATGAGACTAAACCTGAAGGACACCTGACAAAGGGCCAAGGCTCGAGGGGTAGAGGAAAGAAAATTAGGAGACGCCCGGAAAGAAGAGTCACTGTTCATACAGCGGAGAACATCTTCAATCTTACTTCACCCAAACCAGAAGAACCAAGTATAACTCACACTTCTGTAGAAAATTTGCACAGCGAAGCAAGTCTTTATCCGCCAAGTATAATTCTTCGCAGAAGTAGGGAATTCAGCGGCTTAAGTGTCGAAAAGAAAACTGAACCGCGCGATCCAGGGCGTGTTAAAAGCATCGCTGATCTGAACAGAGAAATCCCATTCAAAAGGCTGTGCACTCCGGTGGCAGATCCTCACACCAGCACAGACAATTTGACCTCGTACGTTAGGTCATTTGAGGATTTGTGGACGAAAGAGGCAGACCGTTTCATAAGCACCCGTCCGTCGCAAGAGTTTGGCAAGGAGCCTTGTTTTGACTTTGATGGTAACGAGGGCTTTGCAGCGATGGCTGGAGCTGACGACGGAAGGGCTGAGAGAGTGAAGAGGTACAAAGAGGAAAGGAGGCGCCAGTTTGCTGCTGCGAACGGATCGGCTCAATCACCCGTCAGACTCGACAGGTTAGTTAATTAATTTTAATTAATTTTACCTCACTGGTTTTGTGGTTCTGAATCCGAAACATTGTTGTGGTTATCAATCAAATATTTTATAAGGGATTACGGAAACTCTGTGAATTAGTTATTTTGATATTCGATAGCATCACGGCAAACAAGATATGGCAGACTGCAATCCACACATACATTATTGATTTTAAAAATTACTACATACCGAGTCTGTAGATGTTTCTTAGTGAAATTAAATATGCAATAATTTTACGTAAATCAAAGATTAATATTTAAATATAAAAGCACAAGCTTATTACATTTAACAGGATCGTTAATTAAATTGGCGGTCATATTTGTTAACGATCTATGTACGCGATCGGCAATTCTTATGCTGAGATGGTTTGCTTGCTTGCTTATGAAAATATGCACTTTACTTGGATTCTTCTGAACTATGGAGTAACATTTTAAGGTCAAATCAAATACGTATTCAATTGAAAAACTGAAACATGAGTAGTCAATTCACTCATTCGCCGCTCTACTTTGTGCAGGGCAGCGACACAACTTGAATGTTGAGAAATGAAAAGCAGAGAACTAGAAACTTTGTTATAAACATGTTGAAAAAATTATAAACGTTAAGCTTGGACCTAAATAAAAAAGGTCCCACAATTTTGAATAAATATGGAATCTGTCAATTCCTCGCTTAGAGTTGACAAAAATTCTGGAATATCTTAACTACCCACTTTTTTCGGCAATAATCTCAAGTAATTGTGGCTTGATATTATGATGAATGATAAATCCCGGCATTAAGAGATTGTGAATCTCGAATACCGGGATGACAAAATGGATCATTTAATATCGCAAGTGAGCTCCGGTTTGCTGACCGCTGGTCTATGGTAATACTAAATATCACGCCTAGAATATATTTTTTTATGTTGTACTAGCGACAGCTGTGTTTAACCTATCAAACCTTCTAATCATCTGAATCTTAATAAATATAAACAAATATTTTCACAAGACCTTTTACAATTCTTACTAAACTTGTTCACTTATTTGTACAGTAATTTTATTAAAGTCTTTTAAGTTATAATCGACGTTTTTTTCGAAATCCGTTTACATTGTTAAAAAATATTATAATTCAAACATAATAACTCTTAATTTTGCCTTTGTTGGTTTAATGTTCGCCTGTTATTGTAATGTGTACTAAATAGTTTTCAGCTGACCTCGTACTTTTTTGCTTGTATTCAAAGCACAATGGTTTTTGCTAATTTGGAGGTGATTTTTCATAAACAAAAAATGTATTTTACCTTACAGAGCACAATCGGCAACATCTAAGAAATATTTGAGTAAAAAACCTGAACGGGCTGATTAAAATTAATCGCCATGCTTTGCACGAGATATCTCTTTGGTATGATGTTGAAATAAAATTAACTTTATTGAAATATTAAGTTAAATAAATGTAATCACAGATTATCAAAATAAAATATAAAGATGACGGGTTTTTTTGGATTTATGTTTGTATGGATACTCGTGTTTACAACCCAGGCTTGGTAAAGTTAGGTTTGTTAGGTATCTTAAGATCACTCGATCGAAATATTTATAATTTGCTAACGTGTATCTTGCTTTGTGACAATTGATTATAAAAGTTACCATATGTTTTTATTCTTACCTGCAGTACTGAGATTTGTACTCAGAGCACTCACCATCATTTGATAGTTATTATTACCTCGAATGCATATGTTATAATATTACGTTTTGATTTGGATTACTAGGATTACCGGAAACACTAGATGTAATTGTTGAGTGTTTATTAGTCAATCGATAATAGAATGTTACGTGTACTTTGAGAGTTTCAATACGTGATAAATACCCCGTGAACGAATTTACAAATAATAAAAGTAATTAACAGAATTCTTTTTTAATCAATCCGATACGTGAAATATTACTGTCGTGCTGGTTCAATCAATCTGTTTTTTTGCCATTTGGTGACTTAAATTATTTAATATTGTTTTATTTTTTGTTATTTCTTTTGCAGGGTCCAATCAGAGCGCGTTTCGTCATCCTCGCGCCTAGACGAAGATGCAACTTCGTCGCTTGAGCGAAAGGCTAACGTTGCTTCTAGCCGAGTTCGAACAACGAGAGCATCACGCCTTCGTGCTGCTGCTGCACTCTCAGCTGCTGAAACCTCTCCGAAGACCTCCCCAAACCATGTCTCTCCTAAAACTTTGAGAGACAGTTTAGT
Organism: Himalopsyche anomala; assembly: GCA_031772345.1. Classification (NCBI taxonomy): domain Eukaryota; kingdom Metazoa; phylum Arthropoda; class Insecta; order Trichoptera; family Rhyacophilidae; genus Himalopsyche; species Himalopsyche anomala. The sequence continues at coordinate 25,648,856 of CM062831.1, read as the reverse complement.
AGAACCAACGGCGCTGCGTTTAAGTGGCCTTCCAATGGGTGGTGAATCTAGACCAATATTTCCCGTGTCTTCAGCCAAAACGGAATCCTCTGGTGCAACGCCGAGAACATCTCGTTTGGATCTCCATGTGCCAACCCATCGACTGAATCGCCTTTCTCTTGATCTTGACACTAAACTCGTTGGAGACTTGCCACATTCAGCAAATAGTGCATTTAAACCTCCTAGCAATCTGCAGAAGCAATCTAGAGAGATTGGCGCAAATCGTCGATCAAATAGGCTTTCTTTAGACCTTGATAACAAAAATTTAGAATCTGCAATCAATGGAAATGTGCGCATATCTAAAGATGACTTGTTGCTTCCCGTTCAAATGCTACACGACCTTTCCTTGGACGTATCTGATGATAAAGATGATTTGACTGCTCCAGGAACTGCGGAAGATAATCTGTTTCAACCGCTTCAAAACGAAGGCAGAATTTTATCGGATATTGAAATTGCCACGAACGGGATTGGTGAAGTGAAAAATGTGAGTGATATCAGTGTGGTGCCAAGCCAAGTGGACAATGTTCTTCGTCTTTGTGACAATTTGAGTGATTCTCTCAAGGTGTCAGCTGCTGTTGAAGATCAACAACCGGTGAGTAAATAAATGTTCTTTCATATGCTTAAAGTGACTAACTAACAAATAATATTTGGAATTTACGCGTTAGTACCATTAGTGATAATCATCTCTTTGCAATTACCGATTTCCTGTGTTGAATGCGATATCGTGTTTTGGAAAAATTTGGCGGGTGGTCAATCAGCCTGGTTTGTATTTTTTTTTGTAGTATATTATTGATATGTACCATTTACCAGATGGCGCAAAGAATCTGAACTTTTTTCAACGTAATTTAAAATCGTCATAAATGAATTATCTCAGAGGGGGGCGCATGGACACATTAATAAAATAATATTACTGCCCAGCTGTGATCTAAATATATCAGTCATGTAATTCCTATCACTAAAAAAATCATCGAGCTTTATTTTCTGTTGCAATTCGCTGAGTTATTTCTCTGGTGGATAAGTTCTTTTTACTGGTTACAGACACAGCAGTAAATCAATCTTGTATGGCATACATGTATTCGGAATAATTAATATCGATCAATCTGCTTTCAACTGCCTTGAAAATTGCTTTTTTTCTTCGGTACAAATTTCTCGTACTGCAATAAATTATTTCAAAAAGGAAACATGCCTTATTAGGAGAAATTGCGACTTTAATTTTGCCGATGCCAATATTGATTAAATGTAAAATAATACTTATTTATTTTTGTTGATTGATATTACAAAAATTCGCATCGAACTGATATAATCAATTAATAATTATCTGATTAGTTTTTAATTGATCTAACAGTGGCATATTAAGTTAAAACCAGAGCTTTGAACCGCTATTTTTTCCGTTTTGGTGTTCGTTCCGGTGTTCGTTCCGGAATAAATAACGGGTTTTCCGGTTTTAAGTTAAACTTTTAAATGTTTTTATTTGTATTCAAAGAGATTCTCTATCATTCTTTAGAACATTTTATGGTACATGTAGCAATATCTACGAACACTAAACTCGCCTGTTTTAACAGGTACATATCTGAAAAACAAGTTTTTTTCGGATGGTTCCGGTTTTCGTTTCGACAAAATTAACGGTTTTCCCGGTTTTCGGTAAAGTTCCGCTTTGAAGCCCTGGTCAAAAGGAAATAAAATAATTTTTGAATTATATATTTTATAGCTTTGTTAATTTATTCTCTATTATTAAAGAAGCGATGACTAAGTTAATACGAATTCAATCAATTCGTTGGTTTGGTTTGCAGTGTCAGGGTGGCATTTAGCGGCCACAACCGGTGAAATAACAAAATTATATATAAAAAAATATTTTTTCACTAAATCAATGTTTCCTAACCAGTGGTCCACGGTCCGCTGAAATTTTATTCAAGTATACAAAAATTTTGCCGCCTGTGTGGTCGAGTGGTCAACGTCGTTGGCTTCGGTTACGAAGGGCGCGGGTTCAAATCCCGGTGCGGACAGTTTTATAAGTTGATTTTTCGATCGATTTATGAATTTCTATTCGTAGGCATGGATGTGTGTGATGTCTTCAATTCCCCACTCCCACCCATCCTATCCTATGAACGGACGTATCGAGAGCGATTAGCTTATCACTAATACTGTCCTAGCCCTATCCTTTTATCCCTACTCTCTTTGGAAAAAGAGAGGTTGAGCAACTGAGTAACAATCAGTTCTCGTAGAAACACTTCTGTTGAGATAAACTCCATTAGGAGTCCATATGCTCCACATTGGGAGCGGACATGGTTTAAAAAAAATACAAAAATAATTGCAAGCCAAGTTAATATGTAGGTTTATGTAAAAAGGTTTGAAAACACTGCTGAATATTATATTCTGGTATCAATAAAAAAGTTTTCGAAGCGATGTTTCAGCTGGTAGTGGGTTAAACTGTCTGCGATTTTTTGTGCCCATTTTCTGCACACGTCTCAGAATCCAAACGTACACTTTTGAAAACAGTTGTTATGCTAAATTTTCTTTTTTTTAATCATTTAAAATTACTATAAAAGGTAAAAATAAATCATCCGAATGCACTTGAAGTTATTTTTAAAACAAGTGAATGCAACCACGTTACCATAAATAGTTAATATTTGATCTTTTCAAAAGATACGTTTGTACATACTGAAGAAATAAGTAGGAACCTACTTAATGCCGTTCAACCTTGTTTATGTATGGTCTTGTAGGGAGTGTTGGAGGTCACTGGTTTGACGATCGGATTCCAAAAAAGTTCACGTTGTTTGCAATTTATTTTTATCCGTCGCCGTTTCCTATTTCTAAGGAAAGCATATCGACTGTGAAAAGGAAAAAAAATACGTAACCCACAGTTTTTTCAAAACAGCTCATTTCGATAATCACAGTGTATACAACATGACACACATTCTATCAAACGGATGTAAGCTGAAAATGTCAAATTAGTATGTAAATTTAGCTTTAAAGTTTGAAAAAAAGTACCTGTAGAAATTGCGATCAGGAAAAAAGACTTATATTTTATTAATATCAAATACAGTCAATTCAAAACCAGTTCTTTAAACGCCTCAAGGCTGTGTATATTTCATAATTTACATTTGGCCCAAAATCATCAAAAAAAGTTTTTGTTTTCTCATGTAAATTTTTCATGTGAAAGTTACGTCATTTTTCCTTTCCACAGTCGATATGGAGTATTGAGATAAACTGGAAAATGACGGTTTTAAGGTAAGTATGCCAATCGATTTGTGAAAGGTAAACCCTTATAACTTAACACTGACATATTTTGATTTAAAAAGAAAATGCCTTGCTTAAAAGAAAAATCTCACATTTACAATTATTGATATTGCCGTGCAACTTCAAAACATCAGCGAAATTAATAAAATTACTAGATTTTTTATCCATGTCCGCTCCCAAATGTGGAGCATATATGACCTCCTAATATAGGTATCTTAACAGTAGTTTTTCTACGATAACTCAATTGCTCAACCTCTCTTTTAAAGAGAGTAGTAGGAATAAAAGAATAAGGTTAGGACAGGACTAGTGGTTAGCTAATCGCTCTCGCTACCCCCAGTTATTAAAGGATCTGAAAGGGTGAAAGGGAATTTTTAGACAACACAACAAGTTGTTATCCAGTTGCTTCAAAGAGAGTACGGATAGACAGTATAGGATAGGATATAACTAGTGGTAAGCTAATCGCTTCGTATTTTAGGAAATAAAGAGTGCGAAGGAATTTTAGACTTCAGAAACGTCCGTACTTTCGAACAGAAATCGACTGAGAAATGCTGTTCGTACTGGGATTCGAACCCGTGAAGTCCGGCATGGAAGTGAACGATGTTGACCACTGTGTCATAAATCGACCCGACATGAATTATCTATGGAAACCTTAAAACTAATATTTTTACGCAGTGATCTTTAAACCATCAGCCGTCTTAGCGAAAAGCATGAATTATGACGCCCAACGATGATCATTGAATGCTTACCGATTTTTCAATTAAAATATGTGTGCAGAACGGACCCCGATAGTGATACTATTCGATCGCAATAAACCGCCCTTAATTATTTTGTATGTAATCGTTTCCTATACACTGTTTCTGTTGCAAAAATCATATAATTCTATAATTTAAATAATAATATTTGCCAGAATTTCGCGCGCTTTTCACACGGTCCGTCCATTTTGTGTCGCCGCCATTTTATATGCGTATTTGGTATCATTTGTTGTTCCATTAGTGGGTCACCGGATCAAGGACGTACAACGAAATGCCCGCCCACCCGCGAGACGCTCGGGAGACGAGACTCGAAGGCGAACCGGCTTCATCGTCATCTGGCGATTGATTCTTTTCGATAGACGATTGTACCAATTTATTAATGGCCTGGGGGTATCGATGACTAGAGGTTCCATTCCACAGCTGTTGGGTGTTTAATTTGCTTGCAATTTTTTCACGAACGGCAATTAATACGTTGGTGTGGAGGCATGGAGTATTTGAAGAGTATGCTTCTCAGCATGATGCCGTTGTTCAGATTCGTGGATAATGCAAGCTTGTCAGTCGTTCGCGATACTTGCTAAGCGATACAAAAATATACACTTGTTTTCATTGTATCATTAATTGTCATTCAACTTAGCATTAAAAATATAAAATTGACGAATTTTTTGTTCATTGAATTGATTTGTTTTGCTTTGAGTGTTTCGTTTCCTACGCCTAGGGAAACTTTGGAATAGAGATGGTAAAAAAAACAATTTTCGCTAAACAGTAAACAGTAGATCAGGGTTTGTCAACGGTGGGCCACATCGTGCTCTAAGGGGGCCACAGATGTTTTTTTAGTGGAGCCACAGTACAGTTTTGGGGGGCCACGGGCAAATTTTTCGAAATCCGTAAATTGTTGTGTTTTCTAAATTGGAATGTCCGAAAAGACCGAAACTAACAACTAACTAACTCCAACTTCGAAATTATGGAAAGACCTACAAAAAAAAATCTTGCGTCTTTTCATTTTAGGTCCCGAAATTCCTTATAATATTCCTTATATATATTTCCGCCTGTGTGGTCGAGTGGTCAACATCGTTGGCTACCGCTACGGAGGGCATGGGTTCGAATCCCAGTACGGGCAGTTTTGTAAATTGATTTTTCAATCGATTTATGAATTTATGTTCAAAGGCATGGATGTATGTGATGTCTTGAATGCCCCTCTCCAACCCATCCTATCCTATGAACGGGGCGTATCAAGAGCGATTAGTTAACCACTAGTCCTGTCCTAGCCCTTTCCTTCTATTCCTACTCTCTTTGGAAAAAGAGAGGTTGAGCAACTGAGTAACAAGCAGTTCTCGTAGAAACATTTCTGTTGAGACAAACTCCATTAGAAATCCATATGCTTCATATTGGTAGCGGACATGGTAAAAAAATAATATATATATATATATATATTTCAATAGTACAAAACAGGTATGGGGCCAGCATACAAATAAGACACTCAAAAGTGGCCACGGGCCCAAAAAGTTTAAGAAACACTACAGTAGATAATTCTCGTGATGTGCAAAACCGGTTGTGATCTTTTTAAGTGTTGTTATTAATTATTATAAGAAACTGTTTTATTTGTTAATATAATGCTTAACAACTTACAAAAAAGGTTTTATATTTATGAATAATTGTAGAATCTGTCAAATCGTCACTTCGAGTTGACAACAAATCTGAAATCTCTTTAGTACCCACTTTTTCGGCAACGATCTCAAGCAATTGTAGCATGATGTTATGGTGAATGATCAATCGATCCCAGAATTAAAAGATTGTGAATCCTGAAGTCACGGGATCACAAATAAGGTCCGGGATTGGATATATGGCATCCATAGAGAGACGGGACTAGAGTAGGACTAGCGGTAATTTCATCGCTCTTGCTATGCCTGGTTTTTAGAGTTAGAGATTAATTTTAACTCTACAGACATCCATCCTTCCAAGATAATCGATAGGAAAATAATTTATGAAATTGTCTTTGTTAGGATTCCAACCAGTAAGCACTGTAAACGAAGCCAACTGACAATTTGGCTAAATTGATTGCGTTTTAGCTAAAATGAATAAATTGTTGAATATGAAATTTAAATGTAGTTTTTAATAACTGTACTCTAAGTCCTTTCGGTTCTGTAAACGGAAGAATACCTATATCAATTAAGACGCTTTCAAAATTATTATAGTAAGCTAAGTATTATATATTGTTTTTATTAATAATATTAGTATGTCACTGTCTCATAATTTTAAATTTTCACTCATCCTCAATTTCAATTGGTATTGGTTTAATAAATCGTATTCTGAATTTGGCCACCCGTGCTTTAAAAACGCATTACACAAATTTAAGGGGGGGGGGTATGATGCTTAGTACATTAACAAACACTGAACGAAATGTAGACCAATTCCATATTGGTATAATTGGTCATATAATAGAATAATAAAAAAAACACAGTGTCATGCAAATTGTAAAATTAATCTAAGCTGTTTGACCGTGGAGATATTTGAACTCGATATATCAGTGGTGTGCAACAGTTGTCCACAACCTATTTGACAGTAGGAGCGATTGAAGGGTTTAAAACACACAATATTTGATACTTTGTGTTAATACATGTACATACTTTGAGTTGTCAGTAATAAAAAATATACATACTATATTTACTAGGGCCTCCAATTCCGGAATCTTGTAATCCAGGGATTGTCATAGTACTCATCACGGGATTTCGGGATTCACTATAACACGTGAAAAATCCGTTTAATCTGCAATACAATGATTTTGCGCTGGAGTCACTGACAGTCGTAACTCTTTGAAAGCATGATGCTCAAAAAAAGCTCTCACGCTTCTGAATAATTGTAGAATCTCTCAATTCGCAACTTTTCTCTTACATTTTTGATTATCTGGAAACAGTGAACTAGTATTACTTTTTGGTCCGCTGGTTGTGTAACACTGGTATACAACAATGCTACACAGTCAATAAGTATCGCAATTTATATATAACTCAGTGGTGTTAAACTTATCGAATGCCTAAGTTCAGATTCGTGTAGTGGCGGGTCGGGAGTTGAGGGGTCAGACTCTTCGCCCCAGGCGTCTCTCTTGGGGATTATTAGATGCGTATGTTTATGTGCTACATTATGTATTCATTTTTTTTCTTCAAGAATATTGTGTCTGTTGCTGTCGAGAGAATAACATGTTGTATGTCGGAGAATTTTGTTTGATTCCAAAATTAATAATAAGAAGGTTTTTTGTAAAACTTACATGTCCTGCAGCAAATTTATGTTTTCTCACTTTCTGTTTAAGTAAGTCTATTTATTTGATATAGCGAAAAAAAAATGGACGGTTAGGACATATTTTAACACCGTTAAAGTAGAACCCCGATCTACCGTCCTCGCATTATTCGTATTCCCGCATGGATCGTTTATTTTTCATAGTCCCGAAAAAAACCCATAAAAACACGTATCACGCACAATAACGTCAACACATTTAATGTTAATAATTATGCAAAAGCCAGTCTAATCCACCGCTACATAAATCTGTTACAGAGAAGAGTGACTTGTCTAAAATGTCACACCCACATATTCTAGGGCTATCAATTAACGTCTCAATCATCTGCATGGAAATCTTGACAAGTACTGCTTAGCATAAAGTACCCCACTGGCAATGTATCCATAATGCCAAGGAACCAGTTACAAGTTGCCTTAAATGGCGTTCATCTCGAAATAGCTAGAGTCGAGTCGATCGCCGGCCGTGCGACGCATTATCGACGCAAGGTCTTTGGGTTCGACGCGTCTGCGGACCTGCTGGGAAATGTCTTATCTTGCGTCCCCGGGTGCATCTTTTCCGGGTGTCCGCTCGGCCCCCTTTCCGGCTTAAGAGGTTTTTTTTTTTAGAAAATCTGCTTCCTTATTCCGGCATTGTTTGGTGGGTTTTATGTACGTATAAGATCTTGAGGATACATGTTATGTATCAATGCATCGCCCTTTCCTAAAACACTACGAAAAGCTTACTTATTACATCTTCACGTCGATTAAATCTGTTTTTAATATCAATCCAATAAATTTTGTCAGTTTGTTACTAGAACATGTTGTACTGAAATTATCTTGTTTGAGTCAGATTCACTACGATATAGTTCGTTAATATTTCTATAAATTATATAGTACTTATATTATAAGTAAGCATGATATTATATGGATCAGTGATGCATAATCATATTCAGCCGTAGGGAAAATGTATCTATAATATTTTTCAATTGTCAATGTTTTTGCAAATTATGATATAATCTTACTGTAGTCTCAGGTACTACACTTTTTAATTGACTAACTGCGTTCTGAATACTCTGTTAGCATTATCTGTTTGCAAAAAATTGCGATAAGCGACAAACTTGTTGCGGAAGACTAACTCTCAGATGAGTGTAAGCATGAAAATAATAATATTAAACATGACTTACACCCCCGCATTACATTCGGTCGACAAATATTTATATTTATATCAACCGCAGTAGATATTGAAATCAATAAAAAAACTCTAGCTGATTTAAAAAATTGGTATTGGAATATTTTGTATTTAGTCTTTGAATCGCAATACATTTTATTTTGGGCCGAATGCAACCAGCGAGTTGTATTTCACTGACATAGTTGAAAACAATCCACTTAAGCAAGGTTATAAATTTAAAGATTTATATTTTCTCTTTTTCTCATATCAAACCAAATACACTATAAAAAATACTTACGAACCGTCAATAATCATTTTTCTCGGATTACAACCTACAGTTTAACGACCGCGGACGCGTATTTGAGTCTTTGAAAAACAAAGGTTTGCTGGCCGGTGGACTCATATGCGTATAGGCGAAGTATCTGGAAGCTAAGAAAATTAAATTTGGTAAAGATATCTCAATTGGTTTACAAATTATAGTGAATTTAGTAAAATTACAATATTTGCGAATTTTTCGCAAAATTGCCCGGCCGCCAGGTGAAATTCTATAAAAAAACGTGCGGTCGTTAAGCTGTTAAACTTCCTTGGGTTGGAAAAACACCTGAAATTTGATAATGTGTTTGAATCTAGGATTATAGAACAGATACGTTGAGCGTTAGTCACCAGACCACCCCAGTTTATTGTGATTACTGTTATTTGATTTGCATACTAAAAATAGCTCGTGTTTATTTATTACTCTTGTAATGTTCGAAACAAAAAGTATATCGGCCTTCGTCAGCTCCTTATCCAGATGACATTTTGCAACATTTTCTCGACAATGGCGAAAAAAAACCTCTCCCAGCCATCGAAGCGTGGGCCTCCGAGTTTAGTCGACGGCGCGCGGTCCATTGCGCACGTAGTCTGTCGAATTAGCGCGAAAATCGATCTCGATGTGCTATTAATTAATAAAAACGATTTAATACGATCTAATTAAACAAAAAATAATAAACAAACGTGAGTGATTGATTATCTGTGAATACTGTGATCAGTTAGTTGTTTATGTACGGACGCCATCTTGTCGTTTTGTTTTTGTTTTGCAGCATCTGTCAAAGTTTTCTTTTGTTTCCACATTTTATTTTGTGTGTTCGAAAATGGAACGTATTCCGCAATGTAGGGCGTCGATTTATCATCCGAAATCTATAATAGAGATCAAATATATGACGCATTTTTATATACAAAGATTGTATCAACGAAAATGGATGGTGCCCAAAATTGAAAGACGATGTATTGTTGTTGATTGTATCATGAACAAATATAGTTATTAATGCTTGTGATCGGTAATGGATTTTTTTACTAAATTGATGACGATAAATATCTAGTGACACTTTTTAAAACACTATGCTTAACATGTAAATTGTGTTTTTTTTATTATTAAATAAAACAAATTTAGTTTATTTAGAATAATATTATCTTACATCAGGATTGCCAATCCCCCTACCCCGTTTAACACGATTCCATTTCTATAATTTTTATGTTTTTTTTTATTCAACAAATATTTATTAACCCTTTCACAACGAGATTAATAATACTGAGTTTTCAGCTTCCATTAAAGAAAGATAGGTAATTAATTGTAGAAATATAAACTTTTAAAGTCGTTGAAATCTTTTTCATAACGTTAATTTTCCATAATTAAATTTGGCGTTTTGGTTAATATGAATACATATTTTGTTAAAACAAAAAAAAATTGACTCCTTCCTTATCCACCATAATTAACTCTTTGCACTCGAGAGGTTTTTCCCTATGATGTACCAGCAACTCGACGGAATTTTCCCCTTTTCCGCAGGTTTTTGATGATTTTCCCAACGCTTGCAAATCTACACCATTAGTGTTAGAAACATATTTTTTTTTTTAAAGTCATCGAGAAATATCTTGGAATATGGCGTAAATATAATTTGTTTTGTTTCAAACAGTGGTTCTCAACATTTTTAAAAGGAAAATAATATATTTTTTTTATCGCTTTGAGTGAACTATCCAATTAATCAAGTCCAAATTTTTAATACGCATTTGTCATCACTAATAATAATTTCGTACAGATTTAAAAAAAATAGAAATGCATGCTCTTTGCGCTCGAGAGGTTTTTCCCCATGATGTACCAGCAACTCGACGGGATTTTCCCTTTTTCCGCAGGTTTTTGATGATTTTCCCAACGCTTGCAAATCTACACCATTAGTGTTAAAAACATTTTTTTTAAAGTCATCGAGAAAGGTCTTGGAATATGGCGTAAATATATATTTTTTTTATTTCCAACAATGGTTCTCAACATTTTTAAAAGGAAAATAATGTTATTTTTTTTATCGCTTTGAGTGAAGTATCCAATTAATCAAGTCCAAATTTTTAATACGCATTTGTCATCACTAATAATAATTTCGTACAGATTTAAAAAAAATAGAAATGCATGTTTTTGATAAATAAATAATTTTGAGATGCGAAGATTTTCATCCTTGATGTTTGATTATCTTACTTTTTATTTTTCCAGTTATTTTAGTATTTTATAAGTAAGTTTTGTATTTATTGAACGGGCGAAAATCGTCTCTTTTATGGCCTAAAATAAATCGAGCCGGGAGACAGCGCATGTATTGATTGAACTGTAATGAATCGACGCGCAGTGGGCATATTCATGACTCATCGTGTAAAAAATCTGTAACTTATTTTCCATTTGAGTTAGAATTATGAAATTTGAAAAGAATATGGGTGAAGATATATTCTTTAGAATAAAATAAGTTAATTAAAAAAAAACTAATTAGTGCTTAAAAAATATTTTAAAGTAACAATTATGAAAAGTTTACAATTATGCCTTGTTATTCTGTGTAATATGTCCCCACTGAATATGCAATTTCAAAGCTAACAAAATGTGTGGTAAATAAGTTTTGGAAAAATAAAAAAATATTAAAATATTACATTTATATTTACCATTTTTACGTAAATCGATGATACATGTTACAAACAAAATATAAAAGCAAAAATAACACTATTTGTATTTTTTAAGAGAATGATATTTTACAAAACAGTCTCCCATATGCATATGTGGTTTTTCTTTACATGTATCACAATAAATGTGTGTTTGTTTTCGTCCTTTCGGTTCACTTCTTTTTGAACACACAATACAATCACCCTTTTTTCCAGAACGAAGAACGTGTAACGTATTATCCAACCTCTCTAAAGAAGTATTTGCACCTGAAGTGCGTCTTCGAGAAGAATTCCCTTGTTTGAACGTTCCGACCAATTGATCAACCAGTGTTTTTACAAATTTTAAATGTGTCATTGGTTTCTCATTCCTATCACTTTTTTTGATCTTATACATTATATAAGAATTAATAACGCACATTTCTAACCCCCAGAAAAATAATTTTCTCCACCATTTGAGACTTTTTCTTAGAAAGCAATAAGAAGATGCATACTGGTCTGCACGATCGACACCTCGCATTTTTTTTGTATAATTTGTCACAATGTCAGGTTTTTTAACTGTGACTCTTGCACCACCACGAATAAATCTATCCACAGATCTTACTGTTGGTACATCACTAGTGCTCAGTAAATTCACCACTCTTTTATCATTCCACGCGAGGATTAATGTTTTATCTTTCCTGAAGGCCATTGTTTTTTTTCCAGCAAATTTTGGTTTTCGCATAGCTCTTGGTAAATATTTTCGATTGGATTTAATAGTACCGGTGAGATGGCATTTCATTTTCAACAATTCATCTGCCAGAGGAATACTTGTATAATAGCGATCGGTGTACATATGATATCCTTCGGCGTTAGGATTTTGATCCAATATTGTTTTGAATAAATGCAGGGGAATTCTAGTGCTCACGGGAAGGTCTTGTCTTATTAGTTCTTTCGACGTTAAGTTCCCATAATATGGTAAAATTGAATAAATGTAGCCGGTATCAGAATCCGCTAAAACGTAAATTCTTATTCCCCATTTGGTCGGTTTAAATGGATTATACGTTATAAAGCATATTCTTCCTTTAAATTTTACAACCGATTCATCAACGCATATATCTTTCCCGGGAACAAAATTTTTCGAAAACCTGGCGTCTATGAATTTTAAAAAGTCACTGACCTTTTTAATACGGTTGCTAAGACTATTATCATTGGGTGCAGTTTTTTTTAGATGGAGCATCCAAAATATCTGTAAAAATCTATCCCTTGTGAATGTCTCTGAATAAAATGGGATTTTGCTATTATATCTTGTCGACCAATATTCTTGCAAATTTGCCAGCGGCATTGTCCCCATATTGAATATTACACCGATGAAAGCTAAAAATTCTTCACGATTTACATCGATCCACGAGCGCCAAATTGATCTCTTAGATAATTCTTTTCCTTGTATTTTTGTATTTGCGTATTCATTAGTTTCTGTTATTATGTTATGTATCAATTCATCGGTGAAAAATAATTTAAAAAATTCTATTGGTTCTTTTATATCGTCCGAAATTTGTGGTCCTGTAGTCATCGGACTAGTTTTAAAATCTATTTTAAATGGGACATATTCTTGTTCTGTAACATCTTCCCACTCGCCATCTGAGTTGATTGTTTCTTCTGTAGGTTCTTCTATGACATCTATCCATTCGTCGTCGTCATTTACGTCATTTGTCATTTCTGTAGATTCTTCTGTGTCACTCACAATTCTTAATGAAACCCTTTTAACTGGAATTATATCACTACCACTATCACTTTCGCCTTCGGAACTTATGTCTCTGTTTATATTTTCATCATAAATGCGAAAATCTAAATCATCATCACTGCTTTCGAAATCACTGAAGTTTTCTATATTATTTCTTCGTTTTTCACCCATTTTTAACGGTAATTTTTGTGCTAACTGAAAATTATAGTAGCAAACTGTTCGAACCAGTCGAGAAATCGGACTATACTGTTTCAGTTTTGCACCCACCACGATGCTGTATGTGTTTAGGTATTCGATAGCTAATATTTCATAAAATACCACAGGAGTGCTGGACATATCGAAATGTATCTTTCATGGAGGTCTACCTCCTGTGCCTACGTGACTTATTCGCATTTCACGAAGTAAAAAAACAACAACAGTGTGTTTAAAAATAGCGTTTTTTGATACTTGCATTATGTCGTTTTATATGCATTGTTAATTTTAGGTATGGCCAACAAGTCGATGGTGGTCATATTGTAAAATATATACAATTAGATAAAACTTCTTCCAAGAAAAATACCGTTTTTCAACAATATTTTATATAATAGTAAACAAATAAAGACAATATAATGAATAATACTATACAACTAACACTATGTATTCATTACTTATTACCGAGTTTATCTGATATACTGATTATCTGATTTATCTGATTTATCAGTTTGCTACCCCTGCATGCGTGTAACCGGTGACCAGCTTAGCCCGACTATGTATATCCCATGGACGCACCATTAAATAAAAATCTTTATATTTTCCTTAAATAATATCTATTATCCAAAAGATTGGGCTATTTTTGAGATTAAAAAAAAATATTGTTATTGTTTTTGTATCTTAGTCAAATTTTACTCGTAATTCAGATATGAATCTCGGCCGACACGAACTAAATTTGTGTATATTATCATACAATGTTTTATGTAGCTAAATCTCATTTGCTATTTTTATATAAAAGCTAGCGAGTACCCGGCATGCGTTGCAATGCCACTCAAAGAAAGAACATGTTTGTGTTTTAATTCTGTTTATTGAAGTGCTTTTGGATATCTTTTGTTTTTTCCGTCTGGTGCGCATACTAATAGATCTGAAGGTTTTCCAACGAGTGAGCAGGCCACATACAGCTGTACATGTGAGAAGCATAGGTTTTCAAAATATAGTTCACACACTTGTAGCGATTGTCTCTGTGCTTTGTTGATGGTCATTGCAAATGCGAGTCGCACCGGAAATTGCAAACATTTAAATTCGAATGGCATATCTGTTGGAATCATTGGGATGCTTGGCAACAGTACATTGTCCCCTTTAAATTTTTTTAGCGTCAATGATGTTGTGCATTATCTTTTTCACTGAAAGTCTGGTACTGTTGCAAAGTGGTTGATTTATATTTCGGTGAAGAGTGATATGTACGCCAATTTTCAATGTTAGAACGTGTGACGGCATGGTTGCCAAATCAAGTGAATTTAAGAATTCAGTTGGATAATTGACAATTTCGTCATGATTCATTACAGTATCGATGGACTTATACTTTGTCTCTCTGCCTGGTATTTCGTTTTGAATCCTGAAGTTGATGGCATTAACATCGTTGTTTTTGGCTGCTAATATAACACGTTCACTGAGCCACTAATGATTTTTGTAATTCTGTGCGAAATTTTTCGGAAAACTTTTTGAATCAACTTGCCTCGCCTATGATTCTTGTAATTTTACTAAGGTTGGAGAGTCCCTTGTTGATTTAAGAGAAAACAATATTCTTAGATCAAATAAGTACATAACTGAATTTTCTTATTTATTATCTATGACATCATCAGTGCACATATTTTCGGAAATTTACATTGATAAGTATACAGTAAATTGCATATTGTAAATGTATTCAGTAACAATCGATTGCTTATTTAAGTACTCTATCAGAATGATAACAAAACTCACTGCTTCCTAGAACACCGAGAATTGCGTTTATATAAAGCGAGCCCCTTGTAAGCGCATTGGCAGCCCACTGCTGGCTATGCCAATTTAGAAAACTTTGCGGGCTTCCACACAACAACTCACCAAAGTTTTATCGCAATCAGATGAATGGCATAGAAAACGCATATGAGACAGACAAACAAATTCACGTATTGGCAGCCCACCGCTGATTTATATACACTCACGGGCGTCCGCACAACAACTCACCAAAGTTTTATCGCAGTCGGAAGAACAGTATAGGAACGAATACGGAAAAAACCAACAAATTAGCTTATTGGCAGCCCATCGCTGATTTATTTACATTAACGGGCGTCTGCACAACAACTCACCAAAATTTTATCGCAATTGGATGAACGGTATAGGAACGCATACCAGACAAACAAACAACTTAACGCATTGGCAGCCTACCGCTGATTCATAAACCTATTTTGGCGTCCGCACAACACGTCACCAAAATTTCATCGCAATCGGATGAGCGGTATAGGAGCGCATAGGTAACAAACAAACATTCATTTATATATATATATAGATTTATGCCGCCCCTGAAGTTTACGAAACTTCAAAATATAATACGATATTCACGAAATATTCACGAAATTTCAAAATACGCATTTGTTTAAATCAAATATATTTTATATGACAATATAGACTATAAAAAATATTAAATGCGATGATTAATCTGAAAATATATTTTTCTTATTTATCAATCATTTATATATTCGCCATTCGAATATTTTACCAAATTTTTGTAAAGATAGCTATAATCATTCATGTTCGATATCGCTATGTAAATTTTAGACAACAATAATAGCGTTGTATTGGATTAAATGCGGTGTTGCGGCGGCAACTCAGATGGTGCCGCTGCGGAGCCTGTCGAGTTACCGGGTCGCCCACGGTGGTGCCGCTACGGAGCCAGTCGAGTACAAAGAGTTAATTAGTAACTACATGGCCAACCCAACTGAGCACAAATCAGCTGTTAGCTGTCAAATTGACTATCGCTGGGAAAAGTGTGGCTAATTCGAAAAACAAACCTGGATAAAACACCTGAATCATAAAATATTAAAAATATTTTTTTACAATTTGCAGGCGTTGTTCTGGCGTACTTTTTATTTTTGGCGATAATATGGCAAACCAAACTGAGCACGAATCAGCTGACAAATTGGCTGTCGCTGAAAAAAATGCTACATTGAAAAATAAACCTCTAAAAACACACTTAACATAATGTAAACAAAATCGGGAGAAAGATCGGCTGGCGGGGAGGGGTTGTCTGATTTCGAGGTATGGCATTACACCAGAATTGATTGTGAAACCGTGGATTGATTGAGTCGTCTATTAACAGGATGCCGAATAACGGAGTATTACTGTAATTTAAAAAATGAAAAATATTTGAAATACATTCATAATTATTATGTCATTTGTGGCTATGCCGTGTGTTTTGTGTGAGGGTTAATCACTAATTAATGCATCGTTTTTTTAACCCACTCATTTCGCCTTTTTTCGTCGCGCAGCAGGTAAACAAATGTTGCCAAAATATTTCGTTTTTTGTACGCTAGTCTGAAGTCATACCGATTAGTATTCAAGGTGTAGGTAGGTTGGCTTAAGAATATTAGTTACTTTTTATGATACCGTGTACTATGGGAAATTAGCGAATGAGTCATTATTTAATGAGATATTTTGATGATATCCATGTTTTACACATTTTTTGCGAATAATTATCAGATCACCTTATAAAACATATATATATTTTTTTATCACATTTCGATCCAAAACTGCAGCATGTGGACTGCTTATTAAAAATAATTAAAAGTTAATTTAAAAAATAATATAATAGAAGTCGACCGCTTAGCCTCTCACTTCAGGGAAGTAAATGACAGGAGTAGAAATGGCATTACCAGGCGAGTATGTCAATATCGGTTTTGTAGCCTAAAACAACGGGGCGTATTGAAAGCGATTAGCTAACTTCTAATCCTGTTGTACTTTATTTTCTTTATATTCGAAAAACAAGAGGTTCAGAAACAAAGTAAAATATTCTGTTAATAACCTCTATAAGGATGCCATATGGTGCGCATTGTGAGCGGACATAGATAATAAAATAGGAGCACAATACCGCTCGAATAAGCAGTTAAATAGTTATGATAAGTGTTAAAAACTTAATATATTTATTTAAACAACTAATAACATAATTTCCAGCCCAATTCAATTATAAGACCAGGTGTTGACCGCTGGCGAACGACAGTTATGAATAAAATAAATTTATCGCGTTTTCCAAGTTTTTCATAAATGTGATGTCAAAGCTTTTTGTTTATTGTTCTGCCATTATAAATTGGCCAACGGTAGAAATCGGAACTAAAATAATGAAGTTAGCTCTTGATTGTGTCAAAGAGAGATGACACTCATCAATGGTTGTTTTTATGTAATGTCGACAATAACTAAAATGTGCAGCAGGGTTTTATGATAATGTAAAGTCTCAAATAAATAATTGTCGTTAAGGTTGCGGATGGCGTGGCGGTAATGAATGGTAAAATAATGTAACAACCAAGGCTGCTGAGTCGTCAAGAAATAAGAAGACTCCGACCATTGCTTAAAAAACGACTTAAATTTATTTTTTAGACTCGGTAGCATGCGATGGCGCCACTTTTGACTTTTTATTTTAATCCGACTCCACAGCCCTGGTAATTTACATTAACATTCCTCCTGTGACACTAGCGCCCTCCCTAAACGGACTACTTATAATGGTCGATCTTCGATAACCATTCATTGACATGAGAAAATATTTTTTATAGAAAGTTTGCTAATATTCAGCTGCTTAAACAAGTTATCATAATATGTTGGCCGGTCTTAGCCATTTACATTGGTGGATTTACCTTTTATTAGTTGTATCATTGCATCAAGGATAGCCATAAATAATTTTACATCTGGTAAATACTGTGCACACGTCAACATTCAACAGGTACACTTTGAATGATTGGCACTAATGCGACCTTATAAACGGACTTATCTTGTAAAGAAAATTGCGATCATAACAACATTTTAATGACATGCCATAATACGGATTGTCAATAAGGCAAAGTGCTTTGTGATTATTTTCGATCCAACCATATATGTCCAGTCCGTATCAGATAACGATTTGTCATATGATATGCCACTACTAGGTCACGCAGCATATGTATTCAGATGATCAAATGTTAGTTGTATATGCCAAGTTTAAATGTAATACTATCATGTCCAAAAATCTTACTATAAATCAATGACGTCGGACATGTCCTTAGTTTTGTTATTATGTGTTATATGTTATTTGAATCTCATAAAGCAGCGGTCGCCAAAAAGGTGCCCCCCAAAGTCATTGCAGTCACGATATTGGAGATAAGACTCGATAAACTAGTCACAAACACGCTACCAACACAATCGGCTATAATAATGTAAATATTTTTTTAAATCATGAAACTAGAGTGAATCCCATTATATATAATATATATTGTGATTATTTTGTAATATATTATTTTGAAAAAAAAACATGTGCTCCGCGAGGTCCCAAAAGGTTAGCGACCGATAACACGAATAACACAGGCTTAGTGATAGTTACACGTGTTTCGTTTCTTCCGACTTCGTAAATTTTGCTACAACTTCGACGACATCTTGTAACCAATAATAGTCATAATTTTATCCATGTCCGTTCCCAATGTGGATCATATGACCTCCAAATGGAGGTATCTCAACACAAGTTTTTTATACGAGAACTGTTTGTTACTCAGTCCCTAAACCTCACTTTTATTTTCAAAGTGATTAGTAGGGAAAGCAGGATAAGGCTAGTACAGGGCTAGTAGTTCACTAATCGCTATTGCTACATCCAGTTGTCAAAGGATTGGAAATGGTGGGAGGGACATCACAAACACCCATGCCTTCGAACAGAAATAAATAAATCGATCGAAAAAATGCTGCTCGTACTTGAACTCTAACCCTTGAGGTCCGGCACGGAAGCACATATCGCTAACCGCTGCGCCATAGGACCCGGTGTCTAGTTTACCTTATTATAATGAATCTACCAATTCAGTCAAAAAAATAATATAATGTTGTAGTATGACTTCCAAATAAGCACAGGCTTGGTGATAGTTATAATATGATAAAAATATCAACGTATTTTAGTTCTACAGTTTTTTATATTATATGCGTTGATAGCTATTTCGGCTTTCGCCGTCGTCAGAACTATGCTTAAACCTATATTTTGCTCAGCTATATATACTGGCTAAGAAGAGATACACAATGCATCATATTATTCACTCTAACAAACTAATTCAAATTATAATTACAATATTGCACTTATTAAATTTGATTTTAGTGTTTCAAAGAACGATAAGCAATCTGGGGTTTTTAAAAACATTAATTAGGATAATTTAAACTGATATTTGTAATTAATTATATTACATTACATTTATTAACTATGGCTTTAGTGTTTCGAAAAACAATAAGCAATATGGGATCTTTCAAAGTAAATTAGGATAAATTATATTGATATTTATTATTAATTACATTAGGGGTTTTAACAACGGTGATGGATTAATAATGGTTTGTTCATTTAAGATGTTTTGTTTATGCCTGTTAATTTCAAGTTGTTCTAATAAATTTAGTTTTTGACCCTTATGACAAAGATGCAAAACGGTGGGCGCTAAACTTAAACTCATGTCATGAGACTCGGTCAAAAAATGGTTTGCAAATTGTCCGAGTCTGATTTTGTATTGTTAAAAGATCTTACAAAATAAACAATACAAAAAAACTGTAGAACTAAAATACGTTGATATTTTTACCCTATTATAATGGAGCTCTACTAAGTAAATGCCAAATCAATAAATAAATTGATGATAGTTGTTCTACGCGTTTCGCTTTTTTCTACGCTGAGTTTATTCGATATTTTCAAAAAAATCAATTAGATAAGTTCGTATAAATTTCTATTTTTAAAATCCTTAATGCAAATTATGCTGCTGTCTTTTTTAAATATAAAAATTAAGGATCGATCGAAACTTATATCGAAATCTATATCCCAACATTTGGTAAAATTGTAGGAGAACAAACAATATTGTGTGTTCTTATGTGGCATTTGCAATAGTGCAGTGTTGAAAAGACAATTTCAAAAGTTCCATGACGATGAGGATTTACTTCAAGGAACACAAACTGGTGAGTGCTAATCAAAATGATTCCTATTCTTCGGCTGATTCGTGTTTTTTTTAGCACACAATAATTATGGCGGCGTATAAACTTGTATTTTTTTTTGCAAAGTAAAGCTGTAATGTTAACATTTAAAAAAGAAGGAGACGATTGGCTTCTTGATGTTAAGCTTGTTACCAGTGCAATACCCATCTTCAAAAACGTCTTATTAATAATGTAATTTGTACTGTTATTGTTAGTGTTAAATCCCCTCCCATAGTTCATAGAAAATCCTACACTTCATTTTGTTATTTATATGTTTAGAATTACATATTTAATATATTCTTTATAAATAAAAATCTTACGATAAAGTAAGTCTGAAGATGCTTCTCAAAAAGGTGAAACACGTATCACGTCTAGTAACACGACGAGAGGAATAAAAAAATAACAATCTTATTATTACTTAATTATTATTCAAAATGAATTTCTACGAACTTATCGCTGACCGAATCCGTTGAAAATAATACAAATGATATTTATGTATTAATTATTTGTAAGTGAACAAAATGATCAGTTGAAAAACTCGTGTTTAGACAAAAAACCACTCGTAATAAGTTATTACATCTGAATCGTTAAAATTATGTACATTCACATAAGTTTTTTCACTAACGACCCGGGTTTCGCCTTTCGGCATCTTCAGGCGTCCCAAGTGCACGGATAAACTTGAACTGACTAATAGATTATTGTTTGTGGTAGGCACCTGATGCTATGCTTTGCTCACATCACTTTTATGGTGTTCACTGGCAATACTTTAAGGCATTATATTAAGAAAAACACAATATTTCTTTGTAATTATTCAACTTTTATTTACTAAGATCAGGACTGGTTCCGCTCATGGCGATTACTATCAACTGACTTTTGCTCTCACTTGAACTTCCTACTAGGGCAGCGATTTCCAAACTGGGAGGCGCGCCTCCCTGGGGAGGCGTTGACTATTGCAAAGGGAGGCGCGAGCAGTCCAAAACATTTATTTACCTTCTAATACGTGGCTTTATTACTATATGAAATAAAGGATGGGGAGGCACGAAGATATTTTTTTCTTCAAAGGGAGGCGCAATGACAAAAAGGTCGGAAACCACTGTACTAGGGTATCCAATCCCGCAGCCTTTTTGGGATCCCGGGATTGGGCACTCAACGTGAAATCGTGTATAATTTGAGAAAAGTTTTGGTGACTTAGCTCATCGACAAATTTGAAATTCTCAAATCCCTATATGTAGTTAATTTTCCCATAATATCAGTGACTCGTTTTTTTAGCTCTTCCAAATCCAGAATCCCATAAATTTTCGGGATTTGCTAAAACATTCTCAATCCCGGGATCGCGACCATGCCAATCCCGGGATTTCGGGATCGCGAAATCGTACGGGATCCCGAGATTGGAGAGCCTACTTCCTACCACGATCTACAATGATATGTTGTCCTTTGCTAAGAACCACAATCATGTCAAATGTCCTTTCAATAGCCTGCTGAATACTGAATATTGTGGATTAAATCCGTGATTGTCTCATAATTAGCCGTTTTTCGGAATATGTGAAACGATGAGAAGCAAAGCAAGAGTAATGACATATTGTTGTATTTTCGTTATTTCGCATCAAAATGAAGAAAACAAACAAACAATAAGACCGTGTCGCGATTTTCGCATTACGTCGTCCGGATGATTTTTCACAGACGAATCCACCGCCGTATGACAAAACGACACCATTGTTCCGACAGAAACGCAAACGATGTCGCAATATTTTTAGCAGTTATGCTACGGACCGCCGTGGGAGTTTTTTTTGCATAATGGAAGAATAAACATCATGCTTTTAAAAGAATATCACGGATTCTGTTTTATTATTCTATAATGCACGCTGCATGCTATTTTTGAAAACAAAATATTTGAAGAGCACCGCCTGTTTGTTTTACAGTTTTCCATTGTTTGTAAAATTGTCCTATACTTAATTTAAAACGGTGAACCAAATGGCATCCAGTGTTTATCGTCAACATACTTTGAAAACACGACAGCCAGGGTTATTGGATATTGTTGGTACCTAGGATCATCATCCAATCCCGGACACTTTTTGTGATCCTGGGATTTCGGAATTGATCATTCACCGTAATATCATGCCACAATTACTTGAGATCATTGCCTAAAAAGTGTTTCGAAGTGACGATTTGACAGATACCTCAGTTATTCAAAAGTGTGTGAGCTTTTCCTTCATTTAATCCAATTTTGGCTAATTCTGGTATTGAAAAGCCGACGATGTTCACCCACTTCGCCATGGAGCCGACACAAAAATACTGTATGGACGTGTTTTTTCAGGGATCTGATTCCGTGGATAATGCAAGCGAATCGGAGGAACTTGTTAGATCAGGCATGTCCAAACCTCGGCATTGAAGGTTTCGTGTGGCCCTTTCGAGATTTTCAAATTTCTATTTCTCATTTTGCGTACTGATGAAAAATGCAATATGTTTGATGTAAACGTCGATACTGAACCTCCAGATTTACAAATGGAGCTTATAGATCTGCAATGAAATATTAAAGCCATGTTCGAAGAAAATAAAATACAAGAATTTTATCAAAAATATATCCGTGAAGATAAATTACGGCAATTGGCAATATTTACTTGTTAGAGCTGTAAGATATATTGATTTATTATCATTGATCGAGGGGCTTAGTTTTAATTTTATTTTCCAGAGATATAAGCTTACCATTAATTTGTGCAACGATAAGGTGTTATTAATTATACTAAAGTATCTTTTCATCCAAAGTTGACTAGGGTTGCCAGATTTATTCATGTCAATACCAGGATACTAAGATTAAATTATACCAAAGCCCCCTATACTTAAGACTGCTATGACAATGTGCATTATAGGTGCATTTGGCCCTGCATATCGCTGCGAGTCATTTTTCTTAAAGTTAAAAATCGTAAAATTGAAGTGTCGAAACAGGTTGACTGATGAACAATTAATCAATCTACTGTAATGCGCGACGTCAAATTACCGGTCGACATGGTAAAAGGATTAAAAAAGGTGTTTGGTGTTTGTTTATTATTAATATAAAAATATCATATTATTATTAAGGTTTAAAATATGTATGTGTGTATATCAGAGACATGCATTATTTTGTTTGGCCCACAAAATGATTTCACATGGGCATCCCTGTGTGAGATAATGTTACCGAATTCAATACTCTGTAAATGTTGGATAAGTTCATGAACTGCGCATAGAAAGCGATGATTCAGCTCTTCCAATGCAAGTTGTGTCAGGTTAGGAATCCATTCTCGTAAGCGAATAATGGATTGCAAAACTTTATGCTATCCAAGTGTACAATATGTACGAGATTAACTTGCACTTTATCGGCGGGTAGATGAATCGATCTACCGACTCGTCTCGACGAATATGTATTTCGTAATGCATTTCAGTGCAGGGTTGGCTCTAGGGTTTATACAAAACCGACTGTTGAAAAAAACCGGTTTGTAAATCTTCCTAAAACCCGTTTTCGAAGTTTAACAAAACAATTGTGAGTCAAATAAAATAGTGAACAAAAGTTTTAAAATTCTTAAAACTTCGTGTATTTATTATAGCTAAACACTGTTACAACAAATCACTTAAATTATATTCATTATTGTTTTGAGAAAAAATAAAACAAAACGCCTAATATCATAAGGTTTTTAACGTATTTATTAATGTTTATTCATTAAAAAATTATACAAGTTCACTTGTTCTCGAACTAAATACGTTGATATTTTTACCTTATCATAAAAATATTTCATCTCGTTTTATTTTTAACCATGCCGATTTGAAATGAAAATATTTAAATAATCATAAAAATACCTTATTTATATTTGAAACCGCTTAACCCACGGGTTCCCAACATGGGGGTCGCGACCCCCTTGGTTTTCAGGGGGCTTGCCAACTTTTTTCGATTTTGGATTTGAACAACAAAATAACGAAAAAGTATAGCAAATCGGGGATTTCAAATTCCTCGGGGGGTCGCCTAGTCACATTGCTTTATAAAAAGGGGTCGCCACCCGAAAAAGGTTGGGAACCTATGGCTTAACCCAATTGAAAAAAAACGGCATTTGAATGTCGCACATTTTATTATAAACACATCCGGTTTTCCACAACTGGTTTATGAAAACAGACAACCTCTTGTCTACACCCATTAACCGATCGTAATGCGTTGTAAAGAGTTGTACATTTTTAAATGTTCAGTTATGTGTAAGATGCAAGACCCTACCCCAAGCTACAATAATGAAATCTGACCCCTTTAGTCTCCGGTCTGTGCAAGTTTTCTTCTCGGTGCCACGTATTTAAGTATTATCCAATGCTCGTTTCTCTTGGTGGTACATATGCCGCGATACGAAAACATATTTCTGACAGAGTTTCTTGCATTTTCGACGTCCACTTGCAACACTTTCTGCATAATTTCCCTTAAAAAATTGCAATTGCTTCAGAGCTATAATTCTCACATGATCTTTATTGCAACTATAAAGGATGAGGTGGTTTTGAATTCTGGCACCTCATTCGAGAAAATTCCGTTAGATTTATTTGTCTAATAAATTAATTTGTGAAAAATTAAATATTTTAGATGGAAAATCAGAATCATTTCTTTGTAAGAACTTTTAAACATTTTAATTATATTCAATAAATGTCGAATTACGAAGACAACCTTTATCCATCGACTTATTCTTTCATAATTTCTATTTGACTTTTGAGGTGTTCACTGTCAATATTTGGTGGGAAGGCTATTATATCAAGAAAAAACAATGCATCAGTTGACAATGCTCGCCATGAGTGCAACTGGTCCTGATCTTGATAAATAAAATTGGAAATTAAGTACAAAGGAATATTGTGTTTGTTCTTAATACATACTTCTATTTTAACTGTATTTTATACACTACCCCATAAAAAAAATGCTATAAATCTAGCGACTCTTGCAAAAGCGCTTTAGTTTATTTTTATAGTTTTATATTTAATTTTATAACGGCGTCTGGCATTATCTGGCGCCTGTCATGTTATATGCTTTGGCAGGGGGTATATTCACCCCGCCCGCTCCCTAGGGTAAACAAAAAGTGCATTAATGAGAAAGTTTTCATTGACCTGTGCGGATTCTGCGCACATTCAAAAGTCATAACGTACGACTGTCCTTCGTTGCATATGTTATGACACGAATACAGAATCAGTGGCGGACGCTGTAAATTAGTTTTTTTTTTTTAAAAATTAAAAAATAACGGTGACTGAAATTGAATTCACTAAGTAGAAAGGCATTATATGTATTAACAAATAATCAAAAATCACTTTTATAGTTCATCCGCAATTATTTATTACGATCAAGACCGGTTTTACTCATCACGAGCCTTTTCAGCTGATTAACCGCTTCAGTACCGTAAGGCCACTAGTGGCCGCTACATAGGCGCACCACTAATACCGTAAGGACACTTTGTATTAAAAAATATTCCAGTAGGAATTTTAACAATATTTATTTTTGTGTGGCTAGCTACATCTATACTCTATATCTGCAAGAAAAATGAACCTTCTGCCGTTGGTTGATCTTATTGAAAAAGGTATTATTTTAGAAGTCGAGCGGTAGGTGTCACTAGGGCTACCACTTATGGTGAAATCGACATAAAGGATCCATTCTTTTGTTTTAAATTTATACCTGAATTTCAAGAATTTGTCCCTTTTACTTTTTATAAAAATGTAAAAATAATATTTATTTATGCTTGTGACCTACTTAATTGATACCTAATTATACCTAATGATACATAATTAATAATTGTGTAATAAGTACAAAAGAGTGTTTTATTATTATTTTTTATTAACGTTTTATTGTCTCTCAGATTTTCATGTTTTTTCTCAAGTCGCTAATCAAATTTTTGTAAATGGTAGAAACAAACTATATTACAATATAAGTGTTTCTTGAGTTCGCCTCTTATGACTATTGCTAAGGACAATTTCAGGAGAAAGAAAATTAACAAATAAGCACTCACATGTCCTGCTTTACATAAATATTTAACACGATAAAATTTTAAAAATTAAAACTGTTCACAAGAAAAACTCCGTCGAGATGCTAAAGATAGATTCTTTATGATTAATATTGATTGAAGTTTCGAAATAATTAATTTATTTACACCCCTCCTAATATTTCTGAATGTACCGCTACTTGTAAATATTATGTTATAGATGGCACACGTATCAAGCTGGGAGCATTAGTCTGATTGCATTTTCAGTTTGCATTAGACGTCATGCAATATCGTTCTGCAATAAAAATGTTCGTAATGTCATCAAATGGAATAAATTATGCTTTTCTAGCGTAATTCCTGCGTGGAAAACTGATACAGGAATATTTTTAGGAATGATGAATGTTTGGAACATTTATTGATTTTAAATAATATTTTTATCTTTTACCAACTTTATGAAGTAAATTAAAAACATGTTCAACGAGAACTTGTTGTTCGGTTACTCAGGTTACTTACTGTAAAGAGATATACATAGATAGAGATCGTAATACTGTGGTATTAATGAAACTGGGATTCCGGTATTCATGTTGTCTTTTCAAAGCAGAAAAGCTATTAATTCGCTATTGAAAATAAACCAAAATCAAATTTTGAATGTATATAAATCATAACTTATTTTAATAACATTGTGTGCGAAGAATTGAAATATTTATTATATCAATATTGGTAGGTTCCCAATTTTTTTAGAGTTTCATTGATGAGTTATTATTTTAAGAAAATGTTAATGAATTTACGAAAATCACCCGCTTTAAATGACAGTATTATATATAGATTTAGAGTCAATCCCAATTGACCTTTTTTTTAATACGAGCATTGATATATTTGTCCGTATTGTCGGGGGTCTCTGGCGAAGCGGTCATCGTCGCTGGCTTCCGTGACGGATCTCAAGGGTTCGAGTCCACGAACAGATTTTTTTTCTTGATTGATTGAATTGGCATTTACTTGGTAGAACTCTGTTTTAATAAAATGAAAAATATCTACGTATTTAGTTGTACATTTTTTTTAAAACGAGTTTATGTCTACTTATTTCAGAACTATGATTAAACTTGCATATACTCAGATATACTGCCTTAGAAGAGATACACAATTCATCTTGTTATTTGCTTTAACATAATAATTTATATTACATACATTTTTTTTTCAATCGGTATATCGATTTTTGATCGAAGGCATGGGTGTTTGTGAGTCTATTCCTTCCAAACCAATATTTTTTAATCACTTTTAGGGTGTTCACTGCCAATACTTGGTGGAAAGGCATTATATTAGTAAAAACACAATATTCCTTTGTACTTCATTCCACTTTATTTAATATGTCAGGACCGGTTTCGCTCATTACGAGCATCGTCAACTGATAAGAAATATAATTCAACAATGCTATTTATACAAAAATGAACAGTTATAAACAACAATTGGCATTGAAAAGAAATTACCAATTACATTAAAGGTGATTCTAAAATAACACAAATGACTTTTTAATTATATGTTAGATGTGTTAAACATTTTAATTTTGTGTTATTTTAGAATCACTTTTAATGTAATTGGTAATTTCTTTTCAATGCCAATTGTTGTTTATAACTGTTTATTTTTGTATAAATAGCATTGTTGAATTTTATTTCTTATCAGTTGACGATGCTCCTAATGAGCGAAACCGGTCCTGACATATTAAATAAAGTGGAATGAAGTACAAAAGAATATTGTGTTTTTACTAAAATATTTTTTCAGTTGAAAATGCTCGTGATGAGCGAAACCTCGTCATTAAATAATTGTGAATTTAGTACTAATTTTTTTTTAATATATATTTTCACAATGCCTTTCCACAATGTTGACAGTGAACACTTAAAAAGTAACTGTAAATATTCAGTTTCGTTACGAAATGGAGTCAGAACACGGTCATTCTCTGAACATACACCATTGTGAACGCATTACCTGCTTGTTTACTAATTTTCCATCGGGCAAAAAACACACCTCGTAATACCATTATCGTGATTCACTTTGCATAACCCATTGACTGCCTTGTTTCCGTTCCGTCCGTCCTCGTAGTCATCAAGCGCAGGTTAGTTGTATATTATAATAGGTACACCACGCCGCCCCGATGTGCAGCCAGTAGTCTGTTGCCATAATGAGCTAACGGTCAATTAGCGTGCTGGGCGAGCCGGTACGTCGAACCCGATGCAATTATGGCGCACATCGCACATCATCGATGGGTTATTTGATATATATCCTCCTTTGTATTGACTCGCAGTTATCAAATCGTTTTTTCTGACTGTTTAGTCGGATTCCGTCGGTCATGCCGACTTTGCTCGTGGGAAAATTAAAATTAGATCTTTACTTATAAAAGGTCTTTCGTAAAATATTTTAATGTATGTTCACTTTGGTGTCCACGCGACAGAGTTTTAAAGAATTTTACCTCGGACAATCCGGGCACAAATTTTCGATATTAATAGCTTGAGGTTTTTAAGTCATCGGGTGCCTTACCATAAATGTTCTTGAAAGGGCGTGATCGCTTCAGAGGTGAGCAACCCACAGTGAAACCAGTACACGTGGACACCATGTCGATTGTGAAAAGGAAAAAGGACGTAACCCACAGTTTTTTCAAAACAGGTTTTTTTCGATAATCACAATGTATCAAACTTCATATACGTTCTATCAAAAGGATGCAAGCTGCAAATGCCGAATTAGTGTCTAGATTAAGCGTTTAAGTTTGAAAAAGATGACCTTGAAAAAAATTAAAACCAAGAAAAAATACTGAAATAAAGGTTTTTCCTAGACAATTTCTTTAATTAATATTAGGTTATGTCAATTAAACACCAGTTTAGAAGTCTCCGTGTATTATTCATAATTTGCATATATCACAAAATCATCAAAACACGTTTTTAGCGCCTCCTGTAAAATTTGATATGTGTGGGTTACGTCCTTTTTCCTTTCCATAGTCGATATGTATTCATAATATGCAAACCATTTTATTATCATTTTTAGGGTGTCCACTGTCAATACTTGATGGAATGGTATTATACTCAAAAAATGAAATACTCATTTTGAACTAATTCTAAATTTTATTTAATAAGATCAGTGCCGGTTTCGCTCATGATGACGAGCATTATCAACTGACAAGAGAATACAATTTTACAATGTATTATTATAATAAACAATTGGTATTAAAAGAAATATCCAAATTCCATTATTACGAACATTATGATGAAATTTTGGAAACAAGACTATAATTATGTTCGAATTGACTAACCGTTAGTCTCCGCTTTAGCTTAATTAATAAGTTTTGTAATTACATTTAAGAGCTATTAATCTTTCACTTATTTATATTTTGTACCGTTATTTGTAAATCCTTTCAAAACCAATTGTTTATTACACCTTATTAATTTGATTTTGTTTTGTATAAATAACACTAACATTTTGTAAAAAACATTGATAAAGCTCGTCATAAGCGAAACTGGTTCTGATCTTATGAAGTAAATGTGGGAATTAGTATTAAATGAGTATTTTATTTTTTGAATGAATTTTTACTAACCAACTTTTGCCAAAACAGTGACGATATAATTAATGTTTTCACATCAAGAATTGACAGTGAACACCTGATAAGTGTTTTTCATGAATGTTAAATTTCGATCATATTCCAACCTTTAACCTCTCGCATGCCACTATAACATTTTCACGACTGATACACTGAGTCGGGGTAAGCCCTATGAATATTAAACAATCGCTTAGCCTCCACCACATAGTACGCT
The DNA here is from genome assembly GCA_031772345.1 of Himalopsyche anomala. Lineage (NCBI taxonomy): Eukaryota > Metazoa > Arthropoda > Insecta > Trichoptera > Rhyacophilidae > Himalopsyche > Himalopsyche anomala. The sequence continues at coordinate 25,618,806 of CM062831.1, read as the reverse complement.
GGTCTATTACAGCTGACTGCTCGTAATCTGATTGCAGGCGATAATTGGATTTGTACCCCACAACTCTACTGTGCCGCCCATCACTTCGTTACGAATCAGGTTGTGCTCTTTAATATTCTACTTTGTAAGAACTGTATGAAGATTTTTTTATATTTAGTTTACACATTTGCACAAGTCTTGTAGCTTAGTTAAAGACTCAATTGAGATTTTTTTCCTATTCGGTTGTGGTAGCCACTAAAGTCTTCAATCCCGATATATTTTGGGATCCCATAATCACAGGATCGTCTTTGTATTAATTCTGGAATTTCGGATTTCATTACAGCACGTAGAAATCCTTGAGTAGAGCTAAAAGAAAAAAATTCTCAACAGCGCTATGCCCGATGGCAAATGATGGAGCTAAAAAAGTCGCATTTTGAATAATTGTGAAATTCTTCAATTCGTTACCGTTACTTTTTCAAAGGAAAGAGCTAAAAAAAAAGCTCTCACACTGTAAAACCTGTCAAATCGTTACATCGAGTTGAAGTCTGAAAAAAATATTGAATCTATTAATTGCCCACTTTTTTCGGCAATGTTCACAAGCAATGTTGACCTCATATTATGGTGAATGATCATTTCTGGAATACCGGGATCACAAAAAGTGTCCGAGATTAGATGCAGGACTTAAATTGATGGTTTTATGCCAAAAGCCATGGCTGTGTCGGACATCTATTATCTCAAGACATAAATAATATTTGGTTTAACAGCTAATGCCAATGCGGCAAATGATTTTAAGTTGGAAGATCATTCAAGATAAACTCGATGAGAATTTTCAAGGAAAAGACACGTCACAAAAACCCATATCTTGAATCTCAATTTTGAAATAATAAATCTAAATTTTATATTGACCTCAGCGGGGCTTGGACCCAGATCCACCCACTCACTTGTCTTCTATTATTTTATGTTGTGTAATCGATAATATACTGTTTTGTTTTGTTCAAACGTACCTTCGTGTAAAAATAAACGATTGTATGTACTTGAAAAAATATTCGAAACAAATACAATTATCAATTTAAAATGTGTTCATTATATTAAATTTGTAGCAACGTGATAGTAGTCGTGGGTGTATTGTATAGCCTACACGTGAAAATGCCGACTGTGGTGGCACGTTTCATAATTTCCTTAGATTGTATTTTCCTCCCCTTCTTCTCGAACGCACTTCTCTCCGACACGTGCTGCCGAGAAAGTAGTGGCACGTGGTAGTCGAAAGCTCAGGAGACAGAGATATGGGACTTTTCGTTACTTTTAATACCAAGGGAAATTCCTAATGGTTAATTTATTGGTTTTATTTGCGAAGAGGTTCCTGGGAAACTTTTAGAGAGGCATACACATTTTTACGTTTGGTCATCTCTATAATTGGACAATATGGAATAAGTTTTCTGGATTCTGGCGATTTCCGATAGAAATAAGTGAATTTATATGTCTGTTGTAATTGGCGGTTGCTTGTACCATGCGACTGAAATTCTTTCCTCTTTACACGTCCACTTAATGGTAATATTCCACCAAACTAAACTTTATTGGTAAATTTACTCGATTTTACCTAATCATTATAACAATAACAAGTCAAAACATCGCATATCTCAATTTAAGTATGTAAGCTTCTTAACATTTCTTTTATTAGAGGGAACAAAACGAATGATTGAATCAGAAAATGTTTAGTAGTTAACTAATCCCTCTTTCAAAACTACATTTTTGACTTCTACCTTGTTGATTGAATGTTTGAAATGTGGCTTACACAGAATTCGCGACAGTTAATCACTGTGACATTACCTAATTTAAAATATAAATTACGCATAAGATTTTGCAGTCCCGTTTCAATTAAAACCTAATTCTGCGGTATATTTTCCTACGAATTGTTTAATTTGGAGTTTGTACAACATTAATAAATTAATTATTCGCCGTTCAGTGTTTCGTCTCCATGTTAGATGTGTTTTTAGATATAGAGATTTTTTTAAATGTAATCACAGTACGAAATTTAAACTCTCCTTTTTACGCGATTTCGAAATAACACGGTGGATAGGATACCTGGTGTTCTTACTTCTCAGTACTTTGCGTAGAGATGTTTATTCCTGTAAACCCGTAAATTTTGAAAGAAATATTACACAGGCTCTGGATATCTCAAGTAATGATAGCGATGTCGTGCTGGTGGTTACAATTAAGATACAATAATGAATTTTATTTTTTGATATCATGAATTGGTTTTTGTACAAGGGAACCTATCCACCATTATTTTTTAATGCATCTCTATTTAATGTAATATGTTATTTATCTTTTCTTTTTATTTCAGAGGAAACCTTCCGCGCCGGCGAGCAGTCCCAGTGATGGCACGGGCGCTGCTTCAGGGTGTCAGAAGGGCACCTGCAGGAGGTCCTCTCATCCCAAGCCTTCGCCGACTAAAGAAAAGGACACCCGTCAAGGTAGGGGTCGTACACGTATTATTTTCTGTTGTTGTCGTTACTGCTTCGTTTAAATGTTACAAGGTCTGACACGTATTAAAAGAGCCCCTCTGTTATAGGAGTATGCTATTGAGCGTTCAGATATTCGTTTATATTACAAACCCTCTTTGACCGCATGCTTCTTGCCTACTTTGGCAGGATGTGTGTATTACTTAATTTGCATTCTACTTTTCTTTTGCCTCCCCCGCTCTGAAAGTGGAGCCTGTAGAGTTAAGTGACTGGCTGTGGTTGCTCGAACTCCTCAAATATTAAGAAAGCAGCTTTAGTATTTTAGTATATGAAGATTTTATTGGTTATTATTTTCATTCACATTTCTTTTATAAAGGTACATTAAAAACAAAAATATGCATACAAACGTATCTTGGAATACATAAAACATATAATAGAATAACTTCTCTACGGTGCTTAAAAATACTTCCGATATGTTGCTGGCCCTTAAAGAACCAAATGAAAAACATGTTTTTTTAAAATGTACGTCCTGGCTATTACCGTCCATCAAAGGGCGGTATGTGTTAAAACATGTTTTTTCCCTAGGTTCTTTAAGGACCAGCAACATATTGGAAGTATTTTTAGCACCGTAGAGGAAGTGTTAAGTACTCGTATTTTATCTAACACCATCGATATACAATTGCTATTCGTTAGTATATTTGACCTATTAAATATCATACATAGTTAATTTTCTAAAAATATGTTACTAAGAAATTATTTGTAATAACCATTAGGGCTTCCAATCCCGGTATCCCGTACAATTTTGTATTCCCAAATCTCGGAATTGTGATAGTTGTAATCCCGGGATTTCGGGATTGTGAAAATTTGAAAAAGTCGCGCGAGGGCTAAAACAAAAGCTCCTATATTTTGGGCTTGGCTTTTTAAAATTGACAAACTTGGAGGAGCTAAAAAAATGGCCTCGCGTTGTTTCATTCTGGAAATTACGTAAGTTCCTGGTTTTTTGAAATCGACTAATTTCTCTTATCACTAATAAACTCGACTACACAGGCGACAGTAAATATTTATTTACTCCGTACTAAAATTTGAATGTAAATTAACTTACTTAAATCATTAAACTTTAAGCGAAATATTTTATTTCGTTTGATATCATCTACGTTCAAGGTATAACTTTTTATAAGTTTCAAATTAAAAAAAAGGACTCCTGAGAATTTGTTTGATCTGACAACCTTGTTATTGAAGCCTACGTTTAACCTAAGTAGGTCACAGCTTAATGCTTAAAAAGCTTCAGAATTCTACTGAAAAAAGCACAATGTTGTACGATAAAGCATTTCCACGAACGTACTAATATACAAATGTCGCCATGAGTCATGCGTCTATTCTATCGAAATGAAGAGCTTTTTCTTTAATGATAAAAATAAAATATTATTTAATGAGGTTGTCTGATGGTACTTGTATCAAAAATCAGCTGGAGGGGGCTCGCCTCTTTGAGAAGCATCATCAGAAAGACTATCACAACGTTTACTAATAAACTAAAAAAAATATATTAATAAAGCGAAATACGAGTCAAAACTTATAAAACAAAAAACGGAATAACAAAGTTATCAAATTTAATTTTATATTAAAAATAAACGTTAAAATTGTTACCGCCGAATCTATCAAAGATATTAAACTTATAATATGTTTAAAAGTAATTCTGATTCATACTCAAAATAAGTCGAAGGGATTTTCTACAGCACAATAATTGGTCGGTTAAACACAACTCATAAAAAATAGTTTTGGTTTAAATACACGCAATTTTCTTTTTGCATGGGGGGATGTTTAAAAGTCGCGCAAAAAAAACCCGTGTAAAACAGTGTTCACTGAGAAATTAAAGACACGTTCCATTACATTAGGCCGTGTAAAAAAAAACATGTTCAAAAAGAGAATTAGGTGTATATATTTTTCTCTATAAGGTAATAAAACTGGCAATAAAAACTTGGTGAAAAGGCATTATATTCAAAGAGTAAAGTATACATTTGTACTAATTCCCTCGTTTTTATTTAATAAAATTAGAACCGGTTTCGCTCACGACGAGTATTATCAACTGAAGCGTGATGACGTCATGAGCGAACGCTGCCCTGATCTTGTTAAATAAAAGTGGGAATTGATACAAATATATATTTTATTTTTTGAAAATATTTTTTTAAATAATTAATCAAGTTGTTATTTTCAGTCACAGCAATCGAGCGTATTTGATGTTAATCAATCATATTGAAAATTATAATAACGTATGTTATGGTGGAAAATCCTCTCGGGCTGTTTTCATGTAGGCGCATTACGTGATTACGTCTAACGTGACGAGCAAGCTGCTTTTTTAATGCCTCCAATGATAATTTTCTTCCCCATTATGCCGCTCTTTGAATATTTCGGCGCCTACTTGTGAATGTTTGGCATACTTTTAATCAAACTTCAAAAGTGATACGGCCGCAGAATTTTTCCGCATCGCCTTACGCCATTTTAGTGTTTTGCCATAAAGTTTTTTTTTTTTTTTGCCCGCAGCTCTATTTTTACAACCCAATGTCAGTCAGTCACCGGATTCTCTAAAATTTCCATATATTTAGTGTTGTAGGCTGCCAAGTAATTAGGATTGATTTTTGCAATTTATACAATGAGTCACTAGTCAGTGACTCGGGCTGTTTTGTTGTACGCGAATTTTGGGAAATATTTACATATAGGAAATATTGGAAAAATATCATTATTTTTTAGTATTATAGTATCGTATTTTGGTCTATGATTTTGACTGAATGTGTTTGCTTGGTTTTGTCACCAACGTCCTGCATTTTGCCATTCGGCATCTTCAGGCGTTTAAGTGCACGGATGAACTTGAAATAACACTTAATGTTCAAGTTCAGTTTAAGTTTATCCGTGCACTTGAACGCATGAAGATGTCGAAAGGCTAAACCCGTGCCGTTTTAATTTATTATCGTATTTAAGTATTATATTTGTGGAAAGACATAATGATAAAAAATAAAACAACTCTGTATTAACATATATATTTATCAGTTCAAAATAGTCGTAATAAGCGAAACCGGTGATGATCTTACTAAATATATGTGGAATTTGTACAAAACAGTGTTTTATTTTTTAATAAATCTTTAAGGCCATCGACGTGTACAACTTGGTGAATCTGATATATGTATATACGTTTGAAAAACATGTTGACTGGAGAAATGAAACTATGCGATGCATAATTTTAAACGGAAAAAATGATATACTTTTTACTCTTATCAAATTCGTTTTGATTAATTTGCATTAATAATTCAAATTTTATTTTACAAGGTAAGCTATGATTTATATTATATTACATATATATAAATATTTTAAATCTTTTTCTAGTTAGCTTTATCCGTCAGCGTCAATAATGGCCATCAATAATGGTGGTCTGGATAGCAGGAAATCGTTATAAATATTACGCATGGCATCCCTAACCATAATTTATTTAATTTTTCATTTACCCATCCTCACAAGTAATGACTAATATGTTATTGATTTACTTGTCAGAAGTCCAGTATAACAACGAATTTCGCAAGAGTCTTGGCTTTTATTTACAGTGTTATGAAACGAAAAATATTCTGTCCTTAAACTGGGTCTCCCATTTAATATCTCCTGGTAATATCTTTAATAACCGTTACAACTTCTATGTTGAGTTGAGCGGTATCTACGATTATGTTATTTTTAGTTCTCGTATGATTCTGATGCTACACATGTCATTCTTAGTTCCACATCAAGTCGAATAACAAAGACATTTTAAATTATTTATTTATCCAATGCCAATTTTGAGTTCTATCTCTTTGTAAAGTTAAATGACGAAGCAATATTACGATTTGAGTTGTTATTATTTATTTCGTACTTTTCCTCGTTCTTTTTTCTCGAAATGACTCAGTGTTTTCTTGCGAGTATAATTTTATCGTGATTCAGCATTGAATCATCTCGCATCGAACAGGTTAGAAGCAGGTAAATGTTTAAAATTTATCCTCGCAAGGTGCGTACTGAAATTGCCTCCTCTTAACTTAACTACTAGTCTGCTTTACGATTTTGGATGTAGTGTAACACGAAAAATGCCATCCACAGACTAACTAATAAACTAACCGCCATAGTGAGCTTTGCACAACATGCAAACTTCTGAGTGACTAGGTGAGTTCAATAAGCAAGTCAAACGTTGGTGCTGGGCGAATATTTTTTTCCACTTTTCCCCATTAATGATTTTATTATCGTTCGGTGATTATATTCATTCTTACAATGATGTTAACAAACTTAACGTTATTTCAATAAAAGCGGCAGAGTATCTTGCCCTTAGTCTACATATATGTATAGAAATAAATAGAGCACAGCTGCATAGCCTTCCGATTTTAAATGAAATATTAAACCTACCGGGATCTCCACTTCTATACCCTATATAAATATAATCATAAAACCTTTGCCGACAAACAAATAAATATAATTCTTGAAACTACTTACTACTCGAATCTGTGGGCATTCCCATAAGCTTATCCTTTTCGCCAGCAATGGCTCTAAACTCAATGATACATTTATTTCTTATATAAACACGAAACATTCATTTACTAAGCGTCAGTTCAAGTTCATCCGTGCACTTGAACGCATGAAGATGCCGAAAGGCGAAACCTGGGTCGTTAGTGACAAAATCTGTGAGAATAGTACATAGTTTGAACGATTCAAATTTACATATATGTATGTAAATTGATTTGTAAAAACAATTCAATTAATCGTGGCACAATTTTAAGTTATTCACAAGTAAATAATTACTTGTCTGGTCAGTAAGGAATTCTATTAAAAAAAAACACTCCTTTGTCCTAATTCTAAATTTGTAATAATTTGTTGTTTAAAATGATAAGATAATACAATGTTACAGTGTTATTTATACAAACCAAAATGAAATTAATAAGGTGATTTTTTGAAATTTTGTAAACGAGATTATATGTATATAAGGCATATTTTCAAAACAATTTCTATGATTTTATTTTTTCTTATATACTTAATAAAAAAATGCTGCTGTGCTCCATACATACGAATATTCATAAGAAAATATTAGAGTACTACGTCTTCGCGACCCGAGAATTTTTCGTAATACAAAAGTTTTGTGTCTCCAGTCCCGGGACTTCAGAATTCCTAGTACGTATACTATATTTTCTAATTTTGTCACCATAGATTCCTGGTGGAAAAGTGTCAATTTAATTAATACTTTAAATAAATAACTCTAAGTGATAAACGACTTTTAATTTGTTTAAAATATATTGCTCGAATGTTCGATAGCATGAAATTGTAAGATTAATGATTTAAATTCGCTACAAGGTAAATGGTTCAGGAATAAACTTTTAGCTTTGTCATTAAAACATTGTCGTAAGTCAATGGGTTATTGACAGTCTCGAGACATGGTGTTAGCAAAGTGCACTAACTTGTTCAGTACCGTGCACTTAAAGATCGCTTTGAAGGGGCTTATTTTTATATGGCCCGTTTTATCTCGTCTGAAGGAGCCTGACTGATAACATTTTCGTGATGTGGAGCAATTTCTCGACATTTATGGGAGACGTTCATTTTATACAACGGTGTAATTATAATAATTTTGTCTCGTTGAATTCCATGCAAATAAGACATAGAGATAGGGTTTCGGTACTGAAATATCGATTCGCTTTGTCGATTATTTACTTTAATATAAATTGAAAATATTATAAAATATAAATAATAAAATGCCGTATTTCTAATATATAATTTATAAAATTTTATAATTTAAAAAGTTATAATTTGGCTAAACCTAACCTCATTTTTAAATATTTTTTATAATTGATTTATTGAGAACGAAAAAGAATGCGACCAAACCTGTCACTTGCAATTAATTTAATGATGACTACAGTTTATCATGTAATCAAATTGTTAGTTTAGGAAAGTCGTCTTCAATCATATTAATAAAAAAACGTTCTGGTTAGAAGCACTACATTTTGATTATTTTTGTAAATATAATATATTTGTAGCTTTAAGAAGATTTTTAATAATTCAATTAATATGCACATTTTATTTGATTTGCTAGATCAATTTGGTAACGGATTTGATTGATCAAAACACAGATATCCAGTTTTTTTCGGATTTTGTCATTTGAGACTTTGATTGAGAATCCGCAAAAAGTAATACGTTACAATGTTGTAGAATAACTGAAAGATTACATAAGGCAATGTAAATTGTTTCACACACACACACATATATATATTTATATGTATATACATATTTTTTAATCAAAACCGACAAGTCTTTTAATTTTTCAGTACTTCACATTGTCGGTTTCAGTAAAACGTATTCAAAAATCTCAAGCCATAACCATTTTGGTGGTTGTCTTTCGGCAAGGTGTCCCATTAAAGTTAAACTGTTTTACAGCCTTCCCGTAAAATAACGATGTCTTCGGCACGGAGCGCTTGTGCTGACGGTGAACGGATTCTACCGAACATTACTTTTCCGAACACGAACACTCCGAACAGGAATGGTCCGAACACGAACTCTCCGGCCAAGAATACCCCGAACACCGATTCTTTCGGACTCGGAATCTTCCGCACACAGAACCTTCCGGATATAGAATACTTCGCACACCGAATACTCCGAACATTTAAATATTTTTAATAGAAAAATCATTGTTTTATAGTAATGTGGAATGTTTTATGGCAATTATGCCAAATATTTTTTTAAATGAAAACAAGAAACGTATTTAATTTTCATGTATATAAGCAGTTTATAATTTTATTCGTATTTTGGCTTATTAATTTTGAAAATTGTGTTGTATTATAATTGTGCTGATATTTTTGATTATATTGAAAGGAAATACCATGCATATAAACATTTAAAATTGCAAATTGATATACACAGTACTTTAAACATAATTTTATTATCTTATTGATACACATATTATACATATTTTACATTCACTTGACAAATGCAAAAATGTGTATATCAATTTTTAAACATATGTGTTTGTAATTTTTTTATTGCAATGACTTTAATAAATAATTTTAGCAATTATTATTATTGAAAGAAATGAAAGTATAGTTGAAGTTATTCTTAGATCTGTTTATTACTCTGTTTTTTGATGATTAATATTATATTCCCCCCTCCCACCCATCCTATCTTATGAACGGGGCGTATCGAGAGCGATTAGGTTACCACTAGTCCTGTCCAAGCCCTATCCTTCTATCCCTACTCTCTTTAAAAAAAGAGAGATTGGACAACTGATTAACAAGCAGTTCTCGTTTAAACACTTATGTTGAGATAAACTGATGGCCATAGACTAGTAAACTTAGGACTGTGACTTTTTCTTTTAATTTGCAATACTTCTTTGTGAATTAATGTTATACAATGACAAATGTAGGTATTATAGCTTTAAGATAGATTTTTCGTGTTAATTTTTTTTAACTTTATGAAGCATCAAAAAAAATAGTATAATGTAGTTTGGTGGTTTGGTATTCAATGTAAGTTCTTATTTCAGAATTAAAGTCAATTAATGTTATTGTTGAGAGTTTTAATACATGTTTTGATGTTATAAAAACGTCGTAATCTCATGAACAAAATTTTAATGTCCATTTATTGGTGTAAAAGCTCAATAATTTTACTAAAATACTTTAGTTCTTCTGATAAGATTGGATTTACTTTACTGAAAAATTCCATTTCTTTAGTGATGATTATAAATATTTTTTAGATTTATGAATCAATATAAGTCAGAGAGTAATGCTGTTTATTTAAGAGTACATATCAACACATCTATGTAGTAAACAAATCACGATACCATGAAAACAGTTTTATCAAAAAAATATAATATATTACTAAATAAGAAGGAAAATTTTTTGAGAATTTTAAGGTAAGGATTTTTCATTGAACTCAATATGTAACTACATATAGGTACTGTATGTACCTATATGTAGTTACAAAACATAAATATACAAAAATGAGATTTTTTAGCTACATTATTTATTTAAATATGTTAGCAAGCGATCATTGTGTCAGCTGTCTAAAATGGTCGACTCATGGTAGATCTAAAATCCAAATATGAAAAGTTTACAAAATATGTATTCATTTTAATATAATAAAAAACAAAATATACATATACAATATACATGTTTACAAAATATATATTTATTACAATATAATAAAATAAAAATAAAAATATTTTACATAACAAATTTAATAATGTATCTATCATTCAAGTTAACAGTCGAGGTATCAGATTTTCAAGCCACATAAAATCAAATCTAGAAAAGAGATCTTTAACATATTGACAATGTCGGTACTTGAACCCAAACAAAAAGTAAAACTCTTACTACTAAATTACAGAGACTGGTCATTATATTGTATCGGTTTATTTATACACTAGTATTTAAAAGTCTAAGCAAAACGTGTTGTTTATTTGCTAATCATATCTTAACTATTTTAGGGTTTTCCGAAAACCCACGTGCAGGACGGTCTGTGAGAATGGCCAAAAAGCCAGAGGTAAAATTACATGCTGTAATCTTAACCCTTTGATTAGTAACGCCGTACACAATTTTTCATATATATTATTTAAAAATATTAACCATTAAATATTTTTAAGTTCTTTTAATTTCGTCAGAAGACATTTTTCCGTAAATTTTTGCAAACATATATTTTTATTATTTGTTGCAAAAAAATATTTCTCAAGTGAAAGCATTTCGGCATTTCGATTCTTTCACTCGATCAATTAAAATCAAAAGTAATAGTTACTAAAAATATACATATATCAAAAGTAATAATAAATCAGTTCATTCACACTTTTTAATTGTGCGTTTTGAAAATAAATAAAAATTCTTCCTGTAATAATTATTAATATTATTTTTAGGTTGACCCCAATATCAAAAAATGTTCTTATATTTTTGTGCGTAGTAATCAAAATATACGAAAAACCCTCAGTCAATAAAAAATAACTTACTACTGAAATTGAAACAATTCTTTTACGTTGGCTTATTAAATCTTCGAGTGCATAACGTCAAGAAAAAATCTTGAAGAACAATCGTCAAGAACACTTTTTGTGTAGATAGCGGCAAAATCGGTAGTAAATTTTGTAGTAAAATTTTATTTTAGTAAGGTAAAAATATCAAAGTATTTTAGTTCTGCAGTTTTTAATCATTTTTATGCGTTGATAGCTATTTCGGCTTTCGCCATTGTCAGAACTATGATTTAAGTAAATGCCAACTTTGTGAGTAAAAACAAAATTTTGATTTGATTCTAGTGAATAACATAACGTGGCGAGCTTTCTTTTTGGAGAATTTGTGCTTTTATAAGTAGGCTTTCTTGCCATTTTTTATTACTGCTTTTAATATGAAAATATGTAATGTTTTTTTTATTCATTGTAAAAGTCTTAAATTTATAATTTGTCAATCGTGGGCAATGTTAAATAAATAAATAAAGCATTTTTTTCGAGTACTCTTAACGCATTTTTTCTTCGGAGTGGATCAAACGTACTTAATAGTTTAAGTTTCCCCCTTCAGGTATTAATCTGCTGACGTTGACTTGTATAAGAAGGGTCGGTACTCGGTAGCCATTAACAGATCTACAATATGTTCGCACGAAATGATTTAAAATAATAACATTTTTATTTTGTAAACAAAAGACCTTTTAGCACTATGTGCATTTAATCCAAAACAAATGTTTATATTCAGCAATAATAAATATGTATTATCTCTTATATCGTGAGTTTCTATTTAAGAATAAACTATTTTTTTAAAGTACTACTGTCATGAGATTACGACGTTTTTATAACATCAAAACATGTATTAAAACTCTCAACAATAACATTAATTGACTTTAATTCTGAAATAAGAACTTACATTGAATACCAAACCACCAAACTACATTATACTATTTTTTTTGATGCTTTATAAAGTTAAAAAAAATTAACACGAAAAATCTATCTTAAAGCTATAATACCTACATTTGTCATTGTATAACATTAATTCACAAAGAAGTATTGCAAATTAAAAGAAAAAGTCACAGTCCTAAGTTTACTAGTCTATGGCCATCAGTTTATCTCAACATAAGTGTTTAAACGAGAACTGCTTGTTAATCAGTTGTCCAATCTCTCTTTTTTAAAGAGAGTAGGGATAGAAGGATAGGGCTTGGACAGGACTAGTGGTAACCTAATCGCTCTCGATACGCCCCGTTCATAAGATAGGATGGGTGGGAGGGGGGAATATAATATTAATCATCAAAAAACAGAGTAATAAACAGATCTAAGAATAACTTCAACTATACTTTCATTTCTTTCAATAATAATAATTGCTAAAATTATTTATTAAAGTCATTGCAATAAAAAAATTACAAACACATAACATGTTTAAAATTTGATATACACATTTTTGCATTTGTCAAGTGAATGTAAAATATGTATAATATGTGTATCAATAAGATAATAAAATTATGTTTAAAGTACTGTGTATATCAATTTGCAATTTTAAATGTTTATATGCATGGTATTTCCTTTCAATATAATCAAAAATATCAGCACAATTATAATACAACACAATTTTCAAAATTAATAAGCCAAAATACGAATAAAATTATAAACTGCTTATATACATGAAAATTAAATACGTTTCTTGTTTTCATTTAAAAAAATATTTGGCATAATTGCCATAAAACATTCCACATTACTATAAAACAATGATTTTTCTATTAAAAATATTTAAATGTTCGGAGTATTCGGTGTGCGAAGTATTCTATATCCGGAAGGTTCTGTGTGCGGAAGATTCCGAGTCCGAAAGAATCGGTGTTCGGGGTATTCTTGGCCGGAGAGTTCGTGTTCGGACCATTCCTGTTCGGAGTGTTCGTGTTCGGAAAAGTAATGTTCGGTAGAATCACCGAACCATTCTGCTGAACCAGTTATAGTTTGCAGTTACTGGATGAAAATCCATTAAACTAGCTATTAAGTTATTTACCCGTCCTAAGAAGTAGTGTCAATATATTTTTTAAATATTATACACTAGCTAACTAATGTATGCATAATGTTGTGTCATGTGCAAACAAAGCAAAGTAAAAAAGAACTGAATCTAATATTCACATCATTAGCGTTCCATTTCAAATCGGATTTAATCTTACTGTAAACAATATTATATCAAAAAAATAAAACTTAATATCACAACCAGTAAGGCGGTGATTTTTTTTTTTTATAAATATACCCTTTTTATATGTATATAATTAAATTTTATACAGTTCGACTTTTTTTTAACTAAATGTACTCTTCATTTAGCTGTGGCACTCAGCAATTTCTTTGCAATTCAAAACAAAGAAAACCAATCGTGTAATTTAAATATTATGTTTTTTTTCGATCGTATCGCCATCAATAATAAGTGTGACTGAAATTAAGAAATAAGTGAATGTACCTGTAGGCCATGTTAAATAAAATCAAGATTCATAATTCATATTTTCTCCATTATGAGAAAACCCAGACAACTTGTTGAATTTGCAAAATCCTTGAACACATTTCCACGATTTCCGACCGAATAAATACCAATTTAACCGGTAAACTGTTATTTCCATTTCGAATAATAATATTGGCCTTAAAATTACGATCGAGTAGAATTTACATAGCCAATCTTTAATTTTACATGATATTTTAGATGTTTGGATTTGCCGTACGGCTGGTGGGGCTTTGGGAGCGAGCGCCGGCAATTCTCGGCCGGCTCGTTTGTCCTTGGCAGGTTCAAGGTTGCATTATGGCCTTGAATTGTGTACGGTGTAGTAGTTGACTCCACGTTCTTCTTGAATGCCCCTGTGTCCCCGGCCTTGTTTTCCTTCCGTCCCAAGGATTCGTCATTAATAATATAACGGTTGACATTGTTTATATTGTATTTTTTTCTTTCGTGGGATTTTAGGGGAGATTTTACTTAGATTAAGTAAAAAACGAAAAGCTTATGGATATTTCGTTTAAAACCATTTGCTACGACATCTTTTGCAAAGTATTCGCGCGAGATAACAATATTTTTTAGTTATTTCTAAAATGGTGGCTTAATGTTTTGAAAATAAAAGTAAAACGTGATTATCGTTTTATTATTTTGCAGCCATTGCAGATATCAAATTATCATATAATTAATTACGAGGCGTCGAAAATCAAATACCGATATTTCCACTCTGCTATGTTGGTAGTAAACGACGTCATTAAATTTTACAATAGTTTTTTTTTTATCATATTGGTCGTAAAATTAAACTCAGTATGAGTATTTCAATCAATCATTAGACCAACATAAAATATAAAAATAACTTAGATTATTCCACGTATTGTGCTGCAAACAGAATTTTTAGAAATAAATAAAAGTACTAACAATAAAGAACTATTATCAAATATTTACTTAAATATGGTTGTTCGCCACTGCTAAATTTATTTTCCGATGGTTAAACCCTTTCTTATTGCTTTAACTCATTAGTTAATCATTTAGTAATGTAAATGTCATTTGTAGTTTCATTATTGTTTGTTTGTTTTTCTATCATCCCCTCCTTACCTCCCGTTTTTATATTTATTTTTATAATATATCAGAATAGTACAATTAAAATCATTCGTACTTAAACAAGCATTTGTGAAAGTATGATTGTCTGAGGATGCCCCTGAAAGATGCGAAACACGTGTCACAGTTTGTAGCACAATACGTGGACTTTACATTAAAATGAACTTCCACAAAGTTACCGCCGAATCCATCGAAAGAACCATTCGACCGCTTATTGCAATAGATTTAAACCAAATATATAATAGTTAAAAAATATCGGCATTTGCTTGTTACTGTGTATCGGTTTATCAGATTTTGCACGTCTTTGAGACTTTAAAATATCGTATGGTTTTGTGTAATATTAGATTTTTACAAAACGCATTCGTATTGGATATTGGTTTTGAAATTCATTCAAATTCTCTAAGGAAGTAAGTCCAAGTGAGTACATTGATATGGTACAGTGTATATTGATCCGATATTTCGTCGTGTTTCACTTGTGCAGCAAGTTGTAATGCCTGCACCTGTTTAATGCACCGCAGCAGTTGAATTGCATAGTCTGCCGCTATCCTTAGTAGACTCAGTTAATATTGCATTATAAATTATTGCTTGGGATGATATCATAGACTTTGCATTTCAAAGACTTGCATAGTATGCAACATTAAGCAGTTTCGTCTGAGTAAGGATAAATTCGTATGTTGTAGGTTAACTGATTTAGATTGCACTAACCTATATCCAATACTATATTATTTAACTATTATAAGGGTAAACATAACCATGGAAAATCTGTTTTTTTTTCTTTTTTAATCTGGAATCTCAATAAAGATATTTTCAAGGTAGAAGGGTGTCCTTTTAAGGTGTCCACTGTTAAAACTTAGCGAAAAGGCATTATATCAAGAAAATAAAAACGTTCTTTTGTACTAATTCAACATTTATTTAATATGATCAGGGCTGGGTTTTCTTATGACGAGCATTTTAAACTGATATCGTCACGAGCGCAACCGGTCCTGAGCATATTAAATTAATGTGGAAATGGTACAAGATTGTCGTATTTTTTAAAAATGTTTTTAAAAGTACTAGTAGTTTAATTAGGCCAGTGTTTCTCAACCTTTTTGGGAGCGTGGCCCCTTTTGAGTGTCTTTATTTTTCTGTGGTCCCCTACCTTCCTTTTTTTTTAGCTCACTGAGAAATTTGAAATCTATTTTGGTAAACTTTTTCCCAGAATATCCTCCACGAACATCTTTTTTTTTTTTTTGCTCACCGAGAAATTCGAAATCTTCGATTTGGTATACTTTTTCCCAGAATATCTCCAAGAACACCTTTTTTTTTTTTAGCAAACCTAGATATTTGAAAAACTCAATTTACCCATTGCCCCCCTGAAATTTTCTGTGGCTCCCCAAAACTAAAATAAATCTCTGTGCCCCCCAGGGGGGCCACAAGGCCCACCGTTGAGATAACATGAAACAGGCCACAAAATATCAA
>CM062831.1:25352942-25602265 GCA_031772345.1 Himalopsyche anomala | reverse complement strand
TGTGTTTTGAATTCTACATTTTTTAAATATAAAATAAAGTTAATGGCTTTTTCGGGTTTACGCCCTCGTCAGAACTATTACCTACCAAATGCGGCATGATCACCAAATGTTTGATATTTAGGAAATAATAAAAGATTTAAATTTAACTATTAACGCTTTACAAAAATATGTTTAAATACATGATTGATTCTAAATAATAAATTTGGAATTGGCATAACAGTTCGTTTTATTTTTTAATATTTTCCTTAACACCAAGTTTTGACCGTAAACACCTCAAAATTATGCACAAAAGACTACTCTACTAAGTAATAATTACATATACAAAATGTTATACAAAATAAATAAAACACTTTTTAAGCTAACTCTACATTTTTAATAATTACCAAAATTTGTTTTATTTTAATTTTATATGTAATACCTTTCCACCAATAAATAATTGACAGTGAATACATTAACAGTGTTAAAGTTTATTATATTATGACCGTTAGTAAACTTTAATCTCTTTATGTTTTGTTTTTATAGAGCTTTCAATTAGTCGCACTATTTGCTAAAAAGCTTCGTTTATTTTTTTTATTGTTTAAAAATGAAAGCTTAGTGAAATTGTGAAATTTCTTCGATAATTAGTTCTTTCATTATCTCTCACAGTGTTTCTCCATCAAAGATTAGCAGTAAATAATTTAAAAAAAATATATTCATACTGCTAGTGTCTAGTGTAGTATTTCTCATATAATGTAATGTATATCGTTTAGTATCAGATAAAAATCTCCATTTAAAGTGAACCCGAAAAGTTTTTCGTACCCACCCACCCAAGCTTCCAGTGTCTTCATAATTTGAGTTGGTGGATTCGTAAATCCATCCCTTAACTTTTTTCCCTTTGCCAAAGTTTACCTTTTCGCATTCAATATTCATAGGTTTTCGTATTTTCTCATCCAACTGGGGACCCCTGTGCGAGTCTCTCTCTTATTTAACCCCTTAAGTGCTAGGCGTGTAGCAATGCCCGCGCCCCCCTCTCGGGTTAGCACACGTTCCCAATTCGAGTTAACTCTTGATGTCTACTTAATGGATATATTCTGTTTTTCTGAAGTTGATTTAATAATTTTACTGCTACAGTATCGTGCTTTGACTCGGTATTGAGTGTTTAAATATACTAACAAAGATGCACTATCTAAAACAGAGATGGCTAGTATGTTTTACGGGAGAAATTTTTAACGGCAAGGTTATAAATTGATTTTTTTTTTGATTGTTTGTCAGGATCGGGATTGAAAATTCAACATATAATCGTTTATAAATTCGCATTCGCTAATGAGAAATTCTCGCCCGGCGATTTTGAAATCCTGGGATTTTTCAAACATTTTCATGTCGATTTCAAAAACCCTAGAATTTGCGGATTTCGCAAATTCTAGGAAATTCTAAAAATTGATAATTACAATGGAATTTCTGATCTAGTGGTTCCGGTTTTTAACAAGCTTTAAATTTTTCTTCTTTTCTTTTCGAGTTTATCTGAAAGGATTTAATAAAATTAAAAATATTTGACACCTTGGCCAAGCGTATTTGTTTTTTTTTTTAAAAAACCATGTCCGCTCCCAATGTGGAGCATATGGACTCCTAAATGAGTTTATCTCAACAGAAGTGTTTTTACGAGAATTACTTGTTACTCAGTTGCTCAACCTCCCTTTTTTCAAAGAGAGTAGGGAATAGAAGGATAGGGATAGGGCAGGACTAGTGGTAAGCTAATCGCTCTCAATACGCCCCGTTCATAGGATAGGATGGGTGAGAGGGGGGATTTGTTAATATATTAAAATTTATATTGTTTAAATATGTGTGTAAATTTTGTGTTATTAAATTATAAATATAACATAAAATTCTTTCGTCTTGGTAGTGTTAAACACAAATGACATCTTAAATGAAATAGCATTCCCTTTCTCTTTAGGGTTTTGTTTGTAAGAGATTTCAATATAGCAATCCCATATTGTCCCCTTTGGCGTTGAAAATTTTTCGTAAATTGATTATGTCTCCAGTCTTTATCGAGACAAAGGCTATTTGGAATATTTTTTATTTGAGCGCACTGTACTTTTTTTCTTGCCATTGCTGGTCGGCGTTTTTTTGTTGAAAATATAATGATGTCTGCGTTGGGGGTGGCTGTATCAATTGTAAAAAGGCATTGCCTATTCGGGGGAGCTATCGGATTTATTTATTTTTCTTAGTTTATTTACTTAGCTTATTTACTCCTTAGAAAAAAAATATATTCGCAACGACGCCAACATATAGTATTAGTTATAAATTTTCTTACTTTATTTTCTTCTGATTTTTTTTCATTCACGCCTAAATAAATTATGTTAAAACTGTAGAAACTCATTTAAATTTTGGATTTTATTTCTCTTGTTGCAACATAAGTCATTATGTCGATTAACTACGTTTTTAACGGTGAATCGTTTACAATGCGAATAATATATATTTTTTCAACCATATCAGTTCAATGTTGAGGGTATGAAAACTGGTTGTTGTCAGAAGTGTAAAAAAATAATCTCATAGTAATTTTTATGAAACTTAACCTATTATTATTGGGTCGTACGAACTGAATACTATTTCAGTTAATGATTGATAGTAATTTCTTTTGAGAGGCAAGAAACAAAATAAATGGAAAATTACTAGTAGTTTTCTAGTCGCTTTCTCGTCGCTTAGTAAATACACGCGGAGAGGTAAGAAAACACGCATCGGATAACGAATCCATAAATAGATTGAGAAATCAATCTATAAAAGTTTCATTGCTTCCGTGACCGTGCTGTCAAATATTGTTAACCATTCAGCCACAAAGTTATGTATGAAATATCTCATTATTTTTCAGTTTCAGGACAGTTTCAATATAATAGCTCGTGATGACCAAAATCGGTCGTGATATTTTTTTTAAAATTTGAATTGTTGAAATTATTTTCATTCACACAAGTTTTGGCACTAACGACCAGGGTTTCGCTTTTCGGCATTTTCAGGCGTTCAATTGTACGGATGGACTTGAACTGAGTCAGTCAATGTGTACAAGTGACAAAACTTGTGTGAATGTACATAAATTTAATGATTCAAATTTATTATTGAAATTCCACCAAGCACCTTCAGTCAAAATCTTAAATTATGTTTTTTTTAAATTAATTGTCAGTTAACATTTTGAAAATGACCAATGATTTTGTTAGAAATAACACCCAATCAAAATCATGCGTCTCATCATTCAATTAATAAATCTCCATTCTAACATCCTTTCATGGCAAATTATTATGTATTGAATAAAAAAATGTCCGTATTCACTTATCGACGACTGATCTACGCACGTAGATCCGTAGTCAAGTCTTTCCACCCCCTCGTAGTCGTAGACGTTTGTAGTGTGCTTGAATTATTCAGATATTATTTCCGTCTCCACCTCCGCGGCGTAGGTCCCTCTACGAAACTGACGTAGCATTCAGTTCTATGAACGTGGCACAGCAGGTAGACCCGCGCAACTTATGTTTTTCGTTTCTGATGCTGTCTAGGATAGAGGGGTGACTAAGTACTCGGTGTGCAGCGAAGGGTTCATAGAGGTAGTTGCAGTCGTATATTGATTGATGCCTCGGACTATTATACCGTGTAATTTTCATAATATTATATTGGACACTCAATGACACAAGAAAAACATAATTAATCATTTCTTTTAAGGCTTACACCTATTTTTTGTATATTGATCTGTTATATTATAGTTATAATTATTTAAAAATCTTGCGATCTTTCCTCTGGTGAATAATATCAGTCCTTTAAGACAGTGCTTCACAACCGTTTTTGTTCCACGGCCCCCTAAATCTAAAAAAAAAATCCGCGGCCGTCCTCAATTGTCTCCGTAACTCCGTTTTTTTTTTTAGCTCATCGACGAATTCGAAATCCTCGATTTGCTATACTTTGTCCCCGGATTGTCTTCATAACTAGTTTTTTTTTTTAGCCCACCGACGAATTCAAAATCCTCGATTTACTACTTTTTTCCTGGAATCCAATTTCTCGATCCCGCATTTCCACGGCGGCCCCCAATATGGGAAGCACCTATTTGACAGACTTAAATATATAGATATTTGTACTTTCTACTGAATTTCGCGAGAAATCCAAGGGCCCCCCGAGGGGCCGAGGCCCACAGGTTGGGAAGCACTGCTTTAAGACGTATCTTCTCGTCACGTGACGATTGACCATGCCGCTCACGGTTTCTCTCTCTTGTAAAAACGGATATCCTAATCATGATATATCGACGCAATACAAATCCAAGCCGAATGGGAAATATTCGACGGTGTTTTCGAGCCTCGTGTGCTCATGTGATTAATTTTGGCGCTGGGTGCCTGGACTACTAATTTTCAATTCGGTAAAATCTATGTCGGCGGTAAAAAAAAACACTTTTGGTTTTAACCATCTTCATCTTTGAGGCATTCGATAAATTTGCAATGTAACGGAGAACGCGATATTCTTGATTTCTCTTTAGGTTGAACGCAGAGTAGATTAAACACTTCTATCAGAATATTTAATATCAATTAAACGTAATGGTTGGATAAGGCAAATTTCAGTTTCTTTCTATCTTTCTATTTTTTAAATCTAGTTCAGCTCTGTATTATAAATGAATATATGTATGAAGAGTTAATTCGTTTCTATTTTTGACCGTTAACGGGTGGCGGTGGCGCGATCAACAACCATATTCTGTCCTAGAGAACCACATGAGAAGTGATTTATCAAAACAAAAAAATCAGTGAAATATAGAAGGAACATTCATTGTTATGAATCCTGTATCACATCTGGTCTGTCCGGCCTTATTACCCTGCAGGGAATATGGGAGTCCGCTCTATATCACGTCACCTTGACACTGTTCGTCCTCGCTACCTTCTCGCTGAATAATTCTATTAAGTTCATTATTTTAACACCAGTGGCGTGCTTGGTAAAATATCTTTTTTGTCAGTAAATGTTATTCAAACAACTTCTATTATTTATTCCACGATTCATCGCGAGAAATTTAATCCATTTCCAAAAATTTTATCAAACGATCAGCGAAACCGTTCCTGATTGTTTGATAAAACCGTGCGAGTTATAAAAGACTTAAGTATTTTTATTTCTACACATTCATTACTTTGCCACCATATATTTGAAGTATTCGGCATTAACTTTGTGAAAGTTAATTTTAAATATAAAATTAGATTTGATCATTTTGGTATAAAACTTTCTGTGTTATAAATTGTGAAACGTATTTCATTCTTAAGCCTTGCGATGTTCTGTCTGATGATGCTTCGTAAAGAGACAAAACACGTTTCACGAATTCTAGCAAATGTGGAGTAACACGGTTATCAAATTTAATTATATATTCTTTACCACCATTTAAGATTTCTACTGAAAATGATTGGTGGAATTTCAATATTTAATTTTAATCGTTCAAATTATGCACATTTACACAAGTTTTGTCAGTTTAAGTTCATCCGTGCACTTGAAATCCCGAAGATGCCGAAAGGCGAAACCCGGGTCGTTAGTGGCAAAACTTGTGTGAATAAACCTAATTTGAACGATTCAAATTCTTTACCACCATGTTAAGTTAACTGGTAATAATACAACTGCAACACCTGCATTATTTTATGTGTTTTCTACAGTTATGTTAGATACAAGAAATGTCGATCTCTTAAATGTACATATATAAAAGAAGTGGGAAGGTGTGTAATTAAATTTGCCTACAGCTATTATTACTTGTAACTGTTTTTACATTGGTTTTTTTATAAGTAATTCATCGAAGGCATACGCCGGTTTTTAAATTTGTTTTTTACAACCCGCATGACCCGATAAAGACTTTATTAATCATAATCTTTTTATTGGAGTGGTTAATTAATACTAAAAATATGTGTTGAAAAATGAATTATTTGATCTGGAAGACATTCGCTATCATAGAGCGACGGTGAGATAAAGTGAAGTTGATTCTAACATAAGTATAGCAATCGATTGCTCAAAGGTAAACCTTTATTAAATTTTAATCGTTCAAATTTAATACTGAAATTCCACCGAGCACCTTCATTCGAAATCTTAAAGTAAACCTTTCTAATGAAACATTTAAATATTTTAATTAAAAAAGAAAATGGCCTATTCAAAAGAAAAATCTCACATTTAAAATGATTGATATTGCTCTGTAACGTCAAAGCATCAGCGAGATTAGTAAAATACTGGTTACAGATAATAGTATGCTAATAAACTTATTATTTTTTTTTATCATATTCCGCAAAAGAAGCTTAAAACTATAATTCGCTATTTGAAAAGTACAACACAAACTTTTAAGTTCTCGAAACTAGTATTTTCGACTTATTCCACTGTTGTTTTGGTGTAGCAATATAATCATTTTGCATGGCCAAAGAAGTAAACACTGTTTTAAAACATATTTTAAAATATAATCTCTACTTAAAATGAGACCAGTGCATCAAAATTTCCATTACGTGTTAAATGTAAATCCCCGCCCATTTTAAGTGTATTTTCTGAAATAAAAACAAATATTCAACATGCTAGAAGGGGTTTGTTTGTTGAAGTTATTGTCGTGATATTCGCTGAGCGACAATCGCTGCACGCCACTGGTAAATGCATACAATAAACATCGCTTTACATTATGCAATTTCATTACCCGAGCAACTACATGCAACCTTCCATTTGCTCTCCGGGGCGCATATATTTATTTTGTATAAAATGAGTTTTTTAGGAAGCTTAGATGAGTGTTTCTTAACGAGGTTGAAGACGGTTTTAAAAGTTGAGTGGTATGAGGGGTGGGGGGTAGTTTGATAATTTTGCTCTGCTGAAATCGGAGCTGACACTTATCTCTTTTATTTTGTGTGAGGCCGGCGAATTTATTTCTTCGCCAGTAGGAGGCACTCTAGTTTCAATGAGTTAATATTAATTTAAAATCAATTTGACCTATTTCAAGTACCCTCAACTCTTTTTTACACGGTAGATAAGTTTCACAAAAAACCGTGTAAAAAGTGACGGAATTCATTTACTTTATGGAGTGTTTCGACATTTTTATTTTCTATCAATTGCAAAATTTTTTAAAAGTTTACGAATTATTTGATGGAAAATGATCACAATATATTATTTGATAGAAAATGATAAAAATATTTTTTTTTAGATACTTCATAAAGATAGAAATTAAGGGTAGTTTTTGGAAATCAATAAAGTAATTCATAGAAAGGAATCGTTAGTTAATAATATATTAAATAAGATATGTGGATCACCATTGTTGAATTTATTTTTATTGGGTTATGCCAAACGTAATGAAAGTAATTAGTATTATCAAAGTTTTTATTTTACCCCCTTCCTGCGTCCAATAGAAAAGGATAAACCCCGAATTTTATTTTGTAATTTATAACAGAAGATTTGAATCAATTTTTTTAGTTTATTCGTAAACATTGCTATAGTCTGATGATGCTTCTCAAGTAAGTGAAACACGTGTCACAAGCTGTAACATAATAATAACAAAGTTATTAAGTTCAATTTGTCATTAATCTTATTTCAACGTTATTTTAAATGTCATTCAAATGAGCTTCGCCTCTTACAAAATCCGAACGTTTGTATCGTTATGTTTTGAAATACCACAGTAATGGCTTCCGCATTTGTTATCCTTAGGGAAAGTAGCAAACTTACATTTCATTGTATGCGGGGTGACCTTATTTTCCAGCATGGGAGCCGTGTCTCATGATAATCAACGGAAAATTTCAACACTATCATATTACTGCTTTTTTACATTTTCCGAGAAGTAGTATTATGACATATGATCATTAACACAGTGTAATTATACACTGTTAGTTGAAAACTAAGAATTTTAAATGCATTTTTTTAATTAACACCAATGTTACATTGTCCATGCGTCGGTTAATGGGATTATGGTACTAAAAAATTACCAATGTATCAAAAAAATCATTTTTTTAATAAAACTAAAAATTTACCACAATTTAGCCGCCTGTGTGGTCGAGTGGTCAACGTCGTTGGCTTCGGTTACGGAGGTCCCGGGTTCAAATCCCGGTACGGACAGTTTTACAAATTGATTTTTCAATCGATTTATGAATTTCTGTTTGAAGGCATGGATGTATGTAATGTCTTGAATTCTCCCCTCCCACCTATCCTATCCTATGAACGGGGCGTATCGAGAGCGATTAGCTAACCACTAGTTCTGTCCTAGCCCTATCCTTCTATTCCTACTCTCTTTGGAAAAAGAGAGGTTGAGCAACTGAGTAACAAGCAGTTCTCGTAGAAACACATCTGTTGAGATAAACTCCATTAGGAGTCCATATGCTCTACATTGGGAGCGGACATGGTAAAAAAAAAAAAAAAAAATAGCCAAAAGTTGTATACATATTAACATGTTGGTTCCCAGGATTGATGAGATTCTCGAGAATATAATATTTCTTACTTAAAGAAACCGTAAGATAATATTTAAATAAATTTGACAACTTTGTTATTCCACTTTTTGTGCTACAACTTTTGAAACGTGTTTCGCCTTTTTGAGAAGCACTATCAGATCAACGTTTTGCGAATGAACTAAAAATGTATTCAAATCTTATGTTATTAATTACAAAATAAAAATCGGGATTTGCCCTTTTCTTATGGAAGCAGGGAGGGGGTAAGATAAAAAATTACTAGTAACACACAAAGTGGAATAACAAATTTTTTCAAAATTTAATTTTATATTAAAAATGTACTGCCGAATCTATCAAAGATGAAAATAACCCGTTTATGATATGTTTTTTAAGGATTATATTTTGTACCAACTTTATAAATACCGATATCCTTTGACTCGCCCGGTAATGCGATCCCAGTTGATTTAGTTTTTTGTTTATTCAAAAAATATCATAGCGGTTTTTAATATGAAATAGCGTTATTACCAAATTTCATACCAAAAAATGGCATACCGATATTTTAAAAAAGTCAATGATATTTGATGTAATCACGATTGCAAAAATGCAGTACACGGTTTTTGTATGGTATTTTATTTCCAAAGTGAACATAATCTAGCATGCAACCCAGTAAAAAAATCAATTTCAAAATCTAGATTAATAATAAAACAATATTATTCCAAATAGACCAATGGGAAAAGTGCATTTACAATCGCGACATGTCAGTAAAACAGTTAATTTAGTTGAACATAGCTCATTGGTTTTAAGTAGGTAAAATTTACATGATCACCGAAAACAGTTTTTTTTGAAATGGAATAAGTTCACTTTGAAACTACACCCCTCATTTGCGAAATTTATATTGTGTTGCTATGGCAACAACCAACAACGTTTGCGTTGTTTTATCGGTATCAGATCTTTATATTTTCTGGAATTACGGCTACAACGCTACAAAAAAATGCCGTTTTTGTTTTTGTATGAATCAGCCTCCAGTCATCTGACGGTGATTTCCATGTCCTCGTCCAAAGGCAACAGTTTCCAGGATGAATGTGATAATCAATAACATAATAGGCATGCCTGCACTGGACGATGTCTCGTGATCCCGAAATAAGCAGTGGCACGCTAGTCTTTCTTAATTTGTTGAAATGTCTAATTGAAAACGAAACGTGTTTTTACTTAAAGATTCATTTGTAATTGATTTCACCTTTTATCTAGGCGCCTCTGTCACGTAGAATTTAAACCATTTAAAATGTCTCGTGAATTTTATTAGCATGTCACTTTTGATCAACACTGAATTATCTGGTGTGCCAAAAATAGTTTTAAATTGCAGACCTAACTATAATCATATTGAGCTTTTCTTAATTGATACTCGTTACTTTATAATATGATTTACTTATCAGAAATTATTTTCAACGTAAACTTGAAATTGTTTATTCACATATTGTGTGACACCTGATTCGTATTTTTTGTACAGGTCTGCATGTTATTTTTATGCCAATCGCGCTTAGATTAGGTGGTACCTTTAACCTTTAACCTTTAAACGCCCGTGGACTTTTTGTGAAATATTTGCATGACCCGTAGCTTTTATAAAAATAATTATATCTCCAAAACTAGTCAGCCTGTGTGGTTAAAGTAAAAAGCGTTAGCAAAATAAAAGATTGTTTATAATTAACGATTGCTTTATTTACAATTTTTCACATTTTTATATTATTATACATTAAAGTTAAAGAAATAAAACGATAAAAATTAGACAAAACTTAAACAAATTAAACCATAAAATTACAAAAAAATAGAGAATTTTCTAGGCATGGAGAAAAATCTTTACTCCCATTGAAATTTGTTTATGGTGTGGATAAAGCTGATGTATTACGGTCCGCCTAACACAACGCATATTCCAAGAGTCGAACTTGTAACGCAGTTGTTTATATTACTCAATATGACAAAAATATTGAAAATATTCATCGAAACTGAAAATAAAATTATGAATCGGTATCTCAAAGTCATCATTTGCGTATGCTTATATTCATATTTTGAATACTATTATCATAAATCAGTGTAATCCGATAGCGAAATGTACCATAATCACTGGTCCCGTACGGGACCGCTGGGCGCTTAAAGATTAATACTCAAAGAAATACATCTAGAATCTAGAGAAATTAGCAAATTGATTTTGTGCGAAACTTTCTGGCAAGTCTAAGTAAATTTTCAATGTTTATAATAGCATAATCGAACATGTTTGTTTACTGAACATCCACCATAAGTATTCGTTAAGGGTTCCCTAAAAACTACAGACAGGTAACAATATTGTTTCATGGGATGGAATTCGTAACTGGTAAAATTATTGGTAATCAATCATTTACAAACACTCTTTTGTATTTCTCTTCTGTACATTTATATTTATGAAAGAGGAACTATTACCACAGTGTTTTATTTTTTGAATATAGTGTCTTCACCAATTATTGAAAATTAAGCAACTTTATATTTATTGAAACGTATTTTAGATCTACAATACTTTTTGTATGGCAAATTTATGGAGCCTTAAGTCCTTATGTCGAAGATTTTTTAGTAAACTTCATCGCTGATGTTTTGGTTATTTGCATTCGTTTTCTGTCGTTGCGGATTCAGAGTTGAGCAATCCACAGTGAAACCAGTTTACGTGGACACAATACGCAAATTATATTATATTTCTACAAGAAAAATAAAAAATAGCTATAAACCAATTAATGTAAAACTGAATAAATTTATATTTTTTCGTTGCTTTCAAATGAATTAAATATTTTAACCATAATTGAATATTGGCTAAACAATTATTGCTGTTAAAACGTTTATTGATCTGTTTTATATGACACTTTCTTATTACACAAACGCAATAAGAAATATGTATTCTATATATATATTGCAGTTGTACACATTAGGTGTGGACGATCTACTTTAATAGGCAATCCATACAGTGTCGCTTATGATCTGCTGCCAAATAACTTTGAGCTTAATTAAGCGACGTCCACAATGACGAAATGCATATCTAAAAGTTTAATGTCTTTACAGGGTGACTTCGAAAAAGTATCACATCGTAACAATATTTTAAAAAACCGTGACAGTTATAAATGTTACTCTATCTATAATTTTCTTTATACTTCGTGAACAGCTGTTCAAGAATTGTGATAAAACTGTTCACTATAATTGCTTGAATTATTTATTAAATACATAGTAAAAGAAAACAGCGAACACTATTAATTCTCAATGAGTGAGAATTATATAAAGAAAACACGAACATATTATTTATATTTTTGGTAATAGTACATTTTTTTTTTACTATATCCGCTCAAATGCGAAATATATGGACTACTAGTGTTGTTTATTTTTCATTTGCTCAACCTCTCTTTTTTTTTTAAAGAGAGTAGAAATATAAGGATGGGGATAGGAAAGGACTAGTGGTTAGCTAATCGCACTCGTACCAGGATCTGAGTCCGTGACCTCCGTCTCCGAAGCCAACGAGCTAGTCATTTGATCACGCAGGCGGAAAAATTATACTATTGTTTATTTTCCAATTTTATTTTATACAATTAATAATTTAAAAAAGTAGTCCATGATACTTATTTTGTATTTTTCATACCTTAAGAATTAGAATCAATGTTTAGTATATTAGTATACATTAGTATGGGTTGAGTATGAATTCATTACAATCTATTTACTGTTTATATATGTATTCAAGAATCAGAATTTTCGATTCCGTATCAATTATTTTGACGTTGGGCGAGTTACCACTCGAATTCAATGTTGAATGTAGATCAAAGCTGTATCAAAATATGATATTTATTCCCATGTATTATGTACATATGTTCACTAAAAACTCTTCATTTTCAATCTATACAATATAATAAGCAAGCTTGAACGAACAATAAAAATAAAGTTTTTAGACACCCTATGATTCCAGATATTCATTCCTCTTTGTCCTTTTTGATGTGTCAACTGTTTCTTCCTTTTTGCCTTGAGTTAGGATGTTTCTCACTAGTCGAAACGTCGCGCGCCTGTCCGGCTCCTCAGTACTTACTGACTTGGCCACGTTTATCTTGCTATATTTAGTAACTCTGCCGGTTCCTACTTTAAAACTAAGTGACTATAAACGTTTTATAATAACATTGTTTTTATGATGATTAAAGCTTACAAGTGGAACAACATCGTAATTAATTACACGTTTAATCTTCTTCATATAATATAATAATAACTGTGCATATTAAAAATAATAAATTTGTGTTATTTTAATTTGAGATTTTTTAAAATTATAACGAAATATTTGATAATACATACAAATTAAGTGATTTAATATACAATTGTTATGTTCCTCTGCCGTTATTGCAACGGGAAAAGAACGAATCGATGGCTAATAGTCGTTTTTTAATCCTATCTTTCTATCCCACTATATATAACATACAAGAAGAATTTATTGACAGACATATTGTTGTTTTATACCTATTGTTGAAATTTTTCATCACAAATTCACATTGTTAAAAAAATTATAATAACATATAATTAAATTAAATTCATTTTCAATTTCATGTCTTTTTCAATGTTTTCAAAATTTGATTTATCATCATTTTCTCAATTTCTCCTGGGTTAACAATCTAGAACATTAAACGTTCAGATTTTTTTTAAAATGTTGAAAAAAAATAACGTTGAAACGCAATATTTTATTATCAATATGATTCTTCACTTTTAAGGTTCTGACTCACCGTCAATTATTGAATAGTGGGGATGCATTTCATTAAATAATCAAAACACTTCGCTGCACTAGTAACACAATATCAACTGTTGCTAATATAAATTGAAAAAAGGAATATTTGCAAACCCGGCTCATTCCAAAATAGTGAAAAAAATGAAACTTGAATTTTCTTTTGTAAAATAATATACATTTTTAAAGTATTTTTGGTTTTAAATGACTTTGGAATGATATTTTGTATTTTATCAAGCCAGTTTGTAGACTGCTCCCAAAAAATAGTTTTAAGGTGAATTTGTATTTCCTAATGGTTCATGTTTCACCAATTTTGGAATGAGTCGGGTATGCAAGTAATAGCCTCATTTATACAATTAAGTACAACATGCAAAATGAGTACGAAGTATTGATTTTTAATTTAGATTCCTGATACATAGTAGAATAATTTTATCTCTCAATATGCATGCATACATGTATAATATTAATGGACAATTAATTTTATAATGAATGTGGTTTTGTCATTATTTAGAAATTCTTTTGGAAAACTCACAATAAAGTTGCTAGCTTGTCTATGCTCTGTTGCTTTGGGGAGTTGCTAGCACATTGTAGGGTTTGTGTGTATAATACACATGAATAAGTAAAGTGCAAATAATATATCATACAAAAGCATCGTTTTGTTTTGGCGTAAATTAATCAAGAGAAGGATTAAGGACCTAATCCGTTATTATTTTATACAGTTATTTTGTTTTTTAAGTGAACTGCCGCAATTGTCTGAATTGAGATTAATTTATCTGTTTTGAATTTTCAACAACAATAAAAGAATTAGGTTAGGTATATCATTGACCCGTAGCCTTACATACATGTTTTTAATATTTCATTGTTTCATATTAATCTTTATGTGAGATATTTTGAATGTCAAATGTACGTTATTTTATGGTTACACAGCAAATAGTCTGTAGAATATCCTGCGTCAAACATAATTTAATTCTGGGAAACGTAATTTAATTACGACGGGGACGAATGTTGATTTTGCCACCGTCTATTGTATATTCAACAATTATAAATAATAAAACTCTTTTTCGTTATAATCATCTTATACACGCTTTTATATTTGAAGGTCGTAACCGGTTTCGATTTAACATTTCTAATAGATAGTATATCAGTTGATGTAATTCCTAGATCAATTACTTCACTAAACCCTAATCCTCAATACTTCGTGTTATTAAACATTAATCGTTTTTTACTGTATCCACTTTCAATATAGAGCATTTTTTGAAGTATGTATATAGACTAATAATTGTGTATCTCAACATAAATTAATTTGACGAGAAATTGTGTTTGTTCAATTGCATAACTTTTTGTTGTAGTTGGAGACAGCTGAGAAATGTCCAATTGTTTTATGAGGGTCGGATATAGAGCTTGTTGGTTTTCAAAACCTAGTTTTCAAATATTTGGATATTTTTTTTTATACTTATTTAAAAACCTTAATATTCTTACTTGAAATCTTCATTGTTATTAGGGCATCCAATCCCAATATATTTTGTGACAAAATAAACAAAATTATATATGTACCAAATTAAATAGTGAGTATACATCATATCTTTGTTCCTAAAAACATATATTCTGACAAGGAATAACGAATAAAATTAAAGTAAAAAACATCGAAACTTTTTTTTTATTTGAATTATCTTTTTTTTTTTTAAATCTTCGATAACCAGTTTAAACCGATTTTTATTATGTATTGGAATTTGAAAACCGGTTTTTTGTTTATGCCATCGTCGGATAGTTTTTTAGGCAATTCAGACATCACATACATCTCTGCCCTTGAACAGAGTTCCATAAATCAATGAATGAACCTGTGGAAATCGCAACCGAATATGATGAAAGATAAAAAGCGTTTAGTACTCGGCTTGATGACTGATGATGATTTAACAAGTAGTGACTGTCATTCGTTTCTTCAGGATTGTGCTTCTGCACGGAAAGAGTAATCGTGTATGCTCAGTTTTTCATTTTGTTTGCGTGGAAGAGTTATTCTCATTTTATTTTCCTTGCGGTACATTTTACATTGTTGTGTTCACATCTTTTAGATTAATGTGACGATATCTCTGTCGTACGCCGGCAATGACGTCACGCGGTCTACGAACCGGATTCTCATTTCTGTCCCATACTGCCGCACTCTCATAAAATGAATATCTTTCGCTTTGTCGAACAAGTGTGATGCACCCTTGCAGTGCCGTGCAACTTTTTGTTTTTAATACATATTTTATTTGATTCAGGATTTCAATAAATACATCTTATACTTCATTACGATTGCATTAAAAAATAGACTTCTCGAAAAACTCCAAACTTTTTATTGTATCTCAAAAATGGAAACAAATAATCATTACAAGTGCTTTGTTCTTTTGGATAATATAAGCGAGCTGAATCCGCCATAGTATACTGCAGTGGTACTGAACAGGTGCTCTGTGAAATGATAAAGCTTGAAAAAATCTTATTTTTCTTTGTTTTCTGACAGTTTAGTTTTTTGGTGCACCTCAATTTCTCTTATCAAAAGTGTTCTGTGACTTGAAAATGTTAAAAATCACTGGTTTATATACCAAAATAATGACTTACACGAAGACGCTATAGAGCGAACTAGTAACGTCTTTAGACATTTTGCATGAAAAACTTTAAAAATCAATCACAGTCCACCTTTTAGATGCAATTGTTTTTATATTAGTGCAAACAATTTCATTCCGTATTGGAATTTGAAAACGTCTTATATTTCGTAAAAAATCATTTTCGCCGGCCAGGTTGAAGCCTGGTCATAAAACACAGTCTATTTTAAAATATGTGCAGAAATTTCTTTCTCAACGATATATTTTTTTTCGTTTTTAATATTTTTAAGACCCACAGTTAAGGTTCTCTATTTTTGGTAAGAGATAAATTTCAGAGAGAACAGTGATGTAAGGATTGGACATATACAGGGCTTTTGAATTAACCACTCGCTAATTGCTTTATTGACGTTATTCAGGGAGAGAATTTCAATGCATTCGATAACAAGTTCAGATTAATGTCCGTACTGAGATTCATACGAAATTTAATACGTGAAAATGACTCATACGAGATTTGAATAAAAGCAAAACCATTAATGTTAAGCTATCAAAGTGAAGTTTGTGCCGTGCATAATATCTAACGAGTGAAAGATTGAAATGATGAATACCTTTATCGTTTCCTTTGAGTTTCGTTTAGCTGTTTGGTGTTTTGTGACATGCTATCTCATCTACAGGTGTTTGTTGGCTGTACAAATGCTGAAAGGTATGTTGGCAAATTTCGTGTCTTATTTAAGTCAATAACGATTATTTTGGTAACTGCTTTACAATGCGTTTTCGTTTTTTAAAAAGATTCCTTTTTCTGACTTTATATACCTTATACATCTATAATATTATACATTGCAGAATATGTCGACTTGATATTTGCTTTATCATCTGTTTTTTTTTATGCAACATCAAGTGAAATGATGCATGATATATGTACTCTTCACATTCGCTCTGTGTTCTACATGTTTCCCTGTGTTTTACTTCCTCCCATGACATGGCAGCATCCTTTAATTCGTTTGAGTAAATCCTATGGATTCTACCCGACGTTAGTTTAGAACGCCGACATATCACTGTTCGGAAGAAGTGTCAAGACTTTTCGCTGGTTCCAACGTCTTTGTGTCTCTGCTGACGTAACAGGATGTTGCGTCAGTAGGTTCCTTCATCTCTGTTTTTCTCACAGCCCTTCTGTCAAAAAATTACCCAGTCTGTGTTTGATGATATGAGACGCGCATCGAAGAAAGTATTGTGATTCCCTTGTCCGTTACATGAAGATAAAGATAAGTAGGCGTTTGGTTTAATCATGATGTCTTTTTATCTAAAGTTGAAATTTCTCTCGGATAAGATGTTTGTTTATACTGCGAAATTGAATTTAGTTGGATGTTATTTATGCGAAGTCGATGGAAGCGGGGAGATATTTATGTGTGTCCGTCATTATTCACAAATTGTTTTTATGATATCATAAATAACAGTTACCGAGAAATACCGACTGTTCTGTAATATTTACGTAATAATTCACCTTCAGAAACAACGCTGTAAATATTTTAAAACATAAAAAGGAAATTCAATTTACGTTGTATTAATTTTAAAACAATGGATAATATATCCCTAAATTTCATTGAAAGATATAAAACTTTTATATATAATTTAAGATTTCGACTGAAGGTGCTTGGTGGAATTTCAATATTAAATTTGAATCATTCAAATTATGTACACTCCCACAGATTTAATTTCGGAAGGACACGTGTTCAATCAGGAACAGGGGATAAAAATGTTACACCCAAATACGGACAGTCATAAGCTCTTTTTCCAGGAAATTTTAGAAATTAATAGGGCACAGTTACATAGTCTTCCGATTTTGAACGAGATATTAAACCTTCCTGGCTCTCCACTTCTATACCCTATATAAATAATATCATAAATAATATCATAAAACCTTTGCCGACAAACAAATAAATATAATTCTAAAAACCACTCACTACTCAAATCTTTGGGAATTCCCATGAGCTTACCCTTTTTCGCCAGCGATGGCTTTAGACTCAGTGATACATTTATTTAATATATAAACACGAAACATCCATTTACTAAGCGTCAGTTCAAGTTCATCCGTGCGCTTGAACGCCTGAAGATGCCGAAAGGCGAAACCCGGGTCGTTAGTGACAAAATCTGTGGGAGTGTACAAAATTTGAATGATTCAAATTTATTATATATAACTTTGATTAACTCTCTTCATTGGATTATGTTATCATAAAAAAACGACTTCTAGATGCCTGTATTTTATTAAACGATATTGAATAGATTTTCTCAAAAGGAGGCTGTTACTGACAACAGCTGATCATATAAAAAAACTCATCGAAGGTTCTCGTTTTAAATACCTTGTAACACCGACGTGCCATATTTTGATCACAACGAGCCGAGTTCGATGGTGTATCCAAAAACATATGATCATTTCACTACAGTAAGACAGGTGATTTTCCATCGTGCATTTAACATTACAATTTCATTTGTAGATATACTCAAACGTATCTTGTAAACGGTTGTGTGTATGAGGTATAGCTTTGTTTGACAAGTAAATATGAGTACGCCAATTCCAAAACCGATCATAATTCAAAATATATATTTTGTAATCAGAACCCTGTGACCCTAAGCTCTCGAATTTGTAACTGTATTGCTTACTTGAACTTTTGATAAACCTTGAATCAAGTTTAATTTACTATTTTCTGCATCAAACATTACTTCGTAAACATTGATGATTCGCAGTTGGATAGTTCTTATTCAACATTTTGCAAATCTAATTCAGTAAAATGTGCCTTCCAAATATTCAATCCACAGCAATGAAAATAACGCGCAAAATATCATTTGAAATTACCTATTTATTTGTTGTTCTTATGCATTTAAAACGAAGCACTGGCCATCGTCATTCTTGTCTAAAGCACTAGTTAGTTCGCGATGCAATGCGCTCATGACTGCTGTACCTTCGTGGAATAATAAGATTGGGGATATGATTGATAATGAAATGCTTTCCTTATCGTATCCTTCTACGTGTTTCTTCTAAATTCTGTCAGTCGTCATGCTCTTTGCGAAAAATCCAATACCCTTCGGAAACCCACTCCCAATGGCGTGAATACGATATTGAAACACTCGTCGAGTTGTAAGAAAGGAATATTTTCTGAACATCTATCTACATTATGAGGACAAGAGAAAAGTTGTGTTACGAAGCGGAAGTTAATCAAATTCTCTCGTTTAATGGTGTGTATATGGATTCCTTCCGTAATAAATAATACTCTCTTGGCATTTGTTTTGATCACGAGTGCAATAAAACAAACGTAACGCAAGATGGATGATCTTCTACTGCGTTGTCCAGTCGACGTTTATTTGTATTCTCTTCCAGCTAGGGCCTCAAACGATTGACATTTATTTATCGTGTGTTTGTACACCGCCCTTTCTACGCAGTGATCGTCTTATAGAAGATAAATGTAGAAATACTCGATTGAGTAAATATTAATGAGTAAAATTTAAAAAATCAATAACTGAAATTCATGTAATTATCATTTTAAATAGGACAGGCAGCTGTTTCCAAACTATTTATCTTTAAACCCTTTTTATCTACTTAGATTCCACAATTATTCAAAAGTCCTGCGAGTCAAGCGCTGTTGACTTTTTTTTCCATCCTCTGAAATAGTTACGAATTGACTGATTCAACAACTATTCAGAAGCCGAAGACCTGATTACTGGATTGCAAACTTGATCGGGATCCCTGATCCCGAGATTGTAGACCCTAGTATTTACCTACATATGTATATTTAAAGCGAGTCAATTAAAAATAACTGTATTGCCACTGACGAATGTAAGTAATCCATACAACACTTTTAATATTGCATGTATTATGTTTTATTGTGACTTTCGCTGTTGTGTGTCGAGTTGTTATTAGTCATCCCGCTCGGCTTCTTTCTGATGATGTGATCTATTTCGGCCCTCACACCCAAACTCACTCACGGGAATCACATCTCACGTGCATAATAATAAATTATAATACGATAGCCGAGTTGGAATTATATTCGGCGACGGATTGTGACGATGACCTGGTTTGCGGGCAGGCGACGACTTGTGACCCGCGAGTGGATATGGTTGCATTATGATGCAAGAAGGGTTTTCCGAGAAACACAACCATATCCATTCCTGTGTCGTTATTTTTCTTCTCACTGTATTTTTATATCATTTGGTCATATTTATTTATTTTCGTTACATGTCCAACTGGAACAAACGGTAACATGTCAAAACATTAAAATGTATAGGCCACAAAAAGATCAAGCGAATGAGATATTTTTTTTTGTCATTGACGCCTTAAGCGATATTAAACAATATTAGCTTACAACTTGTGTCGCTCAAGCTCTTTTGCCGATTAGGGGTCGATATGTTACCCACTGAGAGTGGACATGGATTTTTAAAAATGCTCGTGGTGAGCGAAACGTATATAACGTAAATAACGTATAATTAGTACAAACATGACTTTTGAGATGTTTTGAGTCTCTGGATATCCTTTGACGGAGAGGAACATATTAAAATCTCAGAATTATGTTTGTGTGGAAACTTCACCTTTAACAAAAGACATTCTCAGTGTTAATAAAAAAGTGTGGCTATTTCCCTCAGATATTGCTTCAGTCGAAGCGCTCCAAACACTGGTCGGTGGTTCAGTGATGCTCAAGCCGTCAAGCTGTGTGTGTTTTGGCCCGGTGCCAGGCTGTAAACCGCTGCCCACTGCGCTGGGTTGTACTGCGCAAGCAAATATTTTGAGAATGTAAATACGAACACGTTATGATTGCCATCTGTCATCGGTCAACGAAATTACAATTGCGTAACAATAATTGGGATATTTACTAACGATAT
Source organism: Himalopsyche anomala (assembly GCA_031772345.1). Taxonomy (NCBI): domain Eukaryota; kingdom Metazoa; phylum Arthropoda; class Insecta; order Trichoptera; family Rhyacophilidae; genus Himalopsyche; species Himalopsyche anomala. Next base: position 25,581,692 of record CM062831.1, on the reverse strand, counting down.
CTTTTATAAGGAATATTATATGAGAAGTGTAGAAAAAAACAGTAATGCCAAATCAGTGAAGATCTCGGCATTATTTATTCTCCGTGATCGACGGGAAAATTTACACTCCTAATTCAGCGACTGCATTCATTTAAATGTGTTTTATTAGAAAAAAATACACTCACCTATATGATTTTTCAAATTAAATAACAGCTAGTTCACTTAACACACACCTACGATTCTACTTTGCCGAAAAAATGGACTTAAAACCAGTTCAGGGGAGTCGGAGTCGGGAGTCGTGAAGTCGGTTGTTTTTCCTGGTACGGAATCAGAATAACCGTAGAAAAATATTTTTGTAAAATATATTAAAAAAATATTAGTCTGTTATTCATATTAATTAATATATGAAATCTACTAGCATTATTCTAATAACAAAAATAGTTATTAAAATGTTAGTTGAACCTAAACATTCGAAAAAATCAATTCTTTCAAGTCAGTTTTTTTTAATTTAAAACCGTAAACGGAGTCGTCTTTTTTTACCCTGTTTTTGTAAGAAGTAAATTTTAATGTTTTGAAATTGTAAAAAAATATTTCTCATTACAGCTAATGTTAGTATGCCAGATATCTTAAAGTTCGACAATAATACAATGCGAATTTTTATTTGTCACCAGAGATTAACTCGAGGAGTAGATACATCACAAACACCCATGTTTAAGATGTCAAATTTAAATTTAAAAAAATCTAAATATGATATTGACTGGATTGATTGTGTGATAAACCCAGACCGGGCCTAGAGCAAAGTTTTAACTAGGGGGCGACGAATTGATTTGGTCTAAATGAGTACCTACTCTTGTCATCAACTTTTTACATTGTTTTGTATTGCCAGCCCAGCCCCCTTTTCTTGCGCATGAAAAGATTCAATATTGGTTTATTTTTTTTCAGTACCCTAAAATATAAAAAATGGGGTTAGTGTTTTTACCAAGAATAAAAATGATGAGATACGACAGAGTATGAATGTTAAGTGGATCACTGTGGAGACATAAATGGAGACTTATGCTTGACTTATCATTGCCTATAGGCTTACAGCAGTTCTCGTATTAACACTTATTTTAAGATAAACTTTATTATGAGTCTATATGCTCTCTATACTGGGTGCGGAAATGGCTTGAAAAAATTAAAATGATTACCACTAGCACAATGTACGGATCCTTGTTATACATTTAAATAACCTTCGGGTGAACCACATTTTTAAATCCATGCCCCCTCCCAATGTGGAGCATCCACATTGGGAGGTGACATGGATTTAAAAAAGTGTATGGAATAAATAAAATTACCGCTAAATTGTTACAGATGTGTTTTATTAGGAATTTACAATCATCAAATTTTTAATCGCACACAAAATATCTAACAAATAGAATTTAAATTATTACAAAACACTTTTTAGAAGTTTCACGATTTTATAGAAGTTAAGAAATTTTATGCTTAAGTCCGCGCGCGACAGAAAACAAAATTAAATTAAAATATCGTCGATATGGAAAAATATCAGTTCTTTCATCTCGACGTCGGGCTTTCTGATCGGGTTATTTTACCACCAATCTAAAGAAAAATCACAAATGTGGTTCAAACTACCACCGTAATTATTCCTGGCAGTTGGCAATGTCGCCATACTTCACGTACAGATGACGTTATTCAAAGTAAGAACGATCAAAACGAAGCTCGCTTCGGATATCGAAAAAAACAGTATTGTCATTTAAGGTCATAAACAATCAAACAATCGATATTACTGGTTACACGATGACAATAAATAAACACAATTAATTTAACTAAAAATTTTAAATGTCTGCCAGTTGTCATCACAAAAGGGGTAGTAGGTGCTTATGCCTATAAATCATACCGTATCAATATAAGTATTCCACAATTTTAGGAAATCGGTCGTAGGGCATCCAATCTTGGACTCTTTTTATAATTCCGGATCTCGGGATTCACAATCATTCAATACCGGGATTACTAGCTTACAGAAAATACGTTTTGAAGTACAATGTTATTATTTCAAGTATACTGCGACAGTTATTCGTTTAATATATTTTTAATCAATTATTATTACTTCAAGTTGTCTTGTTTTTACGCATCTTGCCTTTTTGATTTCCACTTGTGAGTCATGGAAAATTCTTCGGTAGAGCGCCTCAAACCAGGCAGCATAATTTGTATAGCGTTCGGATTTTTGAACGACTGTTTATGAAACAGTAGGCACGCCCAACTAAGGGTTAACATTCCACTGCCGAAGGGTCGACTGTTCCTTTGAGGTTTTTTTCTTTGATGTCAGGAAAAATACCTAGAACCGCACCTTAATAATTTTCTTTTTATCGACAACTTTATCGGTTTTAATAAAAGTAAACTGTTTTTGAGCGTTATATCTGCGCGTGAATTCGTTTGATGAAAAAAGATATCCCCGAATTCTTTCGGAAATTTATATGAGTTGTAGATTTTCAAGTTCAATTTTAATCCTGATGATACCAGCTTACTTTTTTGTTTATTTACCATGAAAATGATATTACCCATATTCTGATGGTCATTATTGTTAGAAAGGTTTCATATTGTTTTTGGCAGTAAGCAAAAATCAGTTTTATTTGATACGATTGTGTGAAATATGAATATCGAGAGCAGCTGTGAAACATTATATTATGTATATTGTAAGATAATGAATAAATACGTTGGCCTTTAGGCCAGCCTTAAAATCTCTGTTTAACGATTGGAAGCTTTCGAAATGGAATCCTCGAAAGGTTGGTTTGTTCAATTTTTCATGGATGCCCTCTCAGATGCCATTAATCTCTTTTGATTCATAGTTTTATTTGATGATGTAAAACGAAAGCGATAGTGTCTCCTGAAAACTTGTACTTATTTCAATTGAAGTTGTTCTACGAGAACTGCCCAGTCGCCCAACCTATCTTTTTACCGAAAGTAGAAAAGATATATGGATATGGTTAGGTCAGTACTGTTGGTCAGGTAATCGCTCTCAATATATGTTCTAAGGAATATGTACAATTAGATATAATGAAATAATGAATTTGAAGGTTTACACGGTGATGTAATGAACTCACTTGGGGATAAGGCGTCGTATTGTTGTTTGCTTGACTGATGAAGCCGTCAGTCGGTTCGGCGGCGGCTGCGTCGATTAAATGAATTAGTTTGTATTAGCGAGACCGCGAGGTGATGGGCCCATAGAGGGTCGTAACCTAATATGCCCCCACAGCTCTTCAAGCTTTCCTTGCCATTTACTTAGAGTGATTAAAACAGTTGCTGCCCAACGATAGTATAACAAGCATATATTGTGGCGTGCGTAATTTTATAGGAAAAGTTTTACGCCCTTATCATCGAATTACTGTTGAAGTTCAGTTAGCTACTGGCAAAGCCTAAGTGATTTAATTATTAAAGTCCTGGTAAGGATTGTGTACATAAAATTAAATTTGATAACTTTGTTATTTCACTTGTTATGTTACAGAATGTGACACTTGCTTCGCTTCTTTTATCAGACCATGATGCTTCTCAAAGAAGCGAAATATATGTCACATTCTGTAACACAAGTGGAATAACAAAGTTATCAAATTTAATTTAATATAAAAAAATAACTTCTACAAAATTATCGCTGAACCCATTGAAGATAGGGTTATATACATTTTTTTTTACCGTTTAGTGTCAGTAGTCGTATGGGGTTTTTGTTCAACACACAGTTATGCCTTGAGGTGAAATAATCTCTGTAAAAGCTAACTTTTAACAGAATTCTACTCGACAGTATATGCATTCAATTAGCGATCCATAAGTCTAGTGCAGTGGAGGGGTATCAAAGTATTCTTTATTGCGGCCTTATGTTAAATCGGATAAATAAATGTGGCTTTCAGAAATGAAAAGATTCTCCACCCCTGGTATAGCGTATTGATTGGTTATGCATTTACTTGATAGAACTTCATTAAAGTAAGTTTATAAAATCGAAGTACTTAATTCCACAAGAATTATGTGAATTTGTTATCAAAGAGAATAAGTCAGTCTTTTCCCAGCCAAATTTTCTATTATTATCCACTTACAAATCGCCTCTCTGAAATACAAAATCCATATGCCCCACATTAGAGGCAAGCGTTAAAAATGACTATACATATGGATCAATTATTGTTATTTGCAGGTAGATATATTTCAGCTGAGCCTAATATTATACTAGTGTTCTTTTTATCGTTAAATTTAATAACTTTGTTATTTGACTTGTTGTGTAATAAAATGCGACATGTGCTTCGTCTCTTTGAGAAGCATAATCATATTCAATAAGTTATTGTTTTAAGTTTTCCAATGACACGATACAAAATATTTTGGTTGCATCTAACTTGTCAATATCGAGCCGCATTGAGGTGTGTCAAAGAATTTTTGTGTAGATCTTTTGGAACCCATGAGGCCTGGAAAAATAGGTCACAGACCCCGGGGGTCCACGGACCGCAGCGGTGTCGAAATCGCTGATAAAGAAGACTGTCTCGTCTGCCGAATCCCCCTCGCCCTAACTCCGCCGGTGAAAATCCCGCCTACCCTTGCCTTCAGCCCCAGACGGCCAGACGTGTTCCCGCCCTCTCCGTGTAGTCCGCTCAGTCTCGCCACAGCCTTTGCGGTCTGAGGGTGTGTCTGCGAAAAGTTCTGTATCGTAAGTTCAGCTCGGTGCAGTCGGGTGCAGTTCGATTTATTGAATTGAATGCGCTTTTCCTATGTAGTTTTTTTTTGTGAATATTTTTAAGTATTCACAATACTGACAATGCAGTGCTTTTATTCAGAGTGTAGTTTTCAATAATTGAATTCGATATTAAATTTACCATTCGTTTTGTGCAGTATGAAATATCTATCCCAGTCATAAACTTAAAAAAATGGTATAATTAAAACTCATTTTATAAATGACAAAGTTTCTAACATTCTATAGTTTACTTTTAAGGTGTTCACTGTCAATACTTGGTGGAATGGCATTATAATAAAAATAATAAAAGATTTTTAGTACTTTTTCCACTTAAAAAATTTATTTGATCAGGACCGGTTTCGCTTCTCCCGAGCATTATCAACTGATAAGGAAAATAAATTAAACAGTGCTATTTATAAAAGTTGAATTGAAATAAAAGGTGTAAGCAATTACTAACAATTAAAAGGATTTACAAATTATATAATTACACAAAATTTAAATTAAAATGCTTAACACCCATAACATACAATTAAAAAATGATATCAATTATTGATATATGATATACTTTTTTATTCTATAGTTTGTTGTAAATAATCTGAAAAATTCTTAAATCGTTAATCGTTTAACGTTACAGACCATCAAATCGTGTATAATATTTACTATAGTAATACATAATTGATGGGCTTGTATTGAAAAGTAGGGAAATACAATAGAGTGTTTAGTTTCACAAGATATTAATAGATTTTAAGAGTTGAAAGTTGTTTCGGCATTACAAACAACCAAATATTTAAAAAAATAGATATTGCGATGGCGTTTTGAGAAAAAATAATATTTTTGTGAAATTAAATATTTTGTTTTATTTAATAGTATTTTAGTAGAGTTATTATTTTTAAATCAATGATTTTATGTTCACATGTCAATTATTGGTGGATAGCCAGTAAAGAATAAAGAATAAAATACACTTTTTTTTAATACTAATTCCAAAGATTTTAGTCCATGATCTGGACATAGTTTGCTCAACACATGTCAATTTTAAATGCGTATTTAAATAACATTTAATGTTTATTAAAATGTATTTAAAACTTTTGATACAAAAAATATTAAATTATTTTTTACATAATCGTTCAAATTATACATACCTATTACAATTCAATTAAATTGTCTACAATGATAATATTAATGACCTATTGGGAATAATTCACTATTAATCTATCATCAAAATTAAATCAAATTTACAATCAATTAAGTCTATAAGATAAAATGCCGACAGTTAGTTATCTTATCAGAAAAAAGTAAGATAGATGCTAATTGATTCAGAATAATGTTTATTATGTAACATCCAGCGTCGGCATCTGTGTTATAGTGGTAGTGATTCGATCGGTCTGGATTCAAGTTCCGACTGCAGATATCTGTGATGTCGTTTCTGCCCGAGTTGATCTCGACTTATTTATCGACTGTGGAAAGGCAACAGGACGTTACTAACAGCTTCTTTTCAATAATCACAATGTATGCAAGTTATATTGAAAGGTCGTAAGTTGCAAATGCCGAATTCTTATCTAAATTAAGTTTTAAATTTATATTAAAATGGACCTGTAAAAATTATGACCAAGAAAAGAAGACTTATACAATGTATTAAATTATTATTATATTGAGTCAATAAAACACCAGTCTGATTTTTTTTTATCGTATTTCAATTTTTAGTATATTTCATGTTTTTACTTTGGTCCAACGTCATCAAAAAACATTTTTTTGTGCCTTGTATAAAATTTGATTTTCCACAGTCGTTATTTACCTAATGGTATTAAACAATTTCAAAATATTTGACACTGGCAAAGCTTGCTGTAATAAAATTCATTGTTTAAAAAAAGACACTGTTATTACAGTATCAAATGCAATTCGTCAAGCTATCATTCACACACAAAAAATGTATAATCAGCATTGTACTTATTGTAACAGTATCTCATACTGTCGTGCTTTATTTAAAGATATTTTTAAGACGTACAGCTTTTAAATTTAACGTTCAATACATAAAATCCGACTTAACCTCTGGGTATACACTATTACATACTTTGATAGATTAAATGCTTTTGCGCACGTCTGCTGTTGTTTTGAAATATGTACGTTTTTTTAGTTACCTGCTTACGCGGATTAACGGATCGAGGTTAATCTGTGTTTAAAGATTGTTTTCAAGCTTTTTTTTTAACTTTTAAAATAGATATATTATAAAATTTACAAAAAAGATCTTCTACTTTTCACCGTCAGTTGTTTTTTTTTTTAAATACTCGTAGAATCTCATACTTCTTTTGCATTGAGTATATCATTTTTATCATCGTCGTGAGTATTTCGTGAATATTCAGAATGACATTTATAGTAATTGAAAAGATGATATTTTGATATGCTAGTGGCACCTATTATCGAATAATATTAATAATTTAAGTTTAAAATAATATTCGTATTGGTTTAAGTATTGGGAACATTAAATCAATTTCTATTAAAGGGGTGATCTATATAAATAGTGTATATATTTTGAAATATGATTCTTTATTATAATGTTTATCTCCAAAAAATAAGACTCGTTTGTATTAATTTTAAATTTAAAGCATTTATTTACAACTGATACCTCAGACAAACTCAGTTGAAAATACTCCTCGTGAGCGAAACCGGTGCTGATCATATTAAATAAATGTGAACTTAGTGTTCATTTATTAGAATGTTTTATTTTTTGAATATAATACCTTACCACCGACACATTAAAAATGTGATTATCACTATCGGTCAGAAATTAAATGCGTGCATTATTAATTGAACAGTGAGTTATAAGTGTTATCAATGAGAAATGATTGTGTGACAATCGCTATTATTTTAATATAAATACAAGCTGAAAGTAAAACACAACCTATTTCGTACTCATTGAAATATGTACCGGTTTTGCTTAATTGAAATATGAAAAATTAGTAGAAAAAAAAATAGTTTTTGTTTGAAATATAATGCTTTTCCACCAAGAATTGTCAGTAAACACATTAAAAGTGATGCATAGAGATAGGTTGTTGTAGTTTAGTGACTGGTTGTAAGCCGATTCAACTACTGTACCAACTATGCGTTTATTGCTCTAAAACAATTTGTTTGTAATAATCTTATTTATTTTTTAGTAAAGTTAATGCAGAGTTTTTTTTTTATTAATTTATAAGTTCACTTATTTTCAATTGAAGTACATTTTCTACAGTTTACTATAAAGTTGTGTGATTGTGTGTTATGACTCTTTATATATAATTGACTAATGTTTGGACATTTTATCAAATCATCATGAACGGGGGCGGAGTTTACTACCTGGACTATGGCAAGTTTTTATATTTTTCTTTACCCATATATTTTCGCTCGTTCGAAATGGTTTCTGTGAATTAGGGAACCTTGGCTCATTAAGGAATTCAAACCTACGATTTGCCACGACGAAGTGTAAAAGCCGTTTTATAGCAATGTTAAAGTCAGGGCTGTGGAATAGGTTCCCAACAATTTTATTAAATTTCTGCTTTCAATTCATTGCCTTTTTTGTCATTGAAATACTGTTTGTACTTTTGCAATACTGAAACAATTAAAATATTTTACGTTATAATTTATATTTATCTTGTATAATCTGATTACTATGTACTTACAAAAATATTAATAAGTGTGAAATTCGTTGTAATATATATATTTTTTGTATGTAATATGTATGTGCGGTTCTTGGGAATATTTTAGGTCTTCAATGCGGCCCGAGGTGCAATTTGGGTTGGCCAGGCCTCTTTTAGGCTATATTCTGAATCTATTTTGCCTACTAATGCTGTATGTTTTTAATTATTACAACTTCTTAGGTGAGCGGGGGTGTAAATTCCTCATATTAGAATTTTACAATCATTATCTTGATAATGATTCGAGAGATTCTTCCCTAATTGTTGTATTCTTACAAAATGATATTTATTTTTTTATTCTATTGTTTTTAATGGGCTCGGAAATCTAATATATTTCAAGGCTTAAAAGTAAGCAGTGGTGCCACTTTTGACCAGCGTAGGGGTGGGGAACCTTTTACTATTTAAAGGCCACAATCATTTATCTGATTCAACATTGGGCCCCCCCTTTTTTCGTCAGTCGAACATACAATGAGTTGATTACGCTCTTTTTCCAAACGCTTGCGTATAATTTTTTGATCAAAGTGTACAATATATTTTGATCAAGTCAAAAGACCCCATCGGAGTATCCAAGAGGCCGCAGTTTCTCCTCCACTGGACTAGCGTTTTGTATGCACAAACTCCGATTATTCCGACTGCGGTTTAAACATTCCCATTTCACAACCCCGCATTTAGTCGTGTTTTGGAACCTACATTTCTCCGCGGTTTACCATAACTGCATAAAGTAAATAAACATGATGGAGGATGTCGCGTGCATTTCACTGCCGGAGCGTCACGCTGTCGTATTGAGTCATGGCGATGCGACGTCGGAAAGCGTCGCCGGCACATGGACGTCAAGCTGGCCGAGTCAGTCGCGTTCAAGCACCGTACGCTGTCGGCAGCGGCGCGCCTCTTCCCCCCGGAATCCAAACAAACAACATTAATTTGCATTGTTGTAACCTGGTGTTATCTCATTTTCGATCCAAAAGTTTCTTCTGTGCAGTTTTTTCTTCAATATTATGAACAAGCAATGTAATCTTGTTAGATGTACTGTGCTAGTGTAGTGCTATTTAATTAAGGATTGTTGCTGTGCTTTTGACATCAGTGTTTTTGACGGATTCGAGGCGTGTTGTTGATGTTGTTGTTTTGTTGTCAGTGAAAAGTTGTATTTTGTTTGTTTAGTAATAATGGAATGGATAATCAGTTTTGTGTAAGTATTTATAGCACGGGATTTAGTTTGTTATTGTAATTAACACGTTTTTATAATCCTTGTATGATTAAAAGATCAAATATATTTTCGATTTATTCGGCGGAATATTTGGGGCAGTTCATTTTTAATATAAAATTAAATTTGATAACTTTTTTACGTTTTTACGTCTTTCGCCTCTTTAAGAAGTATCTTCGTACAGAACACTCCTAATTCTTTTTTTTTTACTATTTCCGCTCATAATGTGGATCATATGGACTTCCAATGGAGTTTATCTAAATGGAAGAGTTTACACGAAACTGCATGTTACTTATTTGTTATACCTCTCTTAGAGAATAGAGATATAAGGATAGTGCTAGGACAGGATTAATGTTAGCCAATCGCTCTCGCTATACCCCGTTTTTCAGAATGGGATGAGTGGAACGGTGTATTCAAGACATCACATAAATCTATGCTTTCAAACAGAAATCCATAAATCGATATAAAAATCATTCTACAAGAACACTGTGGAACAAATGTAAAATATTGTGAAAAAATATCAAAATATTTCGGTTCTACAAATATTACTTTGTATATGGCTTATAACTATTTCTGGACAATGTTTAAACTTACATTAACTTAGATATACATACTGGCTCAGAAGGGATACACAATACATCCACTAGTTCAGGGATGGCGAATCTTTTTCGCAAGTGGATCAAATTTGATTTAAAAAATAGAAAAAAAGTCATGTCGTGGGTATAGATTGAATAATAAATGAAAACAGTCATTTTTAAAAGTTCAAGCGGGTTATATAATTTCTTCCCTTCTTCGCCATCCCCGCACTAGTTTATGTTGCTAACCAATTGTATGATGATGAAGACATAAACCGACATAGGTATCAAGCAAATATTTTATATAATAATATTAGTAGAAGATAAATACTTTGACATTATTAACACCTTATCACAATGGAGTTCATACAAGTAAAAACAAATCGTATTTTATAAATTCTAAAAGAGAATTCAGGAGTTTCTTCCATTTCTACTGGACGCACGGAAGGGGTAAGGTACACGTGTCATGATGTGTAACAAAACAAGCGGAGTAACAAAGTTATCAAATTTATTTTTTTATCACAAAGTTTGTCACAAGGAAAACCACTGAATTTATTGATAATATATTTTTGTCTGGCAATATTGAATAAAGCAACCGCACTAGTTCCTTTTCTCCTTCTGTCCGTATCTGTATCACCTTCGAAGGAACTTATTTTTTTTATTATTTTTAAATACTATACCGTTTCGAATCATCCTATGTTTGAACCAGGCCGCATAAAATCAACCCATCCACGCCATTGATAAAAATATTTTAACTAATCACATAGATAGATCAAATGCTGAAGAGAAATCGAGACATTCATTATAATTCTGAGAATGACGGACTTAACGATAGTGTAATCGTTTATCGATCGCCTATTCACAAGCAATTCTTTAATTATGTTAATAAATAAATCCGTTTTTACATTTATTATTGCTTCCTCAAATAGTACGAGTCAATAATTTTATAAACTATAAAAAAATAAAGAAACAGTTAGATGGAATTATATATTTGAAAACGCTGACCTTTGCTTTGTGCGATTTTGTGCTGAGTTTCAAATAAATGTGCAAAAGTCGCTAACATTTTTTTACCTTTATATGCACCTCGCCAAAATCATAATGTATATAAAACTCGACAATTATTAAAGTAGATTTAAAATAACACGGTACTCTCGAAAGAACGAATACTATATTTTTACACGAAGTATTTGTTCTAACACGATTACCAGAAACAAAAAGCATAGAAGCGGATAATGGATTTCCCAATAACGAAAAATTCAACACAATACAGTATTAACAAAACTAACGATGAGTAGTATTTAAAAAAGGCATCATTGGAGCCTAACACATAAGACACGTCACATTTCTAGCGATTTATGTCCAGTCCCTCATAAAAGTCCCCGTACGTAAAAAAAGTATTTTTTATTTATGAAAACACATTTTATGAACAATATTTTGTTCTTCATTGTAACCTTTTTTTATAGAATTTTCCATAGCAAAATGTTTTTTTTTTTTTTTAATAACACGGTTTTTGCGGAACATATCTACCGTTTAAACAAGGAATTACTGATATATCATTCTTAATTTTTTTTAAGTTGCCCTAGTGGATTTGGATAGTTCTAGTGATACGTGGGCATTCGCATGTTCACCGGGTGTGTGTGCAAATACTTGAAACGTATTGTTTTACATCGACCGTGCTTACGAGAAATGATTAAACCTCAAAACTATTTTCGCACGAGGCGCAAAAAACATGTTTTAGTATAATAATATTCTTGTTTATCGCGTAATCATGTTTTATATAATACATAGATTCGCATTTATGACCAAAACTATCGGATTTTTTTATGAGCTCGTGGAATGTTCACGCCAGTCCTTGCCCATTGAACACGATTCGTAACGTTCTTCTCCAGCCTTTCGTTCCACCATTGAAATATTTTAAACAATAGCCCTGTATTGGAATTACAACTCAACCCATTTGCCGACATTTCAAATCGGAAAATAAGCCGAAATAAAATAAGCTATGTCAATGATATTGGTGAGCGAATGGCTAACAACCAGTAAACGTCTCAAGCATGATGCTTAGGCGGATGTTATGAGAGGTCAAAATCCTTACAGTACGATGTGGTAAAACAATTGCTTTGTTTTTACGATGGATAATAAAATAAAATAAATACATACATTCTTATCATAACAGCTTCTTGCTTACTATGAGTAAATCTTATATTGATTTTTATGTTATGATACAATTGATACAGCGAATTATGTTATTGATATTCCATACTCGAATACAAATCATTTCTTTATTATAATTTTGGTATCCATTAAGTATGTCCGCTTCCAATATAGAGCATATGGATTCCTAATGGAGTTTATCTCAACAGAAAATGTTTCTACGAGAACTGCTTGTTACTCAGTTGCTCAACCTCTCTTCTTCCAAAGAGAGTAGGAATATAAGGAAAGGGCTAGGACAGGACTAGTGGTTAGCTAATCGCTCTCGATACGCCCCATTCATAGGATAGGATGGGTGGGAGGGAGGAATTCAAGACATCAAATACATCCATGCCTTTTAACAGAAATTCATAAATCGATTGAAAAATCAATTTATAAAACTGCCCGTACTGGGATTCGAACCCGTGCCCTTCGTAGCGGTAGCCAACGATGTTTACCACTCGAGCACACAGGCGGAAAAGTGCCTCAAATATAATATTTATGTAAAATTTAAGTATTGAAGAACACAGCTTTTTTGTGACACCGTTGGTAAAATGATTACGACCAGAACTAGGATTGTTAGTTGGTAAGGCTGGTCAAAATAAAATTGCACCGTAGATGATCGTCATTTAAATCTTTTAAAACGTTGCAAAAATTAGAACAAAGCATATTTTAATAAAATATTAATCCTGGTCCAGTAATGCTGTTCCCGCGTGAATATAGCTTAATTTTTACGGTCTGATATACTCAACACAATCACGTTGTACGTATTTCAGAATGTCAAAAAGATGTGCTATGCACTTGGAAATATCACTACAGATATACCAAAATTATTTAAACAATTTTTCAAAACATAAAATATTATACATCTTATCAGTTGATAATGCTCGTAATGAGCAAAACCAATCCTGATCATTTAACTTTAAAATGGAATCAGTACAAATGATTGTTTTATTTTTCGAATATATATTGCCATTCCACCAAGTATTGACAGTGAACAAGTGATAAATAGTTTTTAACGTTACTTTGAATGTATAAGATATAGTAAAAGATTGCTATTTTTATAATATATTTTATCGGAATTTTTCATTTGATTAAACACTTAAACAATTAATTTGCTTTATGTTATTATTTAAAGTTATCCTGCTACATATTTTCGATGTATTCTGCGGAATTTCATTTCAGTCGCTTAAAAGTGGAATAACACAGTTATCAATTTTAGTTACATATTGACTTTTTATATGACGTTCATGTTACTGTCAATAAACGTCATAAGTCATCTATTATTTATTTGCTTTTCCGTCAACTCTTCGTAAATAATAAATAAGTTAGTATTGGCTATAAATTAATTAATTAGCATATCACCAACGTCCACAATTAGCTTATTCATCAATGCGTTCGTGGTATTTGCTGACTGGTTAATATCATGTTATTAATTATAATATGCAAAGAGATAATATAATATTTGATTCCAATAATACAATTCAATAATTGAAATTTTACGGAATTATCTTTGTTTGATTTAACTATAATTACAACCCACGATTGCAATATTCATTATCAATTTAATAATAGTATTGTTTCACTGTGTTTGATAAAGGCTAAATAGAAATTTTAGTAAAAACACAATATTTCTTTGTACTTCATTCCACTTTATTTAATATGTCAGGACCGGTTTCGCTCATTACGAGCATCGTCAACTGATAAGAAATATAATTTAACAATGATTTTTATACCAAAATGAACATTTATAAACAACAATTGGCATTGAAAAGAAATTACCAATTACATTAAGAGTGATTCTAAAATAACACAAAATTAAAATGTTTGACACATCTAACATATAATTAAAAAGTCATCTCAGATTAATAAATTTAGAATGGCGATTGATAAATATAAATAGTTATCACTGCATTTATATATATTTTTTAAAAATAGGCTTTCTTGTATTTTTAAAATATGCGTTATTGAGTTAGTCGCTAAATAAACTAAGTGGCTTGATGAATTCAATTAATACGCAAAATAAGCAAATAGTCCATCATAAGTTCTGAAATTGTCTGACCAAGAAAACATAAATATTGATTCCTGCTTTAGTACTATTTTTGTACTTAACATTATTGTTTGTTTAGAGATACTATCACATCCAAGAATGTAATTAATTGTGTTGTTTGCCGAATATAACTGTTAATGAATTACCGTTTACTTTGCAGAACTTCATTGTAATACGATTAAGCTTTTAAGGAATTTTGTTCGCCTTGTTATAGAATTTATAGAGTGTAAAAACAATTGATCTGTGATTGTGAATTTAACTAATTAATAATTGTATTAAACAATTATGAAAGGACATAATTGATTAATTAAACTGCAGTTAACCTCTTGCAACCAAAAATATGTCAATCATCATTAGTCAAATATATAATGCTGTACCAGAACAATAAATAGTACCATTAACATACACATTTTAAAGCAAATTCTCGGTGGGAAAAGGCACTTTATTTCAACAACAACAAAAATATCATTTTTGTTCGCCAGAAGTTATAGAATAAAATTGGTAGAATTATTTTATTGATTCCAAAAAGACATACACCTACTTCTTGGGAGTGTAATTTCATTATAATATGTATATAAAGTGGAATTGTTTTTAAGGCATGCATGTGTGATATATTTTATCGTGTCTGAGCATTCGTTTATAACAGACGATAGGCTCATCTTTTTATCTCCGGAAATACTAAAGATACGTAGTCAACATTCTGTGAATCATGTGTATTGAATCCATATCAGCTTGTTACAGTTTGAAGAAGGCTTCTACTTCAACTAGATACGCAAAACTTTCTCTGATGATGATGTGTATTTAAAAAAAAACCCGATTCTGTCGAAATATCCGGCATTAGATTGTATTTGTTAGCTGTGAAAATTAGCACGCTGAACGTATATGAAATCCTATTATTATAAATTTTACGGACCCGATAGTATTGAGTTGTTCGGTTTGATTGATAGTTCTCGTTCCGCGGTACTAAAATTCAGGTTTGAAGAAAAAAATGTTGGTTGTAGTAGATAATTTTTACGTCTCTATTAAAATCGTTCATAATTAAATGGAACGAATCAAAGAACTTTCAACACGCGCGGATAATATGAATTGAAGATTCGTTCGTTGTTTGTCATTACTTAAAAAAATGGGGATTTGTTTATTTTTGTACGTATATATGCATATATATATATATATATATATATACTATATATATATTTTTTAATCCATGTCCGCTCCCAGTGTGGAGCATATGGCCTCCTAATGGAGGTATCCTAACAGAAGTTTTTTCTACGAGAACTGTTTGTTACTCAGTCGCTCAAACTCACTTTTTTCAAAGTGAGTAGGGAAAGAAGGATAAGGCTAGAACAGGACTAGTGGTTGGCTAATCGCTATTCTACGCCCAGTTATTACAGGATCAGAAGGATTGGAGGAGAGGAAATGGTGTGAATTGACATCACAAACACCCAGTCTTCGATCACAACTTTGAATCGAATAATTCTCAAATTCACTGTGATCTGACCGGGAATCGAACCCAGACCTGCGTGATCGGTAGAGCAAGCTCTTACCAACTGAGACACAGCAGGTCGCCTGCTATACTATAATACCAGTTCATAAATTTACCTGTGAGGTATCCGGATACAAGGATACGGTTAGGTCAAGACTAGTGGTTACAAAATTTCACTTCTATGCCCCGTTATCTTAGAATTGAAAAGATGTGACTGAATTTTAACTCGATGTCTGTAAATTTTTCGTTCTAAATGCGCCAGAGGCGAGATATTTCGTCAATAACTAGTTAACTCTCAAGAGACGAGAGCTTTTTTCGATAAAAAAAATATTTTTAGGCCATATTGAAGTCATGGATAACTTTTATTCCTAATAAAAATTTAAAAAAAAAAACGCAAAGTCGTTGTATAGAAACCTCGCATGACTATATGATCATGCTCATCCTTTTAGTATCGTGTAATATTATGCACTGTCAGTAGGAAGGACGAGCGGGACCGTATGGGCACGCAAACATTCGGGGTTGAAATATAGCTAAACGTGAATTTTTTAAAAAATATTTACAATTTCACCTCTTTAGATCAACATAATTTCAACACAAATATATTAGCAAAAGAACTGTAAATAATTTGATGTTTTGATAAAAAAAAATAACCAACAGTTTCAAAAAGTCCATTAAAAAAACGGAAATTCAAAAAATTGCATGTGCTTTTGGTGACCGTTTCTGTCCCCGCGGCTGGTGAGTAACTGAAGTCTGTACCCTTCTTAACCAAATATGAGTGAAAACAACGATATTCAGGTAGAAAAAGGATGAATAGTGGGATCAATAGACAACGGTGTTTATTGTTACCATATGGTCACGCTCGTCCTTGGAGGCTTAAATAAATAATTGCAAATTATAGCCGGCGTAAAGACGTACTTTTTTCTACGGCAGCCAAAAGTTTAAGAAATCAAGTATGATACATCGTTTAAAAAAATGCTTTTCGTCTCGGACTTGAATCTGTGAGATCCGTTACGAAAGCCAACGACGTTTACCATTGCGCCACGCAATATTGTAACAGTAATGAAATAAACCGATCTGATTAAAACGTTTGTGAGCAATTTATTATAATCAAATGTTTGTTTCGTGAATTAAATTCATCGGGCATTGACAGCACAGTTAAGTATTCCATCAAAGTTTTTCACTCTCGACGCGAATCAAGCTTACGTACAAATTGTTTCCTCTACGTGTTTTTGTGTCTTGTCAATTTTCAATGAAGATTTTCTAGACAGTGCTACAATTTTCCCTAATCTAAAAAAACTCTTTAATTACGAGTAATTAAACCAATTTACTGCTGTTATGCAATCACTTGTCTACATGCTTCAAATTGATGGCGCCCACGGAGAGAATTGTTATCGTGATATCTTCAAAATATTTTTTAATTTTTCTAACCATATTTTACAAATCCAAATTATTATTTGAAAATAATTAGTCACTTTTTAATAAATTTATATGTTTTCTATTATTATTGTTCCCCTGAATCTCTAATGATTAATTAAATTAAAAGTCGTGGGTGTATCAGGCATTTTGTTTATGGTTTCTCATTAATTTTGCATCCACGCTTCTTGCGAATGTGTCTTCTTAAATTAATGAGACTCATTAACATACTACTGTTACTATTTGTCAATTTTTACGATTGGAAAGGTTAACGAGGTTATTTAAAATGTGTTTTTGATCTTGTTTAGAAATTCTTTTACAGATCATTTTTATGGTATCAATACTAAAACGAAAAGTATTATATGAAAAAAAATCTTTTGTACTTATTCTACAATTATTTATCACGATCAGGACATAAAAAACAGTGTTATTCAACATTTTTACGTCCGCGGACCGGTAATAATTGGAAACATATTTCGTGAAGCGGCGTTCACCAGACACGTACAGTCAGCTCTCAACTTCAGGTGCAGGTCCGCGGACCACAGTTTAAAGACCACTGATACATATGACATTGATACAGAGATATTTATAAAAAAACTTATATGGGTGTTACAAAATTGGCAATAAATTTATAAAAAAATAATTTACTATAATTTTAAGTGTTTACGGCCCTCTTACAAATAAAATCTACTTATTTAGAATCATATCCAAAAATAATTATGTACGAAATAGCGCTCAAAATAAAATTCAAAGGGTTTACCAAAATTAGTCATTGTGGATTTTTTACAATATCATTTGTAATATGTATCACAAACAATTATTGCATATTTGTTATCAATATAATGTATGAGGCTATTATTTGCGAATCCAGCACGTTCCAAACTCGGTGAAATATGGACCATGAATGTAATTTAGTAAATTGAAATTAATTTTAAAAGTATCTTTGGAAAGCAGTCTCAAACCTGGCTTGATAACATACACAATATCATTGCAAAGAAATAAACATACTTTTATGATATATATTGTTTTGTGTGGTCTGTGTGGTCGAGTGGTCAACGTCGTTGCCTACCACTACGGAGGTCACGGATTCGAATCCCAGTACGGGCAGTTTTATAAATTGATTTTTCAATCGATTTATGAATTTTTGTTCAAAGGCATGGATGTATGTGATGTCTTGAATTCCCCCCTCCCACCCATCCTATCCTATGAATGAGGCGTATCAAGAGCGATTAGCTAACTACTAGTCCTGTCCTAGCCCTTTTCTTCTATTCCTACTCTTTTTGGAAGAAGAGAGGTTGAGCAACTGAGTAACAACCAGTTCTCGTAGAAACACTTCTGTTGAGATAAACTCCATCAGGAGTCCGTATGCTCCACATTGAGAGCGGACATGGTTAAAAAAATGTTTAAGAATGATAGCTCCATATATTCTTTAATCAGTTTAAAAAGTGTTCCTGATAAATAATTGTGAAATAAGTACAAAAGTTTTTTTTTTTGTTTTTGATTTCATCGCACGTAACAGTTCCTATTTTAAAGAGATTAATGTTATCTTCCATATATCGTATTAAAAAATATAAGCTTTCTTGTCTCGAGTGAGGTGGGTAACTTTTATATTTATTTTAGGCTACCTTATTAAAATAGTTGTAACATCATTAAATCATCTGAAAAAAAAAACTCCATTTGGATGTACCCCATAATGAAATATATAATGTAAAATTAAGGAAATCTATCTCGTGGTTATTTGAAATATGTGTTCTGTAATCAGAACTTATTTACAAGGCCGTACATATAATATCTTTCAACCCGTTCAGCCTTAAGGGATGAGCACTCTACCCTGGTCTCAAACAGACCAAAAAATCTAGTGATATTATCTATAATGAGAGTCTGATAGGCACAGTGTTGATAAGTCTGGGAATTAAGCTGATAAGAGTTGACGTGACGTTATCATAGAAGATTTTTTCCGCCTTCGTAATTTTTTCAAATACGAAATCTTCTAACGTATTTTATCGAAACTATACCATGTACATAATCTTTTCGCCGTAAATATTTCCCTCGCATATGATACACTCCGAAGTTATAAGCCATCTCCAGGTTCCTTGGATTACTTATTCCGCACGGCTTATCAGTATTCCCACGACGTGGAATAAATTTGATTCGATTCCGGGAACTCGTCTTCTTTATAAATATAATATTAATATAAGTCTTCCAACTTATTATGTTTGACCCAGTTTCTTTTTATGTTATGTGAATAATAATGTAATGACTATCGTGATTTTTTCAATAATTATACAGTAATTAATTGAATTGGCATTTACTTGGTAGAACTCTATTGAAATAAGGTAAAAAAATATCATAGTTCAGAAGGAAGGCTGATTCTAATTTTCTAGCAAAAAATATTGTATTTATGGATAATATATCGTCATTCGTCACCTTTCTGGCAGGATATGATAACAAGCACATCTGACAAAAATGAGTACACAAATAAATTCTTTAATATGCAATCTTGTTTGTGTCGGGACGGCATTAATGCATCTTTATTATTCCATTTGAATTATTTATGTGACACACAATATTGATGCTAGTGGCTTTACCCTAAAAGCTGACACTTTTCATTTGCTGTTTACTTATAACTATCAATCTGTTACTTTTACTTACCAACTTCTGGCAGAGCAGTGACTGACGGTATACGGTCGAGCATATCATTTAATTCAGTGTTTCTCAACCTTTTTGGGAGCGTGGCCCCTTTTGAGTGTCTTTATTTTTCTGTGGCCCCCTACCTTTTTTTTTTCAGCTCACCGAGAAATTTGAAATCTCCGATTTGATATACTTTTTCCCAGAATATCTCCAAGAACACCTTTTTTTTAGCTCACCGAGAAATTTGAAATCTCCAATTTGGTATACTTTTCCCCAGAATATATCCAAGAACACCTTTTTTTTTTAGCTCACCGAGGAATTTGAAATCCTCAATTTGCCCGTGACCCCCCCTGAAATGTGTTGTGGCTCCCCAAAACAAAAATAAATCTCTGTGGCCCCCTTGGAACACGCTGTGACCCCCTGGGGGGCCACATGGCCCACCGTTGAGAAACTATGATTTAATTCGTGTATTTTTCTAATGCCTAACACATTGGACATTTATTACTCGCAAGACGAAAGTAATCAACGTCAAATCGTATTGTCATTCAGAATTTTGTATTTTGTATTCCTCATCGATAAAATGAACAGCAATTTTGGCTTAACATGTTTTTTTTTTATTAGAGTATTGATTTCATCGTCCAATATTACAGATTTTCTTCATTGAAATATTCGTATACTAAAAACATTTTATTATATGTGTAATTGCGTTCATAATTACTGTCCTATTCGGTGACAGTCTCGCTGTTATTACGTTTTGATTATCGTGACAAATAATAATGTGTAGCGACAAACAGCCGATGGTATAATGGTCAGATAGTATCGTTGGGATATCATACTTCCGGTTCGGTTTGATCACTCTTCGCTTGTGGCAGGAAGCTGATAACAACGCGGCTAAAAGCGCATTCAGTTTGTTTTCACATTTCTGTTATTCAATAACGATACTAGAATTTTCCCCGAATGTATGATAGCTTTGATTTGTTTTGTTGTTGACAGGACGATGAGATATCTGTTCGAAATGTTTTATTATCTTTTGCAATATCCTTTTATGTTGTTGTGTCAATAATGAAGCCACTTTATCAGTGTCGTATTATGATATTATGATCATCGGATGTAAGCTGGTCCCGTTAACCAATCGTTAATGTTATCAGCTTTTCTGGGTTCGTACATTTTAACGGAAACTAACATGCGTTCACTTTTGTAACGATTTATCGCTTTGCATCGATGTCAGACTTGTTTTAGAATCAGACTCACGACCAGTTCTGATATGTGTTGCTTCATTGCGAGTTCATATGGACCATATTGGAATTGGAAATGGCTAAATATTGTAAAGTTTTGGTCAGTTTATTATTATAAGAATAAATAAACGGCGAAAATTAAATTCAGAAGAAATCAACTATACGTATATACAAAAATGTCTTTCAGAATCTTCGTTGCTGCTGATTTTGTTGAAGTACACAGACTCATTACTTGGAAGCGGGAAAAACACAAAATCATCATTGAGTTATGTACTTTAGTAATGTAGAGTTTCACTTTGTTAACAATTTCCCAATTTTTAATTGGGTTTATAATTGGCATCATTTGCCACTTATAATTTATAGTCTTTGATGATTTTTTAATTATATGTTATACTTAGGTGATGTTATAGCATTTTAATTTGGAGTAATTATAATGTAATTTGTAAATCCTTTTCATTGTTAATAGTTGCTTACACCTTTTATTTGAATTTAAATCTGTATAAATATCACTGTTTATATATTTTTCTTATCAGTTGATAATGCTCGCGATGAGCGAAACCGGTCCTGATCCAATAAATTTTATGTGAAAAAAGTACTAAAAATGTTTTATTATTTTTATTATACATTTATATTAAATCTGAATCGTTGAAATTTTGTACATCCTCACAAGTTTCACAGGTTTCGCCTTTCGGCATCTTCAGGCGTTCAAGTGTACGAATGCTCTTGAACTGATGCTTAATAAATAAGTGTATCGTATATATATATATATATATATATATATACTTATTATGTATATATTTTTTATCAATAGTTAAAAGCAATTGCTGGCGGCATGGATTAATTTTACTAATGATTTGATTTTAATGACAAAAAATTAACTGAGGAAATTTTCACATAACACTTGAGTACCGAAACGTCGAAAATAGGATCGAGGAGCGGTGGGGTACAAAGTCACCCCAGACAAAATTTATTAATATTTGCATTACGTTGATTGAGGTATCATTGTAGATTGAATTCAGTATTATCTATATATTATTGGTATTTAGTGAATGGTTGCAATAAGAAGAATTTTGAAATGTAAATGTACCACGTAGAAACCCGATGGTTAAACATTTATACACTGTCAGTGATTATCGTTAAAATGTTATAACATGGGAGTGCCTACTAATTTAAATGGCGGGGGATTTCAAGAATTATGTTTATTTATTTTTGATTGCTGGAAAATATATTATGAAAATTCATAAAAAATGTTTATATAAATCATATCACATCTTTGCACTCTAGGCGGTCAATATATGAAATACATTTTGTTTTCTCGCCGTTTACCGTTATGAAACAGTGGTTATTTGGTATCATGTATACGTCCATGCAACGTGTGCTACTAAGTTATTATAATTATATGATGGGAATCGAATCGATAATAAGCTCCGACCGGCCGTATCTTAACCACGGGACCACATTATAAAAATTATTGCCAAACGCGTGACTGGCGGACCAAAAAATATTAACAGCGATCGGATGCAACTGAAGACGAAACGTACACCTTATTCAACGTTTCCGTTATAAACTTCTGATTTTCGACCGCCATCATAATCTCTTCTCCCGTGGGAAATACGACCATGAAGTCTCCGCGCATGGACTGATTCTTTTTTGCGGTTTGGCGAAACCGCGGGTTGATATTGCAATATTATCATGACCACTAGAAAATGCAGTTTCTTAATATTGTGAGTTATTTAAAAAAATATACAGCGACCGCGTTGACTTTTGACAGTGTATTGTTTCTGACCACGTCCGCTCTCAATTTGGTGCATATGAACTCCTAGTAAAATTTATCTCTATAGAAGTGTTTCTACGAGACCTGCTTGTTACACAGTTGCTCAAACTCTCTTGTTATAAAGAGAGTATGGATAGTCGTTGCGTGACTTGCGATCAACGTCGTTGGCTTCCATGACGTAGATCACAGTCCTAGTAAGAATTTTTTCTTTTTTTAGAATTTATCTTCAATTTATTTTCAAATGTATTTTTGTTTGTGATGTCTAAAAAATTCCTTTCATAATTTCACTTCTAAAATAACGGAGCGATTTGCTAACTACTAGTTCTCTTCTATCCCTTTTACTTTATTTGCAAAAAAAAAGCTTGAGCATCTCAGTAACAAACAGTTATTATATTATATATTATTATTATTATTTGAATTTTTTGATTAACATTACGGTTTCACGCCATCTTTTTTTATTTAAAAAATATTTGACATAAGAGCTATAATGTCAATTATTCAAATATTTTGTCGTTGAAAGATCAAACGGGGATTGACATCACAAACACCCATGTCTTAGATCTCAAATTTAATTAGAAAAAATCTAAATCCATTGACTTTACCGGGAATCGAACCCAGACCCACCTGATTGGTCGAGCAAGCTCTAACCAACTATGACACGAGTTCCCAACCTGGGGGTCGCGATGGGCTTCCTGGGGGGGGGGGGTTGCCATTTTTTTTAGATTTTGGAGATATAGCAAATCGAGGATTTCAAATTACTCGGTGAGCTAAAAAAAAAAATAAGGAGCTTCGGAGACAATCCGAGCAAAAAGTAAATCGAGGATTTCCAATTCCCTTTAGTCGCTAGTCACATGGCTTTTATAAAAAGGGGTCGCCATCCGAAAAAAGGTTGGGAACCTATGAACTATGAACTAGACCACGGTGATCTTAAGAACTAGATTGTTTTTGTTCACGTCTGTAAAGCCGAATAAACTATCAACAAATTAAAAAAAAAACATGTTGAACTGAGTAACCGTATTATATTAGAGTTCTACCGAATAAATGTCAATTAAATCCATAAATATCTATTTGCATTCTGCTATGTTTATCATGAGCACGGGTATTGAAACAATTGGCAAAAATGAGTTAATTGAGTTCTCACTGTGCTGGTTTTGTAAGATAAAGTTGGAACATTACCAGCGAACGTCTTCTCGATTTTCATACTTCCGAAACTCGCTGCTGTGACCAACTCCGTGAGTACCACGCACAATAATTCATTTTTCCATTATGTAATGAATCTTTATTACATTAAAAGTTTCAACGCTCGGTGCACTTGCGCGTATTTCGTTTCGCTGTCGTTGGGCTTGGTTCTCAGAACTGGTATTGTTTGGCGAACGAGGGCTCTAATTAAATTATCGACTCGGGGAATTGTGTAATATCACTTCAAAAAGAAATCGACTGACTGCCTGGGATGTTTTCTTTGAATTAGAAACGGAATTAAAAACAAGCTTATAACATACCACAGATACGTTGTGATAGTTCTTGTTTTAAGCTTAACTTGGTAAGTTTCTTAATCTCTAATATCTGTTAGCTAATCTGCCGCCTGTGTGGTCGAGTGGTCAACGTCGTTGGCTACCGTTACGGAGGGCACGGGTTCGAACCCCAGTACGGGCAGTTTTATAAATTGATTTTTCAATTGATTTATGAATTTCTGTTCAAAGGCATGGATGTATGTGATGTCTTGAATTCCCCCACCCACCCATCCTAACCTATGAACGGGGCGTACCGAGAGCGATTAGCTAACCACTAGTTCTGTCCTAACCCTTTCCTTCTATTTCTACTCTCATTGGAAAAAGAGAGGTTGAGCAACTGAGTAACAAGCAGTTCTCGTAGAAACACTCCGGTTGAGATAAACTCCATTAGGAATCCATATGCTCCACATTGGGAGCGGACATGGGAAATTAAAAAAAAATGTATAACTAGTTATTCTATTATATAAATACTAAAATAATAATTCGAAAATCATTGTTGCAAATGCGCCGAATATTTCGAGAATTCAACAATTAATATATGTTTAAAAAATAAAACACTCTTTCTACTTCCACATTTATTTATTATGTATGATCAATACCGGTTTCTCTCGGCACGATAATTTTTAACTATAATAATATATTTTTTTCAGTATCCTCATGGTTCTTGTAGTTGAAAAAGTCTATTTTTTCGCTTTACCTGTAATCAGTTTAATTGTTATTTATTTTATTAACGTGCTTGTAAAATTATTGATTATGCTGTAAAAAATCCCAGATTTGGTGATATTTTTAAATGCATTGTTAGTATCTTCTCTAATTTAACTGTTCTTTTATGCGATTGCATACGAGTATCATTTATTTTTCTTCAAGGGTTAATTTTTACTGAAATAGGTTTTTTCTTATATTTTAATTATTTTTAGTATTGCCACACACAAAAATATATAAAAAAACATTTCTTTGGATACGGATTAATCTGGGAAGAATGTTATTTATCATTTCATGTAATTAATTTTATTTTTAAATTATGAAACGTTAAAAATGTAAAATAAACAAGTTTATTATTACTTTTAAATATTTTTCTAGAAGTTATTACTGTGATTTTGTGCGTAGATATTTTTTTGCTTTCATCTGTGTACATGTGACACTCTCCAGACGTCGATTTCAGGAAGAGAAACGATCCCAAATGGTATTTTACGCTCAATACTATATGACTTCTAATTTGCTTACAAATTTAAACGTTTTTAAAAAAATATGTATTCATTTGCAACACATAATAAAAATAATGTGTGCGCCCAAAAATCGCTATTGGATGTGTATAGTATCTATATCTGAATATAAAAAAAATCAATACAAAATATGAGATTGGCGATAGATAATAGATGACAAGATACGGAGATACATTGTCAGTAAGGGTTGATTATATTCAATTTTGTATCACGTATTCATGTTTTGTATCTTTATGTTATTTAAAAAATATATATTTTTACAGAACACGTGAAATAAAATATTTCAACGTAGCGTTTTTATTAAACGTCACCTAGTATTTTGGTGGTGAGCTTTGTACCTACGGTTTCATAGGGCACGTATCGTACGTAGTTTAATGATAACTTATCGTGAGTTTATTAATATTAATTATTCTCCTATTCGTTGCGAGTGATGTTATCAGCAGTTTCTCTTGACAACAAAACCTTTGCACCTTATTGCAGTTTTATCTGTGTGATTTGCAACTGCATATAAACAATGCGCTTTGTTTGTGCGATGTCAGCCGTACTGCGGACCTCAGACAGTCCATAATGCACATTGAAGTTTACTTTGCACTATCCAATTCGACACATCAATACATTGGTTTTGGGGCACTGTTTGCAAAATGAATTTTCTACAACTCTTAAAAACCGCTACTACTCCGTATCGTCGACTATCTGTCTAATAATTTTCACTTGTAAATGCTGGTCCGTAGTGAAATGATTTGTTTTCACTTTTGTAGTGTTCTTTCACTGTCAATTCTCGATGGAAAGAATTGACATTTACTCGGCGGAACTTCAGTATATTAACGTAACAATCTCTAAAAATTCAATACCACAAGAATATTGTGAATTGGTTGATAGTTATCTGGGGTTCAGGACCTCGTCAGAACTGTTTTTAACTTAATTTAGTCTACCTTTTTAGTATAAACTGGCTTAAAAAAAGGTGAACACAACTGTCAATTCGGAGGGTGACAATAACGAAATTATAATTACAAAAAAAAATATATTTACTGAATTTAATTTTTATAAAAACATATTTGGCATTACAGAAAAATTCGATTACAATTTTTTGTAAGTCACTCGAGATCAATGGTAATTAACATCACAAATACCCACGTCTTAGTATTCAAATTTAAATTTAAAAATCTGAATTTGACATTGACCTTACCGGGAATCTAACCCAGACCCGCCTGATCGGAAGAGCAAGCTCTAACCAACTAGACCACAGCGGGCGGTCATATTATCATAAGTAGTATATTTTTACATAAAAGCATTATTGTAGCACACTTCAAGACTAGGACCGGTTTAGCTTATCGCGAGTATTATCAACTGACGAGAACTAATATCGATAAAAGGTTATTTATATTGAAAATCTTTTATTTTTTATGATATTCATTATCCATATATGCCCTGCCTTTACTTGCGTTTTGAATATGTACTTTGATTTTAAATAGTTAGTATACGATACAAACGGCTGTATTGCCAGTTCGTTATTAAAAGTTCGTTAATACGAATTTCCTCTTCATTTTTTATTGGCACATTCGCTCGCCTGAAACAGCTGTGTAAAACCTTGCATGCGCGTCCAAATTGACGTGGTTTTGTTTTATTTTTGCATGCCATTGTATGTATGTATTATTATTGCCCGGCCGGCATTCGCCGGTGTCTATTATGACAGACGTGTAAATAAATAATAAAATAACTACCAACTCAAAATGTAAAAAGTACTTAGGTACCGAATTCTCTCAACCGTATCGGCCATTGTGTCGTGTTTTTTTTAATTGGTATTTTTTTTTATTCTATGAATTGCTGACCCATGTGAGAAGATCATAGATTTTGACATCCGTTGTAAGGAAGTCCATAGTGTTGTCAAGTGCATTTTTTTTTGCGTACATCTTGCTATGTGTGAAAATAATGATTACGTGATACTTACGAAACGAAATTCTCCGTATAACGATTCTTCCCTACACAGAAAGTCCTGATACAGAATATTCCACACATTTTAATATCAAATATAAAATATATGATTAATCGATTATGTCAAGTATTTTTTAGAATAGAAACAAGCAAAAGTTTAATATCTTTTCCTAGTGATACAACTTGATTAAACGAAATACATTTACGTATATGCATTAGGCTAGGGCACATAATCTCGGACCGTTTTCCCCGGATTCACAATTTTTCAATCCCGGGATTGATCATTCAACATAATATCATGCCACAATTGCTTGAGATTCTCGGAGAAGTTCGGGATTCACAACTATTTTGGGACGTGGGCTTTCGGGATCCCGGGATTGATTACTGAGAAAAAGTCAGAATTTGAGAGATTCTAAAAAAATTGTTAATTCGAACGCCTTTTTTTTTTAGCTCGATGACTTCAAAGAGCTAGGAATTTACAGATTTCACAATTATTTAAAAATGTGAGACTCTTTTTTTAGCTCCATATTTTTAATTAGTTACGACTGCCAGTGACTCCAGCACAAAATATTTTTTTAGCGGATTAAACGAATTTTTCACTTGTTTTAGTGAAACCTGCAATCCCGGGAATAGTACTATGACAATCCTAAGATCATTGCGGGATCACAAAATCGGGCGGGATACCGGGACTTGAAGCCCTAATATGCACGTCTAATGTATTATTTTTTATAAAAAAGATCTATTTTTTATACGGTTGATTAGTTCCAAATTACGCTGTTTTGAGCTGCACAGCATCTAAGTAAAACAAATCACAGTGTAAATCGAGGGATCCTTGCTCACTGCCAAAGTCTTGCTTGGATATTTCTGCAACTTTTGCATGACTCACGAAAATATATGCTATCCAATTCGCTTGTTATAATGTTCTTGGCAGATTCACCTGTTGCACAAAATTCGGTGGAAAAGTACACGTTTTTTCGTCGGAAATCGTATTTATAAATCATAAATAGAATTAACGTCTAGCTTCAGGTGCACGACGGTTTCAATTATAATAAACACGTGAATTTTATGAAACGAGACAATTCGCCGTCAATAAGTTAAACACGTTTTTGCGGTGGCTAGTGGTATGACTAGCATTTCAAAGATAATATACTACTGAACGAAACAATAAATCTAAAAAAATATTCATTATAAAAACCAGGGCATGTGGATTCGGTTAAAAAAACGACGACTCCGACTCGGAATTGATTTTGGCAAATATTTCCGTTAAACTAACATGATGAATAAGTAGACTGATGATATTTAAATATATTTAAATCATTTTTCTTCGGTTTTTCCGAATTCACAGCCTTTATAAAAACTAATTATATAATATATTTATAAAAACATATTTTGTCGTGCTTAAAAAGAACCAAATTTTTTTTCTCTCTATCTACGCTGATTAACTAATTGTAGGCTTAATAAAATATTTTATTTTGTGTACTAATTCCACATTTTAGTAAATGAAGACCAGGATGCTGTTTTAATGGTGTTCACTGTCAAAACATGGTAGAACGGCATTATATTTAAAAAATATATTATATTCATTTGTACCGATTCAAATGTTATTTAATATGATCAGGACCGGTTTCTCTTATTAAATAATAGCGTTTTTTTTAAACAAGTTTTTTGAGCAAGTAGTATAAAGCTTCATTTAGTGCGCTTTTGTATCGCGTGGATTCCATCTGCAATAGTTTTGTCGCCTTTGTTCATCAAACTCGTCAGTGCATGTTTGACACTTTTATATCATTTAAAATACATTGATCAGTAATCACTCACAGGAAGACAAGGCTTCCGTGACATATCTCAAAAATCGAGTCCTAGTTCAAACAGCATATTCTTCAATCGATAAAATTTCGTTTTGAATTAATCGCGACAAAATATTTGATGATTTATATACATCCAAAATTCGATTTTGGTATGTCTACGTACCGGTATTTTTGCATTTTTAAAACGGGCATTTCGGTAATGGAACAACATGAATTTCGGGATCCTGGTTTCGGTAATACCAGTTCTGAAATCTTTAGTCAAATCATATAATCGAAAGTTCTGATCCTAGTTTTCCGCAGTCCTTTCGGAAAGGCTTCGAAACGTCAGGTTATTTATCACCGCTTATCTTAACTTAATTTGTATGTACAAGATGTGAAAGCTTAAAATATTTTTAATGAATGCATCGTGAATGTGTTTGTACTAATTGATGTAAAACTAGTCCAGCTTTCTGCCTCAAATTTAAATTTACGGACATCCTTTTGTCAGAATAAATTACTTAGTTGACCTGAACCTGGCCGAGTGTCGCTTCGTACCTCTCCGGTAGCTAAATTAATTCACCTGTCTAGAAGTTGACTCGTTTTCTATTGCCAAGTGATCTTTTTTGGTAAAATTTATTTCTACAAAAAAAATAAAAGTCTTCATTCGAGAGCTTAAGATCACAGGGGCTTATATGCAAAAACTAAGTCACTAAGGAAAGTATAGAAGGTGATTTATTTACCTTTGTGTTTCAAACATTGTAATTTAATTTGTAGATATACCCAACCGTATCTTGTGAGTGGTTATAATTAGGGTATCCAATCCCGGACCTTGTTTGTGATCTCGGGATTTCGGAATCGAATACTTATCATTAAATAGTGTATAAATTGGGATTCGGGAAAATTTTTGGTCGGCGATTTTGAAATCATGTGATTTTACATTTTCAATTTCAAAAACCCAGAAGTTTGTGAAAATCCCGGAGTTACTACTGTGGCAATTCCAAAATTTCGGTATTACAGAATTGGTCGGGATTTCGGGGCTGGATACTCTAGTTATAATGTACGAGATATAGTTTTGTGTCACTAATAAATATGATTATTGCATTGCCAAAACTGAGTCTAATTTATGTAGGATAATTTACTGCTTTAATATGCTGTCGTGAAATGTTGAGCCAATTGACATAACAAAGCATATGACACGAAATAATTTAAATTCAGTATTTTTTTCAATAACAGAGGGAATCGCCCATATTATTTTATTCGTTTTATACTGTTGTGATTCTTACGCTGATCTTTTGCCTTTTATGTTTGCACTCTCAAGAATGCAGTTCGTTGGTTTTTTACTGCAATTTACGAGCGGTTAATATCTTCTCTGTTATTCTTTTTGTGATCATTTAAAAAATACATTCAGTGTCTTTTGTACGCCATTGGAAAACATTTCTCGAACAGTAATGCCGATCGCACGTATCCAACCAGTGTAATCAATCATAAGTTTATATTTAATTGTACTCCTCTTAAACATTTTTTAATCGCGTATATAGCTCCATTTTTGTTGAATTCTCATACCTGCTTCGTACAAGTTTTATTATATTTCACACATTATCTTTGTCTGTTTGTTTGTTCTTGTCTTGTCTTTTTTTTCACGGGCAACATTCCAATTTCTATTTTGAAGGATTTCTAATCGCGCTGCAGCTTAAAAAAAAATATGCATTCGCCACTGTAAACACTGAATTTCACAGGGCTAAACTTTCAGTGTTGTCGTAAGCGGTATCATCAATTATTTTACACGGATATAATATCATAAATTATCACGAATTCCCCGTTTAGAATGTACAACGAATAGAACACTTTCAAATAAAACAGTAATGTATTTAATTGCCAAAATAAACTAACGATTTTTTTTTTATTTCTCTTTCAGATGAAGGAGTAGTTCGCAGAGGTCGTTTAACATCAGCCAGTTTTGGTTTAAAAACGGAGTCATCGAATTCCGACCACCACCAAGCCACACGTTCTCACCTTGCGAAGACATCACCACCCAGAACTGCTGCTCCGGTTTTAAATCGTCGAGCATCTCCTCGATCCTACGTGTCTCCCAGGTCCTCGTCACAATCTCCACTTTCATCTCCAAGCGCGATTAAAATTCAGCAAAAAAGGCGGAGCGCTGAAATCAATGCAAGGACTTCTTCGTCGACTAGTCCTGGACCTATCAATAACAAGGCGCTAGAAGCCATTACTAAACCAACTGAATCTTCAAGTAGAAAGTCAGTTAAAAATAAAAATGAGAAGGTGTTACCAAAGCCGATGTTAACACGAGCAGCGAAACTAAGGCAAGACAGATTAGAAGCAAATGAAGAAACACGCGGAGATAGTGAACAGAATCGTATTAAGAAAAGACTGAATACTCCTAACGTTAGTGATAACCGGCTCAATGGTACAACCGAAGACAAGGACAAAAGATGTGATCGACGTACTCCCGACAACATTGTCAGAAGTCCGGTTAATAATAGAGAACAAAGACAAAAAGCGCAAAGTCTCGACTTAGATAATAGAGAATCTTGTAAAATGTCTTCCGTAGATAGCCGAATGATGAAATCCGATAAGAAAAGTCTCGCCAACAGGCGACTCACTAGCAGGATGGATGCTCTGGCGGCGCTCACCAAAGAGACGCTCGCTAAAGTCGACAGGCTGGCCAAGAGAAATAATTCTGAACCACCCTTATCGAGTGTAGTTGTCAATGAAGAAAAATATCAAGTGCCAGTGTCAACGCATTCTAAATTTGCCAGTAGTAATGATAGGCCACTCGATGACGTATCAAATAGTAATAATGACCACGAAGATAACGTTTTTCATAATTTGAGTAACGGTGGTCCTTCCTCGTCAAGGGGAGTGATAGAAAGGCTCAGTGATATAGACGCTGTGACACAGCATTTATTGGAATTTGAAAAGCATTCTTCGATCGGAACTTCATCTGGTGATAACCAAAGTGACGTTCGAGAACCAGCTAGAAAGCACGGTGAGCATTCACTATTGTCGTATACACCTGTTTCTATACTTAAACGAAAATCTTCACAGGAGGAACACGGCTCAGTTTCTACTCCGCCTGTTACCTTTTCTCCCAGTGTCGTCGACCATGAACCCTCAAAAGCTCGTCGACATGGCCAAGGCATTTTGAAAAAGAGACGCAGCTTAGACGAATCGCAAGTCAATAGACACAGGTCTTGTAGCCCAGAAGTAGCGTTTGCAGATGACTGCGATAGCGACTCTAGACCAATATTGAAATGTCAAAGGCGATCATCTTTGGAAGAATTAATCAGAGGCAGATCTCCGGAAGGGATTCAAGGTATTCTTAAAAGAAAGTTCATTCGTGATAGTGAATTGTTCGCAGAAGACAATAGATCGCTTGGCTCACCGGAACCTCAGGGAATTCTCAAGCGTAAATCTAATTCCAGTTCGAGCAGCTCCACTGCGTCCTCTCATGTGTCGATTGCTCAAGCAGTTATTTTGGCAGCCGCAGGCGGCGCCGAAGTAATTGAAGACAAAGACGGTGTCAGGCCAATACTCAAAAAGAAAAGTTTCTCAGAGGAACGTCCTTGTTCGGAAATATACAATATTGACACTCCTAAACCGATTCTTAAAAAGAAATCACTAACCGAAAGCGACGATAATGAATATGACAGACCAAAAAAGACAATTCTGAAAGGGGCTAGAAAGATCTCACATGATGACGGAAATGCTTCGTCTAGTTTTGATCTCAGCGAAGATGATCGCGGTTCAAGAAGGTCTTCTGTTTTACGTCACCGTTCATCAGATTTATCCGAAGGTGAATCTACCATGAGACCAATACTTAAACAGCGTGGTTATGCCCATTCCAGAGAACATAGCCAATCACCCAAACCTCGACTATCGTTTTGTTCAGATGACGAACATGCATCGCAAAATTATCACGAAAATAACGCGGCAAATCGAAGCTCTTCGGACAACGATGCAAGATATTTCACTCCGCCTGTTCAGAACTTGAACATGAACCTACAATCACCGGAAGAAGACGATTCGCCAGCGAGGCCCTCGCGTTTTGAATCTGGGAGACTTCACAGTCCTTCCAAGCTCAAAGATCTATTTGACAATGAATCGCCTCCAACCTCTCCGCACTTTCCTAGTGCCGTTTTACGTAGACGAAATCTTCGCCCAAAAGCTGTCGGTAGATCCAAGTCTCTCGCTTCTGACTTTAGCGAAGAACTCGACCAGATTCTTAATTCAAGACGCATTCACGTTGAAGGAGAAATTCAGAACGATGACTCGTTATTGGCATCCTCAGAAGACGCCAGTCCTTCTGTAGCTGGTGCTGTGGATGAGGCAGCGGCCCCTGCAAGCTTTCCATCCATTGCTCAAAGGATACAGAGTATGGAACAGTATTTCGGAATCAGTAAGCCTACGTCTGGGGCTATTCCTAAACACAGGCAAACGAGAGACAAGGAGAGATTTATGACGCAGCCTGTTACACTGAGCGAGTTGCAGAATATTTCTAGGTGAGTTTTTTTTAATATTTGGTAACTACGGAATTTTTGATGTAAGTTAAAATCGGTAAACTTATTATTCTTCTGGTCACCTGTTTCGCCTTTGTGAGAAGCATCTCCAGTTTTCATCATGAATAACTAACAATATAGAATTTCTAGCCTACATACAGACTCTTCTCAAAAAGACGGAACACGTTTCCCACCTAGTAAGAAAATCAGCGTAAAATTAATATTTTCTCTACTAAAATTTCAGCTACTAATATTAAAAGAGAGTAGCTCTTGGAATAAAAAATGTTATTAGGTTTCAAAATTCTCCATTAGCTTTTAAATAGTATTTGTTAAAATGGTTGTTCCCGGAATCATTCGAAGATAATTTTTTTTTTTTTCCACTAATAACTGTCAACAGATTTTTGGTAAATGTGTAATCATTTTCGTGGTTTTAAAATTAATCGAATGAAATATATTAATATATTTTTTTGTATGCTGAAGTTTTCAAACATTTTCGCGGCAATTTTCCTAAATATTTTTAAAGGTTCGTGTCCACACTTTTAAGAATATAGATCATGCTTTTGATTTTTACCGCCAGATGTCTTTCGGCCACCTCGATATAGGAAATTTAAAAACATATTTTTGACATGAATTAACACTTGTTTGCTCAGAGCGTCGCACCGTGGGCAGTAAATATAAATAAGAAAACATATTCAGTATGTATTGTGATAAAAAAAATGTTGAAACTATGTTGAAAATTATTGCGATGGGTGACAGTAGTATGCGGTGTTAATCTTATTTATTTCTGGATTTTAAAATTTAAGCAATCAAATATGGACAATTCTGATTGAAATAACAACATTTATTTTAAAAAAATACTCAAATGAATGTACGGTTGTAATGTCAGACGATTATACTTGTATAATAATAATAAAACAAAGCGGTGTCGCAATACCTACAAATAAAATAGTATCGATATTTTGATCTGAATATATTATTCAAAAAAAATATATATATATACAATAGAATACATACATTTTTTTTTATAAATTTCTCAAGTTGATTGTTTACATCATAATATGACATTAGAAAAGCTCGTTCATCAAGCGGGGTCATCAAAATTCATCATTAGGAATCTGTCAATCGTGATCGTCTTCAATGCCAGTGCGTGTACTTTGTATTTAAATAAAAAAAACCGGGATTCCGGATTGGGTAATACCGGTATTGCAATGCATACACTGAATGACGTTATATAATTGAATCTTGAATTTTATTTTATAATACAAAATATATTTATTAAATTACATTCATGGTCGCTAATTGATATTGTTTAGGCGTAGAGATTTTTTATAACAAAATCCACATTTTTAATTATGGGCTCCAGTTTCTTCATTTAAAAAGTCTTTGCTATTATTATGATCCAAAAGATAAACCTCGATAAAGAATCCAAAGCGTATATGCGAAAAAACGTTGTGTTTTGATTAATTGTTTTAGTGTTGCACTATTAGTGCGACTGTCCGATAAAAATCTCTTTTGGGAGCAGTGTGCGCGGTGGCACACGCGTCCCGCGGAAATACCACTGGAGCGACGCCAAAATCCGTCGCGCTAAGACGTCGGCGGCGTCCCAGCTTTCCGCCGACGCTGAAACCCCCTCACCCGACGGCAGGCGTCGTCAGCAGTTGCCCCCGTAATCTTATTGTCGGCTTAACTTGCAATCTTGTTATATTAATTTGAATGTAAAAGGTCTTAGGCAGAAATGTTTTTTTTTAATGCAATTGGTCGAATTTAAAAACACGTATTTAAACAATATTGTATTTATACATGTTGAAAAGTATCATTCTTACGTACTATTTATTTCACGCCTTTCAGTATATGCATTAATTCAAACTGGTGATTAACCATCGGTATTAATTGATAATATTTCAAGATTTTAAAGATAATATACCCATGTATGTGTTTGTCTAAAATCCCTTTTCACCTATGTTTAATTTATAAAACTCGTGATATTTTTTAATTGAAAATACGTTTGAATGAAACAAAACACACATTGCACACAATCGAACCAATCATTTTTTTTTTTATTAAATATAATTATATAGTTCTATTTAGTCAAATCTAACACAACATATTGGTGTTTTGAAATTTATCAACGAACTCGTTATTTATTTATAAAGTAAAAAATATACTCTAATATCTTCGGTATAAT
Organism: Himalopsyche anomala; assembly: GCA_031772345.1. NCBI lineage: Eukaryota > Metazoa > Arthropoda > Insecta > Trichoptera > Rhyacophilidae > Himalopsyche > Himalopsyche anomala. The sequence continues at coordinate 25,545,642 of CM062831.1, read as the reverse complement.
GGCAAAAGGCGTTATGTCAAAAACCGGTTGTTTTGAATTATTAATGCACACACATATATATATTTTAATACGCTACATCTTCTGAAAAAAAAATATAAGTTCAAGCATATATTTTGAGTATTTTTACATTATTTGAACATACTAAACATCTTTATGGTTATTTTTGACCATTTTTTTTTTGAATAACTCAACGTTTTTAAATATGAATCGAATTCGTTAATCATGATCTAATTTCATGAAGTGTTTATAACGGTATTTAATAGTTATATTGCATAAATAGAGTGATGTTAAAATGTCATGATTATCGCAAATGATGATTAGCTTAAACCGAGGTTCTTTGACTTATCGCATTCTGCCAGTATGCCGACGAATGTTCTTATCTTTACGATTTAATTGATGACGTGAGACTCGTTTAATAAAATAAACATATTCGCAGCAAATCGATTCTTCGACTGACTCTGAATCCGTAATAAAATCATTTGGTATGCGACTTGCGTTTGATATTGTGGATGAATCATCCAGATACCGAAGTACTTCATTTTCCTTGAAACAATATTTTGCTAGGTCAAATTATCATTATCGATATGGACTATTTACTATGCTCGCGTGATAAAAGATAAAGAGGCCGCGATGGTTGCCGACCGGTTACTCGTATATTATTGTATTATTTCACTACGCGTTGGATGTCGAAAGCTCGCGAATCTAAAAGTTTCCTTAGTCAACACCGCTGGGCGGTCGGTTCGAGACACCTTTTGGTACGACGCTGTGCCCATGTTCGCATCCTCGCGATAGTCTCGCCTCCAGTGTAAAGTGCGTTACTTCGCGCCGTTTTCCGAGTGTATGGGAAATTTCCGTTCGATCTGTGTGAGAATTGTCGCTAAACATTGACCACCGTTGTCGGTGGATGCGTTTTCTAGATCGGTCACCGTCGGACCAATCGTAAAGCTTTGCATGTTGTTTCAACCCATTTAATGCCGGGCTTAAAAAAAATCGTCGCCTTGACACCGTGGGCGGCGTGCTGTAATATATTTAACCAATCGAAATGGATCTGAAATTTTACATTTTGTTTTTCCGGTTTCATAGATACTGCTTGCTCTTGTAGCAATCGGAAGTCTTGTAAAGTTAACTTGATCATGTCTTATTAAATATGTTATTAATTATCAAATGCTTTGATTAAACGTGATTATTTAGGTTTCAAGAATGAGCTTAAATTATAATAATTTAGATCACATACGATCATAATAGAGACATTGTTCAACCTCTTTTATTATTGGAGAGACAATAGTAATAGTTAGTTAACCGCTCCCGATACGTTTTACGTTCCGTTTTCAGATTCGAATAGGTGTGAGGTTATTGACACATAAGTTAGTGCTATATATCGATTGATTTACAAAAGTACACGTACTTGGTTTTGATCACTTAACCGCCTCATCGGAAAAAGACGATTCTTATCACTCGTCCACAACCCCGGCAATGAAATATTGTCAAATATATATCTTTGGCGGAATGAACTTTTCTTTAACTTAATGGAAAACAATTACTAGATTGTATTTCATCATTACTAACGCAATTGTAATATTTTGTAGCTTCACACATACTTTAGGTTAATTTATTAAGTATCAATGTGTATTTAATATTCAGTCTTTTAATAAGAGTTTGTAGCTTTTCAATGATCCCTGCACATTGCGTGTAGTAAATTATACCTGCAATCTAAACATCGAATAATCGTTTATTTTTTGAGGTTATGTCGGCGGCAAGCTTTATGTATTTCTCATGTGAAAATGTGGGGAAATTTTCATCTTCCTCATTGCACTCATTATTAACATTTAAATACGTCTAGAATGAGCTAGTTGTTAGAAAAGCTTATATTTTTTATAAAACCTATTAACGACTTGAAAAACTGAAAGATTTTCTGAAGATTTAATACATATATTATAATACAAGGAGTTTACAAATAATACAGCTTTATTATTTGTGATCATCGATTATCAAATCACAAAATCATACTCTAATTGTAATATCTCAAAATTTCGGGCGATGAGAATATCGATTTGATGACGTTACACAGTAACAGCCTTAAATGTTGAATTGGGCGCCTTTAAAAAATACTGTTTTGTACGTTGATAGCTAAAGCTTTTTAGTAACTTTCGATTTTCGGAAAACGATTCATTCTTTGCGGTTTACTATTGGTGATTCATGCTTCGATCATTGTTTCGTCAGAAAGATTCTTTCACACATTAAAATATCTTTTTATTCACGAATAACGGCTTTCCACTCGTGAATTCATTTTCCATATCACATAAGAAATTAAAGTATTTGGAAACAAAGATGGATATCTCTATTTTTTGTCGAAAATTTAGCTAGATATGTCGTCCGATAGAGCTGGCAGTTCCGCATCTATGTAGTAGTTTTTTTTTTTTTAATAAGGCTCTCATGCTAAGTTTTAAAGAATTAAATTCTAGTTGTTAACAAAATCAGCAGTTTACATAGCTATGTAGCAAACATTGCAGTTATTGAACGCATTTCATAAAACAATATAAAGTTTTTAAAATAGCAAGATAATACTAAATTTGAATCATTCAAATTATGTACACTCCCACAGATTTTGTCACTAACGACCCGGGTCGTTAGTGACAAAATCTGTGGGAGTGTACATAATTTGAATGATTCAAATTTAATATTGAAATTCCACCAAGCACCTTCAGTCGAAATCTTAAATTATAAGATAATACTAGTAAAAATATTTAACAACACTTTTTTCATGCGTTTTATATACACCCAATCCTTTTTTACGCGTTTTATTTTTGCGCGATTTTGGAACAGATTTATCAAATTATTTAAAAACGAGTTTTTTTTACGCGCCACTTTCTAGAACAAATGTATCACGCAAAAAAAGGATTACGTGTATAACATAAAGAAATACGTTTAAATTGATTAGCCAACATTTTAGTGTTAAGAAAACTGCCTCCATTTTTTCCAGAGTCCTCAAATTATTTGTCAATTTAATACTTTCATTGGTAAAATTACAATTGGAAAAAAATACCTTCGTCGTACATTTAATGAAAAGCATACATTATTCCTTTGTCATATCTAGTTATACAACAAATGAAATAATATTAAAATCAAGTTTGATTTTACATCCGTAGAATTGTTGTGATTAAACTAACACGTTTTATTTTTTAATATGTTGGTTAATTGTTGTTCATCGATTGCATATAAATTATGAAATATATTAGATTAGTATCGATTTTTATTCACTCGAATGGCGGAATAAAATTAGAAATATTGTGTTGGGCGTTTGTATTTGTTTTTCGATGACGCGCCGGCAAGTCGAAACACCCACCAGTGTTTTAAATTCGTTCTCCAGTATTCAATTATCTCGCTTTGCAAGTCTCACAGTAAATACTGGCCGCAGTTTGTTTGCTTTAAAGTTAATTCTATCGGTGATTTTCATTTCTGAAATATGCATATGAACCCATTAGTTTCTCTCATTGGCTGATTCTATTTCTCTTTGGTTTTGAGCGATGACTAAACAACTGTTGAAATCATTTTTCTTTTAGTTGATATATTCCGAAAAGGACTTAGCATAGTATTTATTCTTTTCTTCTTTCCTAAACTACACTCGTATATTAAAGATTTTTTAAATTCCCCTTTTCCTCTTTCTTATTCTTAAGTAAGTAAAATAGTTAAACATCATTAATAGCTATTTGAAACTCTTCTTGAACTAAATCCACTTTTAAGTTATTATTATGGAGTTCCGCAAAGTTAATGTTTACTTATGATAATTTCATGATACACCGTGTTGTGGAAGTTTCAAAATCGTTCCAGGTCTTATCATTAGGGTTCGCTTAAGACCCCTGAAGATGAGATCTTGGATGTGATTACCTCCGACCAGAACAATGTGTCTTTCACAGCAAAAAAATCTTTCAATATTTCATTACCAAGCATTCAAATCAATTAATTTCAATGTGTTCACTGTCAATTCTTGGTGAAATGACATTGTTATATTAAAATATATATTTTTTGTATTTATTCCACGTTATTTATTTTACATTAGTTGCTAGTTCGAGCAATATTTGTAACCGGTCGTGATTTAAAATAATTAATAATTTGGAATGTTTACAAATATAATAGTATAGCTTTCAATCGTTGGTGGTATTTTATATATGAAAATATAACACATTTTTTTTATACTGATCAGAACCTTTTCGTTCATTGAAATATTACTTCATAAGTTGATAACGCATTTGGCGAGTAAATCTTTGATCAGTTTACTAAATTATTTTGAAGGATAAAATAATTTATTTTTTTACAAATAAAACAATTCGAGTTTCTTCTCTTTTTGAAGCATGTAAGCCTCTCCGGACGCCGCTGAATTTATTCTTGAAACCTTTGGTGTGATCCACCTCGTTCTTTTTCTCGGGATAGGGCCAAATATGAAAAAAAAACGAATGACACGATATTGCGTTTTAGTTTTATTCTAACACCAAATGTCATTCCCCCGAAGATGACACGTCGAAAATATTAAATTGAAAAAGTTTCAAAATAACCAACGCTCGGTCGTCGTCTGCGTTTTGATCCTGACAGCTTATTAATTAATATCAAACATTTGCGAGGTGAAGATTCGTCGTGCGATCAGCAGCACTGTTCCTGCATGTTGTTTATTTGCGGTGCCTAAAAGCGAGCGCTTTCTCGGAAAGCTCTACAGCTGTTTGTTGTAAGCTTCGGTTGGAAATTTTCCATACTCGATTCGGCGCTTTTTTCGAACAGTTCCCTAATATTTTTCGCGTTAATTTTTCTTGCTCACAGTCGTGAATTTTCAGTACTTTGTTGTGTTGTGAAATATTCGAATTGTGTTGTGGTTTTGAGTGACCAGTGTTATACTGTTGTTATAGTTTTGAATATCGCAGATTTTCATTGACTCTTGAATGAACAACTGCTGTTTCAATTGTTCGAGGTATTTATCAATTTTATTTTGTGTTGTACTAACCATTTGATTCCTTGATATCGTGTTTGTATTCATATAACAAATTTTCGGCGCAGAATCATTAAGAAAAAGCAATGTCAGTTTTTTAGTAAAGAAAAAACAATTCAATTCAATATATTATGTTTTTTTTAATAAAGTAAGATGAGGTCCGCGATTTTATTCATCGACTGAGCATTCCTATTTATATAAGGTTTCGCAATAGTTATTTAAATTGGTTGATTTCAATCAATAAATATATATTTACTTACAAGAAAAAGTCTATCAATACAAATGTGTTTAACTTCAAAAGTTAAATAATAAACCAATTGCTCTTTGATTTGGTCTTGCTTAAAAGTTTGTTAAATGAGCTAAGAAGAACACAGGCATCTTTTTAAAAGCATTTCAATTCTTTGCTAATGACAATTTTGTTGTTTGATTAAATATTTATGACGTCAAAATAGTAAACGGGTTAGCTAAAGTATTTCAACAAGTGATAATAAATGTTTTAATACGCAGCAAAGATTTTATATGCTATAAGTTTTACATAAACTTGATGTTTTTTTTCACTTCTAACGCTATGTTTAATCGATTATATTTGATAAAATGTGTATCGAGTTTATTATTGTACAATGTTTTTTTTATATATAAAACCGTTGTGTTTTATAACCGAATTATTTATTCCGAAGGTTTCCTTATTTCTGAGCCGTAGTAATTAATTAATATTACGTTACGAGATTCACGACTGAAAGCTCGACTCTTCAGAAAGTGGAAACCGTACAAGAATATTCAATTAATTTGATAGCATGCTTCCAAGGCGTAACTCGCGAGCCGGCCGTGCACTTAATCTTGCTCCGCGGACACCTGTTGCGTCCTTCGTCAGATCGAAGTATATTTGGCCGTGATGAAATAGAGACTACGAAGTTTTTGATTACGAATCAGCTGCTCGTGTTTATGAACGTCTAGTTGAAGACTTCATTAAACTTTTTGGAGCATTTCGTACATCGCTGTTTTTTGAACGTTTTTTCAATAAATCAACAAAAAAAAAATACATTTTAATAATCTAAGAGTAATAAATCGAAAATGTTTCATATCTATTTCTGTGAATATTTTTTATTATACAATAAAGTTGAAATACGATTTTTTAACACTACTTTTTATGTAAGAACTTTGACACTTGTAAAACAGATAGAATTCCATTTTTATGATTACATCTAATGAAAATGTATTTCTCAAACTTAAATGTGATTGTTCAATTATATTAAATAGTCACCTTGACATTGGTTACTAGATTTTATTTTAAAAAATTGTTTTCATTGCAAAATAATAAAAAAAAAAATATGACAGGGGAGTATTTGTAGTACTTACTTAACTATTTAACTTACAAAAAAATGAGAGTTATAAGGAGATATGAAGATAAGTTGTCACCCCCTGCATTTTATTAAGAAAACCACAATATTCCTTTGTTCTTATTTCCAGTTTTATTTACTAAAGTCAGGACCGGTTTCACTCTGGCTAGCATTATCAACTAATCAATCATATCATATCAGGTCAATCATATTAAATAATCTTTTTGGCTTTGGTTACTAGATTATAATGTGAATATTTGTTTTCATTATAACATAAAGATTATGTGTCGGATGGGTATTAATTTCAGCCACCTACTTAACTACTTAACTTACAAGTTTAAAGGGAATATGAAGGTTTTTTTTAAATAGTCGGTATCACCCCCAATTTTTTACGCAAACAAAGGGATAAACAGAGATTATCCTTTCCTAATGACGAAGCTTTTTTTAAATGTTGTTAAGCTATTTCTTTCTTATTCTAATCTGATTATACTTTTTTTTTTGTTTAAAATAGTTTTTCAAGTAGTCGTACCATTTTGTAAACACAAGCTTTTTTTATTTACTTTTGTGTCTGCCAGTAAAAGCTCACAGCTCAGGTCAATCTCGGAATGTGTGTGAATTTGTTATTATTACGGAGATTATTGGATAATAAAATTATTTTCTAAACAAAAATATTTATAGCATTGACGGTTGCATATTTGCATTTAAAAAGAAAACATTTACATTGTTTCGTGCAGATTTATGTACAATGTTTGATTTTATCGCTGGTTTTGGCTACGTTACAGAAAAATATATTGATTTAATATAACACGGTGGATTTTTTTTTATCATGCTTGAGTTTATATCAACGTTAGTTTGTCTACAAGAACTGCTTGTTACTCTGTTGCTCAATCCCATTTTTATTCGACGAGAGAAGGAATATAAGAATATGGCTAAGACAAGACTAGCGTTGAGCTATTCACGGATCGTTTGGTGGCAAGGGGGGGGGGGAAAGAATTTTAGACATCACAGACATCCACGACATCGGACAAAAAAAATCATTAATAAATTTGAATTGTCTAAATGCTGTACTTTTCCATTAATCTTGTCGCTAGCGACCCGGGTTTCGCCTTTCGGCAACCTCAGGCTTTTCAAGTACATACACGAATGTACTTGAACTGATAAATAGAAGAGTATAGTAAAGTGTATAGTAAGGGCGTTCAGACAATTCAAATTTGATATTAAAATTCCATCAAAGTTCTTCAGTCAAAATTATAAATTATCCATTGATTAAATTGAAAGATGCTGTATCAACTGGGACTCCAAACCGGGAACATTGCAATGGAAGCCCAGCCCACTTGACCAAGAACTTGACTCAAAATTGAATGTTATTTATTCTTCGGTTTTATTGTTTTCACAAGATACCATTCATTTAAAGCATTCATTGCACATACGAACGACTGATTTTAATAATATGATACATATCGAGTATGTATGACACGCGAAAAATTCTAGAATTTTCTGCAAAGGCGGAGGAGGGGGGGGGGGGTGAAATATTTTAGTTTTATAATGATTATTATTATACGCATGCCAAGTGTTCTTTAAATAGATGTTGGTATATTTATTGGAATATCTTTGTGTTGTTATTTTGGCTAGTACCTCGCTGGCCCTGCCAGTCGTCATCGGCGTATCAGTGTTCAACCTTGCAAGCCGAAATCGTAATTTTTATTGCCATTTGTAAACCACACAAAGATCATACCGCTTGTATATAATCATTTTACTCGGCCAAGAAAAATGTTAGGAAACAGAAACAGGCGCCCAAGTGAGGGAAAAGTCAGACAAGTGATCTTCAATCAGTAAGCATCGAAATATTGTCGTAAATTAAAGTTTCTAAAATAATATTATTACGACACGAAAAAGCTCTTCACTCCGAAGACATACAGGGGTTTTTTTATTATTTGCATGATTGAAGATCTAAGAAATCATTTCCTCTTTTTTTAGTGCGGTTATTCTGAAGAGATCCTCTCTAATCTATAATACGTCCATATTGAGAGATTATTTTAATCGTTCAGTGGCTTGTACTGAGTTATTTAATTACACGGTCACGTCGCTGGACGTACGAAAACGAGCTTTGGCTACGTAACTACACCCAATCCTTTTTTATGCGATTTATTTTTGCGCGATTTTGAATTTACGAGATTTTTTTGAACGACAGGCACCGTTACGTTTTTTCATACATTTTTGATATTTTCTACTCTGATTAGGAACCAATTTATCTAATTATATGAAAATGAGGTTTTTTTTATGCGCCACTTTCTGGAACCAATGTATCGCGTAAAAAAGGATTTGGCGTAATGGCAGAGCGAATTTTTAAACTTTTTAATCTATCGCTCAATTGTGGTATTGATTACTTAAATAATGGATTATAACAATTGTATTTGATACAGTTATCTTGAAATAGTTTTGACTTAAAAACTGGTTAACGCATTTATCCAGCATTTTTACCTAATGCAAATGGTGGTCACCACCATATAAAATAATTCAGTCGAAACCTTAAATTATGAAATAATAGTTTTATTTATCTGTACTAATTATACAAGTGAATGATATTCTCAGTTAAAATATTTATCTGGTCTTTCGTTTTCGTGTAATCAACAGTCGACTTAAAATATGCGATGTAAATTATTCATTACGTATGAAATATCGTCTCTGAAGTTATTAGTTGTATTTAGAAAATTGTGTAGCGCCGGAGATTTTTTTTGCAGGAGGGAAAAGAAAACATTATTGTTTGGCAAGCAACGCGTATACAAATCAACTATGATATTTATGATAACGTTTTTTTATTTATTGGAACTCAGAAATTTCCACCGCAGGTGGGCCAATCGGTGGCCTTTACTCTATTTTTGATTAAAATCAACCTACACTTTTTTTAATTTCAATAACTATGTAATAAAGATTCCTCTTAAATTTATTTACAAAGCACGCGTTTTGTGTACGTATTTCCTTGTATTTTCCGAACCGCGAATTTGTTACTTTTTCAACGGTATGTGCTATTATATATAATCAATAATTTTATTTATAACGTTTGATTGTTGTAAAATCCTTTTTTCCCAATAAATATGTCGTGTATCAAACAATTAACTTTTACTTTGAAATACTTAATTTTACTCACGTGAAAATTTACAAAGAAAATTAATCTTATACGCATTTTTACTAATTCCACTATTATTTAATAAACTCAGGGTTTTCGATGGTTTCGGCGGTAACTTTGTGGAAGTTCATTTTAATATAAAATTTAAAATAACTTTGATTATTCCACGTATCCACTATCCACATATTCCACCAAAAGCTCTCATCATTCCATGCAATGATTAATAGATTAGTTAACATCCCTCTCACTAAAGTCAACTTTGAATTAGAGTTAAACATTATTAAACAAATAGCTGTAAATAATGGTTACAACACAGACTTAGTAGTTAACTTACTTAAGCGTAAGCAAGTTAAACAACTCATAGTAAATAATATTTTTTCAGGAGAGAAGAAAGCAAACGATAATATTAAAAACTGGCGTAGAATTATTTATTTAGGAGACATTTCATCAAAGATAGTAAATTTTTTGCCAGACAATTTAGAACCCGCGTTTAATACAGTAAGTAATTTAGGTTAATACGTGGAGTACAAAATACGTGGAGTAATCAAAGTTATTTTAAATTTTATATTAAAATCAGGGTTGGTTTTGCTCATGAAGAAAATTATCAACTGATAAAAGAATACAATACTATTTTTTTATTTTATACAAAACGAGTATTATTATTCATATTTATAGTAAATTTGATCAGAAATTTTAATTTCAGTCATTTATCTCGTAACTGACTTTCGTGAGTAACTCGAAGGCGAGCGTATAAACTAGGGCCTCCAATCCTGGGATCCCGTACAATTTTGTGATCTCGAAATCTTATAGAGAGCTTATAAAATTGGATGCTTTAGTATAAACGTTCTGCTAGAAGGCTGCGTGCACAATCTAATCCTTATTTTATATCAGGGCATTTCAGCAAGTGTCAATATGGCTATTGATGAAATATTTATCCGTAGCTATCTCGCATGTTTGATCTGCACACTGATTCATACATCTTTGTTCAACTACTTGAGTTCCTTACATTTCTGAGAAATCAGCATTTAATGTCGTTTAACAAATTCGATGGCACGCAATAAACTTGACGATGATTAAATTGTTTTATTAAAAAAAAAAATGTATTATTCATATTCTAGGACTTCTAGCAGATGAATAGTTGTATATTTTAGACATCAACTCATCTGAATAAATGTTTTATGTATCATCGCTGCACAACGCATTTGCATATTAGAAAGCGTCATCGTAAAAAAGAAATCGTGAATATTATTCATGATTTAAAAAATATATTATACACTGTTTCGTATAACAATGATTTTTTTTTTTTACCATATCCGCTCCAAATGTGAAGTATAATGACTTTTAATTGAGGTTATCTCAACAGAAGCGTTTCATTTCATTTTTCATTTTTCTTCTTTCATTTTTCCAAAGATACTGGGAATAGAAGGATAGTGATAGGAGAGGACTGGCGGTTAGCTGATCGCTTAGGATTTGTGGGTGGGTGGAATCCAAGGCATCGCATAAATTCATTCCTTCAAATAGAAAGTCATAAATGATTTAAAACATATTTTTTTAAACTGGCCTTACTGGGATTCGAACTCGTAACCACCGCAACCGAAGCCAACCACGTTGGCCACTCGACCACGCAGGCGTCTAAATGATTAACATTATAAAATAAAAAAATGTTTTCATTATTTAAAACGTAAAAATTAGCAATTAATTACAGTTATAAAGTTTATTAATTAAACGGTGCAAGGGGTTGAGTATTTGCAATGGAATACGACTATAGGTTACACAATTAAAGTCTCTGGTGGTAAATCGGTATCCAGTCATCTGACAGTGATCTTCGCATCCATTTTTCTATTTGCCTCTTCAGTTTAGCAGTATCATGATTAGTTGTGAGAGGTGAAGACTGAAGTATTATGGTCTTGTAAGAAGCAGTACCAGGAAGCTATGATATTTATGATCTGGTTAAATGTCAGTTCAGCTTATAAAAAAGTTACGCGCTTTCCTGTGATAAATTTAGTAATTTTTTTAACAATGTTTTTTTAATCTGTGATTATTGTCTTGCGTTAATGACATGTTCCACTTGTCGTGCCTTGGCACTACTTATTAACAAGTTTAACGCACAATCGATCGCTCGTTAGTGGTCGTGCATTTCCGCGCGATCAGCTGTCAGGTGTTGGCGCTCGCTTGGCTCTGGTCGCCGGGCTGTGGGCGTAGTGATTTGGTCGCAGACCTTGATAAAGGCTACGAGAAGTCGGTAAAGGACTCGAGACGCAAATAGACCGTGTCGCAAGACGTGGGGAAAGACAACGCCGGTGATGCGTCGAATGCAAGCGGTGCACTAAGTAAATAAAGCTCTCGTTGTCAAGAAGCTTTTGTGTTGATTGCAAAGCTTTGCTGTCGGAAAGTTGCTGAGTAAACTGATAGTTTTGGAAAGCGATTGAAACTATAAAAGTATTTGTATTGTATTGTTGCATCTATAGATAAAAAATATTTTTATTTCCGACACACGTCGTTAATAAAATATTATTAATCCGCATTTTATCAAACTTACAAACAAACAAATGAATGATATTTATATATTATATTATCAAATTTGAGTTGTCTAAATCCTGTACTCTTCCATTAATCTTGTCTTTCGACATCTTCAGGCCCTTCAAGTACGCGAATGTACATGGATTGACGCGCAGTAAGCAGTTTGCATCGCGTATATCCGTTCCCTTACTATGCAAAAAAAAACACAAGCTCCTGAGGTGTGTATCCGTTACACATCAGGCAAAAGGGAGTGAATCATGACAATTATATAACACTACTACAGCAGTACTACATATAATTGTCATGATTCTCTCCCGTTTGCCTGATGTGTAACGGGTACACAGCTCAGGAGCTTGTGCTTTTTTTGCATGGTAAGGGAAGGGAAATACAAACATAAAATTAAACCATTCAAATTTGATTTTGAAATTCCACCAAGCACCTTCAGTCTAAACATTTATTTTACCATATAATTTGTTTTTGATTGAATTGGAATTTACTTGGTAGAACTCCATTGCAATAAGATGAAAAAATAAAAAGAGTATTTTACTTCTACAAATATTATTTTTATATAATGCTCGCCATGAGCCGAATCGGTCCTGATCATGGTAAATAAAAATGGAAATAAGTACAAATGAATATAATGTTTTTCTTCATAAGTAAACAAAGATTGGCCAGGAGTCAAATTTTGGATCTTTGTGTGAACTTTTGAACTTCGTATATTTATGGCTCTCTGGTACCTTTATCACCATGTTTATTATAACTATGGTGTACTAGATAGTTAGAATGTCTCAAAACTTATCTTAGTCTAACGATGTTGTTTATTAAAATGAACCACATGAATTTTAAAAGAAAATCTAGGCTAGGTGAGTAATGTTTTACTAAGTTAGCAATTGATTCATACCTATGACCTAACTCACTCACCTATATAATATTGACAATTTGGGTCACGGTGTAAGAAATACTTTTTGCTAATTATTCGTTATAGAAAATATCTGAACACCAATGAAAGGAAGTGAAAAAAAAACGATGTTAAACGAAAACAATATTGTATTGTTTGACACCTCCCTTTGTCACGTGTCTTTATCTGATAACTATCATTTTTTTTAATATACATATATTGTTGATACTTGATTGATGAGAACTAGTTGCGAAACTAGGCCGAAATAGCTATTAACCATACATAATATGTAAAATAATATTTGTAGGACTTAAATACTTTGATATTTTTTCACATTATTACAATGGAGTTCTACCAAGTAAATACCAATTCAATCATTATTAAATATATATACATTATAATTTTGTATTTATTTATTTATTTATTGTTAAAGATTAAAATTATAGTACATGACATAACAGCTGACGCCAATTCGCCATGTACTTGAAAAATATAAAGACACAAAATATAAAATATAACAACATAATACATCAAAATCAACACACAAAATCAAGAAATAAAATAGTAAAATTTAACAAACAGTTCACAAATACTACCACTAAAAATGTCCGCTTCTCTAGGCAATGAATTGATCAATCGAACGCCCCTAGGAACTGGTGACTCATACCTCCAAAGCGAGGTATAAGTTTTTAGAAATATATATTTATATAAATTATATATTTTGGATATTGATTTGATGTTGATAATTAAACACGGGATGACAACAAAAAGGATTGAAAACGTTCATGAGAAAATATTTAGTTTCTTACGTCCTTTGCTTTACCAGCTGATCACCGTTCTTTGTAAATAAAAATAAGTAAGCATGAAAATTCAGTATAGTAAAGTTTACTATTTGAAAAAGAATGCGACCCAAGGAATAGTGGAAGCTCCGTTCGAACTGATTTAAAAACTTTTCTTTATCACTAAAAGTTCTGCTGCATATGTGTTCAAACTGTTGGACTGAATTTCAAATTCTGTACTATTTTAGAGCTTTTAGCAATAGAGCTTACACGTATTATATATTTTGCAATGTGTAGATATAAACATTGTGTATTTATTGTTTCTTAAGTGGCCTTTCAGATAGAGTTTTGTCGTATACTTTAAATATGTATCAACATTTGCTCAAATTGTCAAGGAGGCAATTAAAAGTTGTTGCTAGAAATATACTTTACGTAATTCATTTAATTTAAGTTGTCACTTAACACCTACGTTTAATTAAATACCAAATTAAACATTGCGAAAAACTATTCAAAACTTTGTTGGTTTCCTATTTCTTAATTAGGTGTGACTAATTTAGAATTGACCGTTAAACTTGTCAGACAAATAAAATCCAAACATCGGATACAGAGGCGATCCTGTAGCCCAGTGAGGTACGAGACTACGATTTCGAATATCTGAACTAGGGCATCAGATATCGGAGCCTCTTTCTGATCCTGGAATTTTTGTGATTCACATTCGTTCCCATGATTTAACATGATTTGGAAGTTATTATTTTAATATAAGTAAATATCAGACGTAAGAGCCAAGGCGAAAGATATTTTTGTATTATATCACAACATGAATGGCCTCAATCATACTTCTTCTTTAAATCGATTAACATCCAAGCCTAACCACATCTTATCCGATCCTTAAAAACGCTCTGTAGATAGAGTGTTTAGCTAATTACAAGTCCCATTCTTTTTTCCTTGATCTTTCCAAAAAGAACGATCGAAATTCTGAATTACTACGAGTTAGGATTCCATAAATTTATTCTGTCGGTTTATTGTAGATGTGATCTTACCTTAATTATCGCCGTGACCGAGTGGTAACACTCTGAAGCTCCCTTACGAAATTCATTTCGCATTGTCCATATGCTTCGAATTGCCAGCAAACATATGAAAAAAGAACGAATAACCCCTTTTCGCAATTTATTATTACACCGCATGCATAGGGAATAGTCTAAGTAGGTCACCTCTCTCCAACAAACTGGAATACATTTATTTTTATAGTGTTTTCCGCTTCGATGTTTAGCTTGGAATTGATACCCATCATCCGGTGTTGCCACAGTGGTGAAATGGGAAATACATCCAAAGAAGTGCTAAAATGCGACGTGTAGGAAGTGAGCTTTTATGAGTGACTTATCGTGCGAGCTTTTCCGTTTCCATCATTTTCTAATTGGAGCGTAAAGTTTTCGGTTTGGCTATCAAACTGGGTTGCTATATTATTATTATTAAAGAAAATTGATATGAAGTGAAAAACAACTGAATAAAATATTTTTTTACTCGTTTACAAAATTAATCCGTGCAATATTCGGTTCCTATGGCGCAGCAGTTAGCGTTGTTGGCTTCCGTGCCGGATCTCACGGGTTCGAGTCCCAATATGAACAGCATTTTTTGATTGATTTCTGTTCTAAGACTTTTGTGTCTGTGATGTCTAAAATGTCCTCCCCGCCCACCCTTCTAATCCTTTAATAATCGGCCTTATTGAGAGCGATTAGTTAACCACTAGTTCTGTTCTAGCCTTATCTTTATTTTCCTGGTACTCTCTTTGAAAAAAGAGAGGTTGAGCGACTGAGTAACAAACAGTTCTCGTAGAAACTTCTGTTGAGACACCTCCATTAGGAGGCCATATGCTTCACACTGGGAGCGAACAAAGATAAAAAAGACTATTTTTTTAAATCCGTGTCCACTCCCAGTGTCGAGCATATGAATTCCTAATGGAATTATCTTAACTGCAGCTTTTTTTCTACGAGAATTGCCTGTTACTCAACCTCTTTTTTTCGAAGAGACTAGTAGGGGTAGATTGATAGGGCTAGTACAGAAATAATGGCTAACTAATCGCTCTCAATACGCCCTGTCATTTAAGGATTGGAAGAATGGAAGAGAATTTTATCACGTCAAACATCCATGCTTTCAAACAGTAATCGATCGAAAAAAAATTGTTCGTACTGGGATTTGAACCCATGACATCCGTCACAGAAGCTAATAACTTTGACCGCTGCGTAGCAGACTACCCTACATCGTACAAAAATATCTATGATTTTTTTCATTTTTTTATTTCATATACCACTATTAAGTAATCATATCTGGAAAACAGCTAATGGCACACTTAAATTATTGAAAAAGGCTATAACAAATAATAATGTATACATTTTTCGGGTTGGAATCCCAGTATGGACAGTTTTATAAATTATTTTTTTAATCGATTTATGAATTTCTGTTCGAAGACATGGATTTAAGTTATGTCTTGAATTCCCTGATTTCACTCATCCTATCCCAAAAACCGGGCGTAGCTAGAGCGATTAACTAACCACTAGTCTTGTCTTAGCCCTATCATACTATCCCAACTCGCTGGAAAAAGGAGAGATCGAGTAACTGTAAAAACAAAATAAAATGGAATAATCTTATATTGTTGATGGTTATTTCGGTATTACGCCATTGTACCCGCAATTACAATGAATTGATACTATAATAAAATTCTACCAAGTCAATGTAAATTTACTCAAAAAGTTAATATAAATTCTGTAGTGTTTGTATCGAATCAAATTACAGCGCGTGAAGCAGATTTTTAATTTT
Source organism: Himalopsyche anomala (assembly GCA_031772345.1). NCBI lineage: Eukaryota > Metazoa > Arthropoda > Insecta > Trichoptera > Rhyacophilidae > Himalopsyche > Himalopsyche anomala. The sequence continues at coordinate 25,529,192 of CM062831.1, read as the reverse complement.
CTGAATAATATTTGATAACTTAATACAGACTGCAGGTCAAATAATATGTTTGTATATCATTTTTCTTGGTGTAATCTAGTTTTATTGTTATTCCTAATGCCATCATAAGAATTTGGTGTGTATTTATTTCTTCTTGGAATGGTAGGTAAATTTTTGTGATACCTTATTAGGCATCTCGTCATCTTCATTGAATACTTATTTAAATTTTAAAAGAATATTACGTAGGTACACTTACCTCTGCGCGAAATCTATGTATTTAGTTCTACAAAATCATCGATTCGGCAGAAGTCAAAATTGTTATGAAGCTAAAAATACTTCAAACGATTTATTTATTGATTTGGCATTTACTTGGTAGAACTCCATTATAATAGGGTAAAAATATCAACGTATTTTAGTTCTACAGTTTTTTATATTTTATGCGTTGATAGCTATTTCGGCTTCCGCCATCGTCAGAACTATGCTTAAACGTAAATTGTGCTCAGGTATATATACTGGCTAAGAAGAGATACACAATGCATCATATTATTCACTCTAACATACTAATTCAAATTATAATTACAATATTGCACTTATTAAATGTGATTTTAGTGTTTCAAATAACGATAAGCAGTCTGGGGTTTTTAAAACATTAATTAGGATAATTTAAACTGATATTTATTATTAATTATGCTACATTAAATTTATTAACTATAGCTTTAGTGTTTCGAAAAACAATGAGCAATATGAGATTTTTCAAGGTTAACTAGGACAAATTAAACTAATATTTATTATAAATTACATTATGGGTTTTAACAACGGTGATGGATTAATAATGGTTTGTTCATTTAAGATGTTTTGTTTATGCCTGTTAATTTCAAGTTGTTCTAATAAATTTAGTTTTTGACCCTTATGACAAAGATGCAAAACGGTTGGCGCTAAACTTAAACTCATGTCATGAGACTCGGTCAAAAAATGATTTGCAAATTGTGAGTCTGATTTTGTATTTAAAAAAAATCTTATGTGCTCTTTAGCACGTGTTGATATGCTTCTACCTGTCTGTCCTATGTAAATCGCATTACACGATCCACAGGACATTTTATATATTAAAGTTTATGAAGCTAAAAATACTTAAAACGATATCGTGATGCTGTAAAAGCTTTGAACAATATTCAATGATAATTGTCTTTATTAAACTCATTGCTATTTTTTTTACATTTTTATAATATAGTTTTAATGCGGATCCAATCAACGCATACGTTTGCCTTCCAATGTTAGATTGGCAAGTGTTTGACATCATAAGCTTTTCGAGCGGCCACATCACACGTGTCTGGTTGTTTAGCGAGCTTTTGGCAGCGTAATGGCACACTTTATTTTCCATCTAGGACGTGAAAAGTTTAGTCAGATACCCACTTAAGCACTTACCGGCGACGCTTCTTTCCGGCGGCTTGCGTTACCGCCTTCAGAGCGGTTGCGATAATTATTTTTCAAATGAAGACTTCATCTTGTATTATTCTCGTTACGTTTTATTTAATTGATTCTTTTCGGCGCGCTCTCTTTCCAGTAGATTTTGTTATTTTTGTGGCTCACATAATACGGGAAACGGATCCATGCGAGAATTAAGTACCAATAACTATATGCGAACTTTTTACTGGTTATGATTAGTTTGGTTTTATTTAGACGTCAATATGGTTATTTTGAAAACCGCGTCACATCTAATACACAACCACTGGAATAACAGTGTTATTTTTATTAAGATTTCGACTGAAGGTGCTTGGTTTAATTTCATTATTAAATTTGAATCGTCCAAACGTTGTACATTCACACAAGTTTCATCACTAACGGCCCGGGTTTCGGTTTTCGGTATCTTCAGACGTGCACGGATGAACTTGAACTGAAGCTTGGTAAATAAGTGTATCGTGTATATATAAGAAATAAATTTATGTGTACGTTAAAAGTAATTCTTGGCGACATAGATTATTTTTACTAATGATTTGATTTTAATTACTTTCGAATAGCCGGGAAAATATTTACTTTAGCGAATAGTCTTTGAATTTAAAGACTGTAGAAATGAGTTAAATATATAAATTCATTATTTGATATTAATTCTTTGTCAGGAATAACTCTATAACATGAAAAAAATTACAGGCAATTTTTAGTTATGCTGATTAAAGGCATACAATTTTCTCTGTCTAATAATTTAAACTCTTTTTTTTTTTAAATTTGTGTCAGATCGACATTATCGCATATATATTTTGATATTATAATTATCTATGTAACGTGAAATATCGATGCTAGAGCTTTTATCCCAAAAGCTTATATATTTCGTTTGCTGTTTACCAACTTCTGCAAGAAAGGTGACGAATTATATGCCCAAAGCAGATTAGGAGATAATCGTACACAGTTTTTCTTTGTTTAATTAAAAATTTTAGATGTATAATAATACAGTAATTTTTATCGCTTTAAATTCTTAAGATTTCAATACTTCAGAAGTCTTTTTGACTTTTAAATAACCCCGTCATGCCCGAAAAGAATTTATCTGACGTTTTAACAGGATAAATTTGATTTGAGAAGTTTTTTTTTCCGACGAAAGAATTTTAAATCCGTGATTTTTTCTGTTTGAAAACTCGGCAATGTTGCCAAAAACCTGCGGTGAAAGTATTTTAGCTATGTGGTCCAGGTTTGAACGCTGCCGATTGTTTTTCTGTGTGTTTTTCAAGTTCATTTTTACCGGGATTCGAATCGGGTATATTGGTTTCTTTTTTTAGATAATACATAATTTGTAACATCACGCTTGGCGTATGGCCATTATTTTTTTGCTCGCTTGTCTACTTTCGGATGAATGTCTCTCCACAATATTCGCGTTTCTCGGTTCAGCCGATATTTTGTATAATGGATATCAAATTCACCTTGAAAACCTTTACCCCTAAATATCGCATTTGATTAGTTTCTTCGGTTAGATTCCTAAATTTCTAGGAGTGACTGCTGTAGACATCTGTGTGTATACATGGACAGACAAATATTTCAGTTTTTTTCTATATCCACTCTATATACGGAGATACTCCAACGGTACTCCAAGTCAGTCTTTGCTTCTTCTCAGGGCATCCCGTAGCTCCGCTAAATAAATCCGATGGATGGTCATCAGTGGCCTTCCACGGCGTCGGGATCCATCCGGTTGGTAGAAGAGACAAAAAGAATTCAGGCTTTTTTGTGAAATCCTCAGCACATTTCCAAGTCAGGTCCATTGTCACTTTTATATTGGAGTCGTAATAAAAAACTGATTAGTCCGATCTCTTATCTCTGTGTTCCTGACAAAGTCAGACCACCGTAATGATAGTATTCGTCGCAGGTATCTGTTTTCAAAGCACAGTATACAATTTCTCTACGCTGTCGTAAGGTGCCGTGATTCGCAACCGTACAGTAGTACTGTTAAGATACATACGTTAAACAGGAGGCAATTGGTTCTAACCGAGTAGAACCGCGAGTGTCATAATTTCGGCATTGAGTTTAAGGTTGCTTCAGCTATCCCTTATTGGATCGCTAGTTCTTTACGCGGATTGCTATCACCCGTGACTTGCACCCCAAAGTACTTGAAACCGTCGATTCTCTCAATGTTTTACCAGTTAAAAGGTAGACTGGGTCCTGACAAGCATATTGGTTTTACTCGCATTGAGTTCAAGACCAATGCGATAAAAGTTTCTCTGAATAATAATATTAGTAAACATTTAATTGAATCAAATTTAATTGTGTGCTAAGTGCTTTTCAATCAATTTTCTTTTACTTTGTCATACATAATGGCTTTCCACTTTGATTTCACAGTTCGCGACCCGAGTACTACAAGGTTCTATGTGAACATTTTTGACGAATCAGAGGTAAAAATGCGGCAGTCTTCCAAGTACGATTATTGGTATACATTGCTACTTTTGTTTCGTCAAAATTGTTAACATAGAATCTTGTAGTGCGCGAGTTATGTCCATTCAAGTGACATGTTTCTACGCTATCTTACATCACGCCCGTCGTTAATTGCGTCCGATACAGCGATTGAATTTTTCAGCGTGTCGATACGATATGTCGGCTTGTGCACGTTGATTACATGTGGTCGGGGTCCTCCTCTCCTCCGCGAGCCGTTGGGGCTCCGTTTGTAGGTCGACCGTATCGTCGGTTCTATTTTGGACGCGCGCGGTGGCCGACGCCCCACCGCTTGTCATTAGGGATGCACTGTCCGATGGAAAGCATCTAGATAAAAATATCAAATTTTGAACCGAATTATGGACATTAATTGTCGTTCAAGAATGGATGGATTCATTTTTGTAATTTTTACTTTTTGGGTGTTCACCATCAATACTTGGTGGAAAGGTTAATTTTGTAAAAATAGTACTGTTTAATTATATTTTTTATCAGTTGATAATGTTCGCTATAAGCGAAACTGGTTCTAATCTTATGTAAATAAAAGTGGAAATAAATTCTCTTTTAACTGTTAAAAACATCAATTTTCACCGGGAAACAAGTATAACTGGATTATATAATACGTGTTTATTGATTATTTACGATAAAATAGCTTTGAATCGTTCAAATTATGTACATTCACACAATTTTTTGTCACTAACGACCCGGGTTTCGCCTTTCGGCATCTTCAGGCGTTCAAGTGCACGGATGAACTTGAACTGACGATAAATGATAAAATAACTGTCTAAATAATTTCGATTAAACAAAATGTTTCAATTTATGTGTGCACTTACATGGTAAAAACCATGCATTTAAGAGTTAAGAGTAAAGACCAATAATATTAGTGTGACTTTAAATATTTGTTTTTTAACTAATAAATTACAGATTGTAATGATTCAAAGAAATGGTCACGTCGTCAGCGTCGGCCGCATCCCTAACAATTATGACGCTCGCCACTCGTGTTCGTCGCTTTTCGCAAACCAAAACAATAATAACAGAACGACGTCGCTCGAAAGCTCTGGCTGTTTGCTGCATTGTATATACATGTGTATTTTATTTATATATGGGACAATAAGGCAATGCCCTGGAAGAGCTGTCAGGAAATGCTTTATTGAACTCTGCTATTTGAATATCGTCACTGGCAATAAATTGTCATATACATTCGTGTCAGCTTTATAATATGACCGCAGTGGAGATTCTTCGAGTGTAAAAAAAGATTGCACAAATCGTTGTCTCTATATTTCAAGCGGACCTTACACTATCATTCGGAATGTCAATCCCATTCAGGAATGACATTTGGATTGATGGTGTTACGGTGGTGGATTGAAAGAACGACGATCGTGATTGATGTATTTATAGGTACACTTAACGTTTTATACACTGTAGATCAGTTTTCTTCAACCTTTTTTTATCCGCGGACCGGTAACAATTGGAAAAATATTTCGCGGAGCGGCGGTAATCAGATACACATTTTTACGTACAGTCAGTTCTCAATTTACGGCTATTCGTGGACCGGCAATAAACTCTTGTGGACCGGTGCCGGTTCGCGGACCGCAGGTTGAAGAATACTGCTGTAGACACATTACAATTTTTTTTTATTAATTTCAAACTAAAAATAAATTTCCACAATGTAACCGCCAAATCCATAGCAAAATAATTATCCAGCTGGCAAGTAAAACGATTTAAAAGGATTTATCTTAATTTGAAAAAGTAAAGTACCAATTCCGCATCATGCCATCTTCAGGTATATCGCTGATAACGTATTTTTGAATATTGTAAATTTTTGACATTTCACCGTTTATTTATAGGTATTTTTTATCATTATTATTTTTGTGAAGCTCGCAGTGTGATAAGGTTGTTACGGGAATTAAAAAACAAATAACCTTTCTGTTTTACAAAGGGCAAATACCACGATATTGTGCTGTAAAAAAGATTTTTTATGATTGCAATCTGAATAGCGTATTTTTTTATTATTACGACTCGATACTTACTCGTTTGAGTTAATGTTTTATTTTGAATTCATTCGCTGAACTTCGTGTTAACGTTATTTATTTGTAATATCTACAATTGCCATATATTTTATTATTTTGTTTATTACTCCTATTATATTATATATTAGTCGGCGAGGATCAAACGTGGATAACAGTTTTTTTTAAACCATGTCTTTTAATGGAGGTATCTCAGCAGAATTTTTCTAACAGAACTGCCTGTTACCCAGTTGATCAATCTCTCATGAGTGTAGCGATAAAAATGATAGGGTTAGAATAGTACTAGTGGTACGATAATCGTTCTCGCTTCGCCCCGTTAATTTAGGGTTGAAAGGGTGGGTGAAAATTTCCAGACGTCACAAACATCCTTGCCTTCGAATTGAAATCGATAAATCGATTGTAAAAATACTGTTTGGGTACAGCATTTTATTATTACTGTGAAAATAATAAGAAAACCGATAAGCCCTAGTAGGCAGGCACGTTTGTGCTCAATTTTCACTAGCTAATACATACATTTTAATGATAATTATTGTCGGAAAGGTATTGTATAATATTATGTTTAAAAATGAAAGACATTATTTATCATAAATCGGGACCGGGTTCGTTCATCAAAAATATCGTCAACTGAGTTCATTATCAGTGTTATTTCGCGGAAATATAAACGTATGGTCGTGACCGGCTTCACTCTCGCTAGTTTGTATCCTGAAATAAAAAAAAATGTTCTCATTTCCCCCCGATTTCTTAATTTATTAATTGATTTAATAAAAACAATCAATTCATGAATAAAATGCGGCATATTTACATGTTGTAAAAGAACCATAAACTCAACCACCAAATATATCTTTTAAAAATTTGATCTTTTAGAAAGAATTATATAATATAAACATGTGATGGAATATTTTATATTTAAAACAAAATTTATTATCGATGTTGTATCAGCTCGATTAGCTATTCGTTTTATTTCAATGTTTACATTTCGATTAATCTTGTGCCGAGTATATTTTTCAGTTCTCTCATAAATACGTTATTACCGCCGATACATTAGGCATATTAGTCATGATAAAACAATATTTGCGTATCTATAGTCCATATATATTACTCTACGTCACTCAATATGATATGGCGAGCCTGTCGTGTTTGCCAATTTGCTCTCTCAAACATAAACTAAAACGAATCTCATTTTACTTTACAGCTTGGACTTCGGCCAAGAAGCGTTCCAGCGAAGACAACCGTCGCCCCAAACAGAAGAATCGGCCTTTCCAATTCGTAACGATTTCTCTGAACTCTCCGCCGAAGAAGCGTCCAAATCTCCAGAACGATATCAGTCGCCGTCGAAGATAGGAAACTTCGTCGACAATCCTTATTATCTTGAGCCAACGCCGCGAAGAGAGCAAAACATCGCTGCGTATCTGAGTCCTGTGCCACTTGGAATTACAGCTCCCAAAAACACTCCAGTTCCGGCGTCAAGATTCACTGAAAGGCGCGGGAATTGGCTGCCTGAACGTCGCAGGACCGTTGGATGCTTCGAAGATAGTGACATCGAAAAATCACCGGAAAGAAGAAGAACTTCAGCGGATTTCGAAGTAACTTCGAGTACATATAATGGTAACAAAGGAGTTGATTCTTCAGATTTTCTTCACTCTCCGGATCGCGTGAGGGAAATTGAATTTGCAAGGACCCGAGTTTCAGATGACTCGCTCCATAAAGGTTTCCGTAAGCTTTTGAATGACTCGAAAGATAGTCCTGTAACAAAAGAATTTAATAAAATATTCGAAGAGACCACTAGAAGGAATTCACGTCTTTTAGAAGACAGTCAATTAGATAAACTAATCTGGGATCTTTATTCCCAATGTGATACCGAGGAACCAACTGAAGTGTCGAGTGCTAGAGTCAGTTCGTCTGGGGATGCTCCATTGAGCTTGGCCGATCTCAGTCCCAGACGCGCGCATCTAGATTTGAAGTTGTCGCCGACTAAAGCAGAACGTCCTAAAAAGTTGTTCGAGAGTCCTGAAAAGGAAATAGGGTATCAAAGAGGCGGCAGGGAAGCGACCCTCCAAGAGTTGGACCGGCTCGAAGTCGAATTGGAAGATGTGAGAACGGCGCTGGACGTTGATAGTAGTGCATTGTGTGGAGTGGACGCCGATCACTGGAGTCTCAACGTTTCGGTGGACAGCGGAGTCTTCAACAGAATGTCTTCCGGCGATTCTGGACCACTTTCCGGTGAGTGTAAGTTCCTTTTGTACTCTGTGTAGCAGCTACTGCAAGAACTATGTGTCCGTTTTTTAAAATCCTATATAATAATACTAAACCTGCCATAGTTTCGCCATCAAATTAGGTTCTCGGCTCTGATGTGGAACATGTAGACTCCTTTTGAACTGCTAAGATCTTAGGTGATGACATATTTTTGGACATATATTTTTCTGGCTTTTGTTGTGACAGAAAGCAAAATAAATGTAAAAGAATATAACTGGGACTTCAACATTCTTAGTACGACAGTTTCATAAATTGATTTTTCGATTGATTTATGGATTTTTGTCTGAAGCCATGGGATATCTATGGTGTCTGAGATTCCCTCCCACCTATCTGATCCCATAAACGGGATGTTGCAAGAGCGATTAGTTAACCACTAATCCTGCTCAAGTCCTAAATTTTTTTTCCTACACTCTTCCAATAAAAGATGTTGAGCAACTGAGTAACAAGCAGTTTTCGTTGAAAACATCTATTGCGATAAACTCCTTAAGATGTTAATATTCTGCTTATTGGAAGCGGACATGATAAAAAAAAGGAAGTCAAACGACTAAGTTTAGACAAAATCTCTTATCAAAAGTTCTTATCTGAAATTACTCACATCCACCCAGAATTTGTCGACATCCGAAGCATTAGCATTGAACATGACCTTCTCAGTGGCATCGTCATTTGCAGGCGAGATCTTCTCGGAAAGTACAAAAAATTTGTGTCCACAATATTTCAGAAAATGTTCAGGAACATACAGTTTATCATTCTTATGAATCCAGTGTTCTCATTTTGACTGTATGAACCGAAATAAAATGTGCCCGGATATATTTCCTTTTACAAAATTAATCCCCTTTTTAAAATCATAATGGCCCATATGTTAATTAAATCTACTTTGTATTTTAGGCATTTGTTTTAACTCCAAGCTAACTGCTTTTCCTTAATGTATTAGTACAATATTCATCATAAAACCTTTGCTGTTAGCAGTGACTGTTGAGGTTTCAGATCAAAAGTTTATTTTTCATAATCTTTTTAGCTACCCTGAAAAGTTTTTAAATTATCAGAAAGCTTTTACGTAGCAGTTAAATATTTGTCGCTTATTACTCCCCTTCAAAAGAAATACCTGTCCAAGGCTTATGCAAATCTCTCTTTTGAAAAGAATCCTTCAAAACTTTCTTAAAATTTAAATGGATACCTTGTTTACAGCAATAATTAAGTGCGTCATATTGTCTTGTTTAAAAGCTCTCTGTGCTTTTGTGTTCGGTAATCTTTGACAAAAGTTTTACTCAAAGAGCTTTATTAAAACAATCATAACTATTAAACAAAGCTTTTTGTAGACAATGCCATCTGAAACTTTGTTTCTGTTAAGGTGACATTATTTGTTGAAGTTTAAACATCTTGTCAAAGTTTTACCTCACTTCAGTTTCTTTTGCGAAAATGTTTATTTGACAGTTTGGATGGTTTGTAAACATATACGTAATATATTATATCATATTACATTATAATAATTTCACATATATTTCAATACATTCATTTTGTGAATTGTATACATTTTTTTTTCTATACAGCAGTTGCCATCGTTATAACCAGAGCTTCGAACCGGAACGGAACTGAAAACCGAAAACTGTTAAAAACCGTTAATTTTGCCGGAACCGAACCGATATATATTTTTTTACTTGAACCGAAACAAAAACCGGAAAGAAAAAAATAGCGGTTCGAAGCCCTGGTTATAATACAGTGGGTCTAATCTAGTGTGGCTTTCTTAATGAGCCACTTACTTATTGATGCGAGAGTTCCAGTATGAGCAGCATTTTTTCAATTGATTTATCGGTTTCTGTTTGAAAGCATGTGTGAAAATTTCCTCGCACCCTTCCAATACAAAAATAAATGGGTTTAGCGAGAGTGATAAGTTAATCACCGGTCCTTTCCTACCCCAATCCTTTTATCCTTTACTCTCAGCAGCTCTACTTCTGTTGAGATACCTCCATTAGGAGTCCATATGCTCCACATTGGGAGCGGACATATATTAACAACATAAATAAATACATTTTTTGGAGATGGCCATGCTTAATGTAAAACGTCAAAAATGTATTAATCATAAATTAAAATTGATAAATTTGTTATTCCAATGGCTTGGAGTAAATTTTAGTTAGGGGTGGGCTGAAAGGGTCTCGGAGGGGCTCACGCAAACCCCTTGTTATATTTGACTTGAGCCAGCCTTGTTAAACAATTTTACAGTATATTGCATATTGTTATTTAATGTAAGTTTATCAAATAAATTTTTATTGCTGTATTAATTATTGCATTTAAATGTACAAGTGTCAAAAAATCTGCCCCTTCTCAGAATAACCTTAAGATTAAGCGAGCCCCTTGTTAATGTATTGGCAGACATTGATGACTATTGTAGTATAAATCCAAATCGACATTTATCATTTCAAAAAAATCTTTTATTTTCAATAAATAAGCTTTGTAATTTAGTGTAATAATAATAATAACCAACATTTAATTTGTTTTCAGGTGAGGAACCATCCCTTCCTCAAGACTTCTCCAAGCAACCGGACGTGATACCGAAGAGCCCGATATCAAAACCAATGACACCGTCCGCAGTCACTCCTATTTCCCCCACCGAAGAAAGAAAGATTCTTGGACCTTCAAGTCCGCAATTGTTAAAGGAGATGGCTGAAGAGGCAAGGAAGGCTAGTCCGGTGAAAAATGTGCAGGATGACAGCGACGATAGTGACTCTGATGATGACCTGCCCGCAGGTGAAGATGCCAACAACCCGAGAGCTCTTCACGGCCTGATGAAGAGTAATAGTGTGTCGGCGAGAGCTTCTATGTGGCAGCAATTGCAATCACAAGCAAACAAAGGTATGATTGCTTTATTCGCATATTCTTTTTCTGCATGTATTTGTTTAGTAGAAATATTACTGAATGAAATTGAAAATGTGGTCTCGTTGTGTTCAATAAGTATACATCCGAAGAAAACAAGTAAATTATATAAATATTCAATGATTCATCAACAAATATTGAAACCTTACTATATTTTCGTTGTTAGAATCTTGTGACATCATAATTTTTGTGTTGTGCACAGATTTATAAGTTTAAAGATAAAAAATATTTTATTGTTTTAAAAGTTACTACATATCTGGAGGAAATTCATTTGAAAGAATAATTTTGTTAATCCACATCATTTGTCAATAAGTGTGACACGTGTTTCACTTAATAAAAAAACATTTTCAATTCATTGTAAATTTTTATCTACACCATGGGTTGATTGTTATCCCTTAATTATCCAATGTACTAGAAATTTATCCTTATTTCTTCTGATTCAATGTTTACTAAACGGTTGTAAGCCTTTTTAAAAGAATATCTTAAAATTATATTTTTAAAGTTTTTATGACATGTATTTTTGCTGAATTTGAACAATAAATTAGCTTCCTGCTTGCTCATGATACAAAAAATACTCTAAACCTTATCCTGCATGCCAACTTCTTTGTTTCTTTCTCCAGTTGATCAGTCACGTATAGAATTTTTTTATATTTAATTCCAGCTGCCGTCAGACCCGTACTCAGGCATTCTCGAACAAAACCTAAGGACGGATCACCATCCATTCTCGACAGGTTTAAAACTCAGCCAATCACATTGGAGGAGGTCACTATTGCGACCAATGAAAACTCGCTAAATCCACTCAACCAATCCAGGAGCAGCTTTAATCTGACTCTAGAACAAGATGAAGAATGTAAGTCAATACCTTTTGATGTGGTGCATATTCTGCATTCGAAATGTCGAATATATTTAATGTATCTTAGAAAAAATTGCTCTCTCGTGGTACTTTTTATTGCACTTGTAATTAATATTCGAGCACATTATTTCATTTGAGGTTATTTGTTAGCTAAAATGTACAAATATTTTTTAAACAATTCTAAATTTAATATTGGCATGCTTTTTTTTTTGTAAGATGTCAGGTCGTCGACTAAATAATTTTATTTCACTTTTTCTTTTATCCATGTCCGCTCCTAACTTGGAGCATGTGGCTTTCTTATGAAGGTATCTCAACAGAAGATTTTCTATGAGGACTGCTTGTTAGTCAGTTCAAACCTTCATTTTTTCAAAAATATTAGGTATAGAAATGATAAGACTATGATAGGACTAATGGTGAGCTAATAGCTGTTACTACGTCTTGTTAGCGATTGAAATTTGTTGTTGTAGAAAACATTAAAAAATCCTTCAGAGTTTGGAAAGCTTGTACTGATTTCAATTCATCTAAAAGTTTTGAAAAGCAAGCCCAAATCTTACAATCTGCAAAATAATATATATTGAATTATCTTTCATATTGGTGTTTGCTATTTTATCCGTGGAATATTAACCATAAATAAGAACTTATTGACGTGGGTTATTTTAGCCATCAAACAGATTTTGGAATTAATTCAACAACCACAAGATTTATTTACTTTTTAATTTCGCTGGTATTCTTACAGTTACTTTATAATTTATGATTAATTTTACATTATTTCATTTATAATTTATTTTGTCTTTTTTTTCTTTTGCATGTTATCTTCATAAATTATGGCTGCTTTTACATCATCGTACAACAAATGCAACAAAAAAAATATGTTATATATTTCAAACTATAATGCATCATTTGCCAATGATAATAAATGACTTTGTACATATGTCATATTATTATTATTAAAAAATGCCTATTGCTTCTATTACACATATTGTAATATATATTTATATACATCAATACGCACTGCTATATTTTAATATTTGGGCGTAATGCGTACGAGTAGCACAACTGGACGAGAACGATCCTGCAAAGCTCACGTTAGCCGAGAAGATGAAGTTGTTCGGAGCAAAACTTCCATTCAAGCCACCCATGGGCACTATTAAAAAACCACGAAGCCCCAGGTTCCAAACAATGCCAGTTTTAGCTAGCGAAGTCGACGACGCCAGAGAGCTTAACGCCAAACAGCACAACCTTATCGTTAAAGACGATATGGCGGATATTCCGTCGCCTCGACACAAAATGATCAGGCTGGACATAAAGCCTCCGTCTTTCGACGCGAGCAAAAATCGAAGGTCTTTGATTGAAGACAAATCACCGTCGCCTTCGGAATTGAATAAGCAGCGGAAATCTTCTGAATCCACTGCTGAAGCTAAAAAATCACCTGTAAAAAATGTCGCAGCATCCAAAGAATCCCCTGAACAAGATCCTCAATCGAAGCAGAAGAAAGAATTAGGTTCGGACTGTTTTTAGTGTGTTGTATGTTGGTTTTGGTTTGGTTTTCGGTTTGATTAATAAATAGCACACGGTGATGGCTTTTTATTTTAGATAATTATTGTTTAACAATTTGAGTGTATTTATTGCTAACATTGAAGTGATTTCTTTTTGGTTTTTACTAATATATTAAGTGTTCTTAACGCGTTAATGCTAAATCAATTTGTGTGATCATTATTTTTTAGCACAGTGTTGTAATTTTTAATTGACTGCTCTTCCCTATAAGTTTTCAATCCCTCGTTTATTGGTAAAAGCGATGGATAAACTTCTGTGATAGTGGAGTTAAGTTTTAATATAAAATTAGATTCCTTTACTTTATTTTACTGAATGAGGCACAAAAAATCGAAACAAGTGTCACAATAGGTAACACAATCGGTGGAATGTCAATGTTATTAAATTTCATTTTATGTTAAAATGAATTTCCACAACGTTTCCGCCAAATAATCGAGTCACGTTTTTATTGATAGAATCCAGATCAATAGATTGTTAAAAACACCTAATTGCAGTATTCGATAAATTACATTCTAGGATGGTTATTTTTTCAATAATTCTTTCTAACAAAAATACAATTTAAATTTAGCTCAGAATTTGTAATTAACTGGATGACTGCCATAGACGAGATATCTCGTCATTATTTAATTAAATTAATAATTGAAAATTATAGCCGGCGTGCTAGGTACAGATGTACTATTTTCTACGGTAGCCAAAAAGTCAAAGCAAAATAAAACATAAAGTAATTCTTTTATATAGCTTTCCGTATTTAGTTATTATGCTAGGGTTCCGTTAATCCATACAGCAATCTGGTGAGAGTTAATCTTAGAAATATATGAGGTTTAATGTATTATGTAAAAAAATACAAGAATTTTTTTATTATTTTACCATTTTTAATAATTTTCAGTTCATTTATTCACCAATCTTTAAATATGATATTTGAATGTTTCTTTATTTTAAATGGAACATATTTATATAGGCTTTGTATTCTTCACCCTACGAGTTTATCATTGATTTTTCAAGAGTCTGGTATAATTTTTCACTGGCAAGTTATTTATAATCCATCTTTAAAATTTTATAAAGAAACTTTAATAATAAACATTTCAACATGGCTGACAAGAAGAGTTTTGTGTAAAGTTTGATTTCTCGTTAATTAAAATACAAAGTTTATGTTCCATTCATCTTTCAGTGAATTCTGCCTGAGTTGTTTACAGATGTCTTTCCAATATTCATGCTTTCAGCAGTTTTATTGTAGATTGCATTTAGTTTTGTGTTGAAAATAACTGGTATGTTAATCCTGAACTAACAAATAACAATTTATTGAATAGATTATTAGCTTATTTAGGTTTTCGAATGATTACTTTAATGCTGAAATGACAAATAAATCAATATGTTATTTTAATAACTTTGTATTCAGTATGTTAAATTATATGTTACAGCATAAATGAGCTTACAAACATTACAATAACGCTACCCATAATCAATCAACTGAACCCCTGAAAAGTGAAGTGAGCCAAGTGGTATATTTTTAGGAAACAATAAGTTTGACGCATTATAATATTCTGTCTTATTTTTCTGTAAAAATGAAGTAAGCTCAGTAAATAAATAGCCACTGCAAAAGTGTTATCTTCCTAAAATATAAAATATGCAATCCACCAAAATATCAAGTAATGAGGACATTAAAAAAGTTTTACCATTTTACTGTTTGGTTCATTTCACTTGTTGAAGGCTCATTACTGTTCTAGTTGAATAATTACTTATTTAAATTATTTGAACAATACTTAACATTTAGTACTAACTAACAAAGGTAGTTATTTTTATATGAGCAAATGATATCATCGATTTTATCTGTAAACTATTTATCTCTTCCTTGAAAAACTTCTAATATGAATTAACCATTGATTGTTATTGTCAGAAGAATGAAAATAGAATTGATGCAATATTTCAATAACACTACAATGCTAAAATGACATTGATAATTTTGCTACTACATTTGTTGCTTGCTTTTCGTCATCCTACTGTGTCTACAAAACTGTTTGTCGCTTTATGAGTCATTAAATGTGCCATTGTAAATTTGCCAAAATCACTGTTAAGACATTCATAGGCGACAATTATTGTCTATTAAACAATACCTATAAAGGAGAATTCATATCTTATATAATGCATAGAAATTCTGGAATACATTGTTGATGGCCTGGTGGAACCAGACAGTGCTTTGTATTCTACATTCATTGTCTGTAGATAGGAATACTCCTTTATATGTAGAAAGGCAAAATCTGAAAATAGATGCGCAATTTTTTTTGCAAATGTTATTAAGCTTTTTATATTGCCTTTTCATGCAATCGATTATACAGTAACATTTGACTTAAAATAAAAATCACAAATATATTATATAAGGCTTCTTTAAATAAAATTAAATCAAGCATTGATCTGCTTACAAATGTTGCCATTTTTATTAATATTCAGTTGTTTTAAATTATTTAGAGATTTACGGGAATATCCGATATAATAATTAATAATCTTTGAATACTAGAAACCCTTAACCTGACTTGTTATTTTCCGGTATAGCAGGTGCAAACTTCCGGCAAGCCCAAAATAAATTGGCTGAGCAAGCATCTCGGATGCTAACATCGGAAGTGAAAGGCATTCTCAAATCGAGAACCGGTGCCGTTCCTCTTCTTCCTTCTGCCGTTGACGCAGCGGTTAAGAAACCGGCTGCTGATCAAGTTCAGCCGTCTGCTAAAGGCAAAGATGCTGGTTCGAAGCCCAAGGAAGGTGCCAAAACGCTCACCAAGGGAGAGAGTTCTGAGGTAATAATGATTATTTTCTATCAGTAATAGTTTTCTTCACTATTTCTTTTAGGACTACCTTCTCCCATGATCCCATTTTTGCTGATGTCATCCCAACAATTACTAAATCAACCCTGTTTTCACTTCACGAATTCATTCGTACTTAAGCAAACATTTGCGAAAGTAGTTGTCTGAGGATGCCTCTGAAAGAGGCGAAACACGTGTCACATTTTGATACACAATACGTGGAATAATCAAAGTTATTTTTATTTTATATTAATTAAAAAATATTCACAGCTCTTATAAATTAATACAAAATGATATTGCAGTCGAAAAGTATTCAAAAAACAAATTAATAAATTATATTTTATGATTTTATACAACTTTGAAATTGCTATTATTTCATTACATGTTTTCGTTTGTGTTGTTTTAGGGGCTAAAAGATGAAGGAATCGACAGCTCATCCGATGAGGAAAGTTCATCAACTTCAACCAACTCTTTGGATCAAAGTTGCTCATCCTCCGATTCTTCCGAAGAATCAGAAGAAGAACCATCCAAAAGTGCATCTCCCGAACCGACATTGGTGAAACCTTCCATGCTTAAATCATGCAGGACCGAATCAGACTTACTAAGGAAACGTAAAGAAGAAAATGATTTAAAGGCAGGTGGCAAGATTAAATTGCCGTGTATGGATGAAATGAGAGCCAGACAAATCATGGAAAGATGTATGATGAGGTCAGACAGTACCGCTAAAGTTAAAACCCCGGTTCCCGCTCAGCGAACTGTTAATATATTAGCTACTAGAGAAGAAAAAAGTGTTTTAGCCACTGCTAATTTATCTGCCGTTGTTCAACTGAAGAATTTAAAGAACGGTAGTTTGAGTCCTGTCAAACCAGTCACAAACGTTTTAGGTAACGGTAAAGCCACCGTTGAGAACGAAGACATTGACGATGAAGTGCCGGATCTTGTCAAGAAGTATGTTCCGCAAGTTTTCAACACAACGAGCACTGTGCACACGTACAACTCGAAGCTGATGCAAGAATTGAAGCTAAGAAAAGGAAGCGGAGCAAGCTTGGCTAGGAGCGCCATCATGAGAGAGGAGGGTTCCGGAAGTGACGGGGAGAGTAGTGGAGGGCGAGAGGTGCGGCAGATCAATAACAGGAGACGCGGAATGAGAGGGTGAGTTTTCTGTGATATTATATTATATTTATAACGATCATCTTGATATTTTTTCACAACAGAATTCTCAGAGACTATGGAGCTTCTTTATGGATATCTATCTGCCCATTGCATAGTTAAATTTTTTTGTTGTGTGACAATTTTTCTTTTTCATTAGGAGGTTCATCTTAATTTTTTAACATGCCTTGTAATTAACAATCGATATTATATGATTTTACACTGTATTCCAACGGTTCCATTTTTTAGAACAAAATTGCTCAATCTAGTTTTTTAGAAGAAAATTGCTCTTTGCAAGAGTAAGAGTCGATATTATTGAACTTACACTTAGTGCCAAACGTGTTTCACTTCTCCATTAAGCAAGTTTTGTATGATTCTACCGTTGAACGAGACATTATCTCGCTGTAGCACATGCCTAAGTCAGACCCGCTGCCATATTTTGATTAACCTTATTATTGATTAACCTGCGCAAAAGGAGTAGCACACTGCCCGAGCATTTTTTCGCAAAATATTCGCGACAAACGCTTCCGTTAAAAAAATATATCTCTAAAACTAGTCATTCTGGATGAGTTCAAAAAAATGTATTATCAAAATAAAAGATTGTTTATTATTTACGAAAGCTTTATTTGTGTCCGAACTGATTTATTACAGTCTACCTAAAATTACAAAACGAACATATTATTTCTTAAGAGTCGGACCTTGTAATGCAGGTTTATATTACTGGTATGACAAAAATATTTATCGAAACCGAAAATAAAATTATGGATCAGTATCTCAAAGAAATTATTTATGTAACCTAATATTCATATCTTGAATAATATTATTATAAATCAGTGTAATCCGATAGCAAAATGAACCATAATCAATGGTCCCATACGGGACCGACCGCTGGGCATATAAAGGTTAAGACATTACTAAAGACTGCATAGTCACGGAATTCCTTATGGACTTAAATATCACCCTCTAATATTCATCTCACGCATCTATGTGTTTCAAATTCAATTTCACTGCATATATCCCTACCTAAAACCAACAGCGAGATAAAAATGAAAATGTCGATTTTTTAAGTATGCCAATGAATTGCTGCAGGTAACTCCCATAATAAAACACTAACATATGTTTTTAAACAAAATATCTCACTGATGCTTAGAAGAAAAGTGGGATAACTATAATATATACAAATTGTCAGTGCCACTACTGCCAGAAAACGTTAAGTCAAAAAACCTTGTTTTGAGATAATCGACTTCTTCAAATATCATGAAGAGATCTGTCAATGTAGTAGCTTGTTCGCAGATAATAAGCAAATGAATAAACAACAATTGACTAAAATGTTGACAGCACAAAAACATTTAGTTGTCTTTGTATCGTCAAAGAGATAAGAAATCTGTTTCACTAAAAAGCGTTAAGTTATTTATAGTTTTTTTTGCCAGTAATGAAGTTTAATGAAATATACTATGTACGTATTATCTCTTTGAATATCGAAATAAATAAATATATGAGTTGGGTTGCCAGGCGTCCCGATTAACCTGGACTGTCACCGGTTTTGAGTCTCGTGTCCCGGTGTCCCGAACAAACCTCTCGGGACTCCCAAATGTCCCGGTAAGCGACTCACGCTGATTACTTGCTAAATTAAGAGCTAAAAAAAAACGAGTCACGCTGGTATTCTGGGCAAATCGGTAAATTCCTGGGTTTTTGGATTCGAAGGTCTCGGACAAATTCGGCAAATCGGACAAATGTCCCGGTTCTACTTGCAAGAAATCTGGCAACCCTATATATGAGTGAGGTTGTTTTTTCAGACGATGGAGCTCGTTTAACTATTAGAGTGCTGAGCCATTTTTTTTGTATTTAGAATGAATGTAATTGCGCTCCTCAGCACTCAACAGTTAAATCTATCGATTAGCATTCATAACTCAAAACACCCAATTTTTGACTTTTCTGATTCTGATCTGAATTTCTGAACGTTTTCTGTCAGTATACTAACGAAATTATTTTATACAAAATGTAATACTGTCCATCGGAAATACTAGTGTTTTCCATCTATCTCTCTGTTGCATTCAGGTAGTACATGTTATGAACTTTTTCATAACGCCGCATGACCACCAAGAATTAACAGGAAACAATATTTATGTTAATAATACATATCAGGTGTATGGCATTTCTCTCATCATTTCCAAGTTATAAGCTTTGTAGTGTTATTTATTGTTTTGTTGTAAAAGTGAAAAGAAAATACATAATAAAAAAGAGTAATTCTTTGTTTGTAAACAAACCCGGTTTACAATACGAACAGCTGGCGTGTGACGTCATGATTACAATTACCGCGATCATTTACGCCGCTGTGACCACAGACAATCGAATCTTCTTTCCCCTCCGCACACTCGAAAAATAACAAAGCTGCCGCTGTCATCTCGCGCCATTGTTCTCGTTTCCCGCCAAATGTTTTATTTACCACAATGGCCGTCGGATGCGTCGTGGCGCATGCGCTATGAAATGGAAAACATTTGAAAAATTTATTGTCTTTTGTTTTTTTTTGTCTGTTGCATTCGTTATTGTACTTTTTGTGTTTGTTTATAATAATTTATTCAATGTTTGTATCTCGTAAATATACGATTTGTAATGAACCTTCAGCTATTTTTATATGTTTCTTAATTTTACAAAGGCGTTAGATATAAGAAGTGGGCAAAATTATAAATAACATGAAAATACTACAGTAGAATGATCATATATAATACTTGACAGGTTATATTTTTTCGTATTAATTTAAGTCAAATAATATTCAATATGGGACTATATTTCAAGTCTGATTTGTGTAATTACATAGGCAAAAAGAAAACATCTCTGTATTAATTCCGCATTATGTATTTTAGATCAGGCCGAGCATTATAAACTGATGAAATATAAAAATATATGTATTTATTTGTACAAAATTGAATGCAACGAATAACGAGGTGTGACAGACAATGATAATGCTCTCCATTTGCGAAACCGGTCCAGATATAATTTGAAAAAATCTGGAACTAGTACAAAAGTGTGTTATTTTTTAATATAATGCCTCCTCCAAGAATTGACAGTGACGCCTTAAAAATAATTGTTACGTACTGCAATACCATGTTTGAGTTAATATTGAAATTTCACCAAGCACCTTCAGTCAAAATCCTAAATTATGTTTAAGTTAGTTTAGATATTCCTACCAAAATAACAGTTTACCTTTGCTAAAGTAAAGCTTTGAATGTGTTTCAACTGCGTATTAATTAATATTAACAAGTGAAATAGAGTTTCACGGTTCATTTCAAATATCAACGTCTTTGTCCTTACTTTAATGTACATATTTTTAACCCTCGTCTCACAAACAATAATAGTAAATACTGGTTTTGTTGATATGATCCATAAGAAGTACATATTTCATATTCATATCCAATTTCTCACAAGTTCCCAAAATAATTGTATCCCGAGTCTCGAAAAACTAGTAACTACTGGTATGGGTGTCACGGAAAAATATGACACTCAAAAGAGGCCAACGGGCTCAAAAATATTGAGAAACTGTGGTCTTAATTGTGAAAGGATTTGTTCAAGGAATATCATATGCATAATCTCGAGTGACTTAAAAAAACAACATCAACGATTTTATTGCGGTTGATTTAAAATCTTATAAAATATTTGGCGCATTGGCAACGATTAGCTGCCAATACAAATGCCAAATATTTAGTCTTTTATTGCGTAATCGGTACACATTTAGAAATAAAATAAACCTTTCACAAAATGACTGATAGATATTTAAATGATTTTTTAGTGAACGAGTTTTAAATTAGATATAAACAGAAAACTTTTAGTAGAACAGCAAGTCATTTTTTAATGATGACATTTATGTCAGACTATGATTGAAAAAACACATTTTCCCGCTATAAATATAATAACTAAAACAGCACGTGTGTCAGCCAGCAATGTCAATCAAAAGCAACGCTTGCAAAAACGCAATAAATTACAGCCGATAAAAATCTTTGGCATATTATTATAATCTAGTGTATTTTTGATCATTATTTTCAGCGTTCATTTATTCATAGAAATTGTAAGTTGTAAAATCTAAGTCTATAAAACCCGCCAAGCAATTAGAATAAATAAATAATTTCATCGCTTTATATTTCTATTGCTATGTAAAGTGTTCGTGTTTTAACCACACCTAATTGATCGTCAAAGATGGCGAATTGTTATTTTTTTGCACAGCTGTTCGTTCGTGATGATTAGCAAATTTGGTTCTAATCTGACAAACAAGGCTTGGTATTTCTCAAATAATTTTCATACAGATGATCCAATAAGGAGCGGTCTTGTTGAAAAGCCTTGAAACTTAAAATTATTGTATAGGTACATATGTGTGTGAACAGAGAGATGGAGCGAGTTATCGAGAGAATGTCGCCTCTCTCTCCTTTTATACGTATAACTAATTACAAAAATATATTTTACAATAAACAGGAAAAATATAAAATACTCGTATATTATACAGCTAAATTTCTAATATCGTTATTTTAGCAATGTATTAAGTGCTTTTTTTTTAAATATAGTTAATAACAATTTCATACATACATACATATCGACTTTGGAAAGGAAAAAGTACGTAACCCACAGTTTTTTCAAAACAGCTTTTTTTCGATATTCACAATGTATTCAACTTGATACACGTTCTATCAAAATGATGTAAGCTGAAAATGCGGAATTAGTATCTAAATGTAGCTTTTATGTTTGAAAAATGAAAGGCCTGTAGAAGTTGCGATCAGAAAAAAATACTTAAAAATGGTTTTTATTTTTAAATAAATCAAATTAACATTAGATAAAGTCAATTAAAAACCAGTTTATCATTTTTCATGCACTTCAAGGTTGTGTATATTTCATAATTCTCCTTTGGCCCAAAATCATCAAAACACGTTTTTTGTGTCTCCTGTAAAATTTGTTGTGTGGGTTACGTCCTTTTTCCTTTCCACAGTCGATACGTAGATTGTAGATATATATATATAAATATATATAAATATAATATGTAGTTGACGTGATTTCGAAATAGCTATCTACCATATTTTATAAATAATATTATTGTGTGACTGAAAAATTTGCTACATGAACGAGTTCTACCAAGTTCTATATACCGGCTCAATGAATGCAATAATTATTTATTGGAATAAGAAAATGGGCAATACGTCATGGCATTACAGCGGCACTAATTCACTTGGCAACTTGGCTAATACAGTGATAAATTACAGTAACTGAAACTAAAATCAATTTTATAGAATTGAGAAAAAGAAAACAGAAAAAATATTATTTACTATTTCTACTTCGGATCTGTTAACCGGCCAACCTCGAATTTTACAACCGCAATAATGAACAGATGATAAAAGTGACTTAACATTGTGAATCAGCAACAGCAGGTCAGGCATTTTTTTTTCGTTATCGGCAAGGTGATATATTATTGCTTTTTTCCATTATTATCCGACATTTTATTGCTAGTGTTGAATCAACAGCAAGTATAATACATTCACGTTTAAAAACAATACGGTGTGTTATTTGATTTTTCGTAATTATTATTTAAATTATTGTCTTGCATATACAACTGTTTGTTTTGAGTCTGGATTATATTTTGTATGTTTATGAACTTATAGAGGTAATAGCATTGCTTGAATATATAAAATGCACTTTAAAACTGAATCACGATGTATCGTTTCCCCACAAGTATCGTTCGGTTATTGAGGTGCTATGATAATTGAGGATAATTCTTCCTTTATTCATCGTCTTCCTGAACCGATTGTTTTAAATTGTATCAAATATATTGAAGTTTGTCATATTATTCTTTTTGAATTTATCGTTTTTGTGCTGACTAAAACATTTTACTAGTGTATAAATCTTAGGTGAGTTTTTTTATGCAAATAATACGGAATAAGTGATGATAAACATTTTTAGTGCTATTGATTGAATTGCACAGGCACCATAATAAAGTAAATAATAGCTTGGTGTTTAGTTCTTAGTTATATGAAGAAAAAAAACAATCTTTTGTGGTAATTCCAAATTTATTTTAATATGATCATTACCGGTTTCGCTCATTACGAGCACTTTCAACTGATCGTATCGTCGATCATTTTAAAAAAAGAGTATTCTTTTTTGTTTTGTTGATATAATGCTTTGCCACCAAATATTGAATTTAAACACCACAAAGCAGCGATACTCAACCTGCGGCATATTCAGATTTATCTAAGACCCAAAACAATCATAGTCACACATTTGGTATTGTTTGCAAAGATAAACCTAAACGGATATCTATTTTGGATACATTTGCATTTTTCTTTACACACACTTATGTTGTCACTATATTATTTTTACTATTAAAATGCTCAGTTCCATGTAATGTAGCAAAAACTGGCATGCGGCCTAGACGTGAAAAAAGGTTGAGTATCGCTACCTTTATGTGTTCTTAGTTATAGTAAAATTAATTGTCAATGATAAAGATTATTTTTTTATCCCATTGTTTTTTTGCATTCATCGTTTGCAGTTACATATTCGATTTTTTTATGTAATATACTATATTCCGCCTGCCTTCGTAAAATATTTAAATAATAAAATCAGAATACAAAGCATAATCTATCGACGATGGTTCCCGGTAAATTGCTCGAATGGAAATTGCTCGAATAACAAGATAATCAATTTGTTTCCGTTTGTTCTGTCTTTGCCCTAGTCTTCTATGTGTTCTGGAAATATATAGAAACAGTTTGAGTAACTAATTAATAATCAGTTCTCGTAGAAACACTTCTGTTGAGATAAACTCCATTAAAAGATCATATGTTCCGCATTTGGAGCGAACACGGTTAAAATAAATACTTACGAAAATTATTTTTATATTTCACTCTCTAAACAAGTGTCGCACAAGATAAAAATGAAATTCGTAGAAAAATCGTTTAAATAACCAAGCAATTCGAATAATTTGTAATTCGAGCAATTTACCGGCTCCCTTCGTCGATAGATTATAAATAATGCATTATTTTTCAACCATGAAAATAATTTTAATGGGTCAGTTTAATTCTTTCAGTGAGTCGTGCCGGATTTATATAATTGCAAAAATCCTATGTAAACTAATAACCAGACATTTCGAACCCTTAATAATACCCCGTTTGGATTAAAGTTGCACAGTTCGTTCCTTGGCTAATGGGTCTAATTTACTCCCGGAATTGATCCCTTAGCATTATATTTCCTCCCCCATCGTACCTCAGCAGTTCGTACTGACTGCAGTGATCTCTCCGAGGGGCGGAATTTTGTTTTATTTAACCCTCATTTTAAACCATACGGATAAGGTGTTTTAAACTATCTGCGATGTTATTTTATTTAAGTTATGATTTTTTAAGCCGTTACACATTTAAAAAAAATGTATTAATTATACATTTATTTAATATGATTATAACAGGTTTCGCTCATCACGAATATTTTAAACTGATAAGAATATACATCGATACAGGGCTACTTATACTAAACCAAATATAATTAATGAGGTATTTGTAATAGAAATATGAAATGAATTTTAAAAATATGAATAAGCAACACTAAACTGAAATTTTAAAAATGTTTAAAAGCTCTTACAAATAAATGATACTGATTTGTAATCGTATAAAAAAAAAGTTAGAGAGGTCACTAACAATAAATTCAAATGTTTTTGTAAAACTGGAATTTTTTACAACTTAATTTATAATATCACAAACAAATTAATATAATTAATATTCAATAACGATAAATGAAACGAAACAGGTATTGATCCTACTGCATTATGACTCATTAAAAGTGCATTATTCATTTTATAAATACTTTTGTGTTGTTTTATCCGTTCTACGCACAGCACAGCACAGCACACACATACAACCTATCTAACACTTATTTTGAACAGTCTGAAATACTCAACACAATCACGTGTTCAGTATTACAATACTTCCAAAATAAGTGTATGCTCGCGGGAACAGCATCGACGGTATTTTATGGTACTAAAGTAATTTTATATACGTTTCTATCAGTGATTGATCATTTTACACGTTTATTGACTTATCAAAATGGTTTGCTATTTTCTATGTAATTTGTCACTTCCAGATGTATCATTATCAAATGTGTAATTATTACTCATTTCTATTTTTTTTAAATACTGAACGTCGTTTTAGTTATATTATTTCGTAAACATTTCGATAATCTCAATATGGCTACTATTCTTGGGTTGCCCTGCTTTCGTTATATATCATACAACCCTATTAGTCCGGACACTCTGGATACCATTACGGTTTGTTAACCCCTTTAAATGTAGTTAAAGGGTATGTAGATAGTACATTAATTTAATCTCTCAGTTGTAAATATGATCGGACACATTTTCTGCCCACCTACAGTTTAATGTTCATTTTTTTTTTGCCTAAATTTGAGCCGGCAATTAAGGAGGTGGGGTAATATTAATTATCCAGCATTTTACGTTACACTAATTAAGGAAGCATTTATGCTTGAATTTTAACCAAATAATAAAAAAAAGTAAAGCTTATACAATATATGCGTTACCTAAAGAGCTAAAAATTCTGTATGATAATATGTATATTCTTTTATAAAAAAAATATAACGCATTTTAGATTAATTTATATGGACGCTTAACTAGTGTTTGACTAGAATTAGCTGTTATTTAATCATGCGCTCTCTGTCTCAGATTGGGTACAGGTATAATTATGACTTTTAAGGTGTTCAATGTCAATTATTGATAGAATGGAAATATATTAAACATTGATCAACTAAATAGTTGTTTGACTTTAACCCCTTGTAATTGCAAATTTGCATTCTCTTATATTATTGTAAAGTAATAAAAACAGTATATATCGATCGTGTGTTTATCAGTCGCTCTTCGTTTCAGGAATATTTTGAGATAACACTGGATTCACCAAACAAAAATACATTATTGATTGCTTCAGATGAATTGTAAAATTATTTTATCGGAAATGATTTGTAAAAGTCTTTTTTTTATACATAGTATATTTCTTGTCTCCGATTTGCCATCTGCATAATTAATCAGACAGTATGATACTTTTTCCATTGGACTACATTGCTTCACGAATCGAAGCCGGATTAGTTTTGTTTTAAAACCTGCACCGTTCCCACAGCTATCCTTTTTGGTCGCACATCATGACCCAAAGTTCTTCTACAGAGTCAATATTTTTCTGAAGAATAACTTAAAACATTCATCTTTACAATAATATATTACAATACAGTCTGATTTACTAGAAATTACAGTTGATTAAGTATGTGATGTAAAATCATGTCTTTCTTATCCAATGGCGAAATTAGCGAATGCTTTACTTACGTGTACTTCTATTGGCAAAAGTGACTCTTATAGTTGTAAATACCATTTTTTATTCATATCGTCATTAACAGCAAAAAACACATCTGCCGCAAATTAGCAAGCTAACAAAAATATTAAATATTTTTAAAACTCTTTCAGCTCCGGTTAAAATTTGGTAAAGCTATCTATCCCGTGTGCGGGGCTTATTTTAACCCGTAGCATGCCATCCTAAAAAATGACGTTCCCTGCCATGATGGCATATCAGTTTCACTGTTTATTGACAGTATTTAAACCTAAGTTAGAAGCTAAAAAATAATTTTAAAAATGTATATATGCTAGAATACCTAAAATTAGAAATACTTATTGACAATATTAAGAGAAATATTGAATGATTTAATGGCTCAACTATTTACGATTGCATTATGGGCATGGAGGTGTAAATGAATCACATTTTTTCTTAAGGGCTTAACAGAGAAACCATTTGTGATTCTTTAAAAGAGTATAATTATTTCATTTCTGTTATGAAAAGTTCTATTACAATACAGGTTTTCTACAAGGCTTATTTATTTCATCTACTATCAACATATTATTTATAATGATATGTCTTGTAGAAATTCCAAATTTACAATTAAAAATGGACTCTTCGAGAAAGGAAAATGGTCGTATCAAATGTGTTATGACAAAACCAAGTTTAAGTTATTTTTTATGAGAATAATAATTGAATGACCGTTTTAAGATGATTTGAGTATCTATTAAGTTGGCATTTATAATTCTTTCCTAAAAAAAAGTTGCTAAATGCCATCACGTGAATACACTTCGGGATTCAACGAATGGTTAGCTTATCACGCGAAGACACGGCACCGGGACTCACCGTGCTTAAATTGACGACGTTTAATATAAACATCATTATTTCTTATGTAGGAATTAGGAAGAGCGCGTAAGATTTATTGTTAAATAGTTGATTTAGAAAGTTAAAAGGGATATGATGTTAAAAGTAATCATCATTATTGTAATGATGTATGTAGGAATCAGGAAGACAACAATTCATCGTATTGATGACTTGACATTTGAAGTTTCTTCCGACGATTTATATTTCGACACCGTTGAGTTTAGTTACATCATACCGACTGCCTAATCTGCAAACCGGTCAAATCTACTTAGTAAAAAAAATAGGATACATAATAATTTTAATCATTTAACTATCAAACAGAATTTCTAAAATACACACACTCAAGTATGTAAAGATTTGTAATAGTTATCGATAAATAGTCTATATGAGCTTAGAAAGGTATATTATTTAATTTCAATATTTTTTTCTCTAGAATCGAGAGTTAATACATTCAGCGATAAATTGACTAAATAGTGCAAATATCATGTATTTCAGTTATCAATAAGAAAAAATATAGATATTGTTGAGTAGCTACAATTATATATTATTGTTTTGTTATTTATTGGATCTCTAGTTTTTGGGTCACACCATTAAAACTACGCTTATTTATAAAGAAGATCAAGACTGTCCATTGGTTACGTGTTGCAAGCACACGCACCGCGATTTTATTTATGTGAGCGCTATGTTAATGTCTAGTTGTAAATTCGCTTGTTTAAATATTTTATTTTACTCTTGCTGACGATCTTTTCAGGATTTTTTGTAAATTTTCATAAAGTAATAAAAAATATATGATCCTTTTCCTGATTCCACTTCTTTACCCTATATAAATATAATCATAAAACCTTTGCCAACAAGCAAATAAAAATGATTCTTGAAACTACTTACTACTCGAATCTGTGGGCATTCCCATAAGCTTATCCTTTTCGCCAGCAATGGCTCTAAACTCAATGATACATTTATTTCTTATATAAACACGAAACATTCATTTACTAAGCGTCAGTTCAAGTTCATCCGTGCATTTGAACGCATGGAGATGCCGAAAGACGAAACCCGGGTCGTTAGTGACAAAATCTGTGAGAATGTACATAGTTTGAATAAATATATGTGCATTTACTAAGCTCACTTCACTTTTTACGATACTTTAAGACATGTAAAATATTATAATGCATCGAACTCAATGTTTTCTAAACTATTACTTGGCTCACTTCACTTCTCAGGGGTTTACATACAAGTTGTATATTTGTATTAAATTTATAGCCACCGCCTGTTATTTGTGTGTAGTAGTAGTTGATGGTGTGTTCTTTATACACAGTAAGGATCGTGGATGACTGCGTCCTATTGTAAATCTTGCTAATGACCAAGAAAACAAATGAATTTTCTCAATAAATTCCTGTCGCTTTGCAGTGCTCGCTTAACTTCATTTCAATATTCAATATTTATAATTACGTAAATCATATAGAATAACTTAGATTATTCCACGGATTGTGCTACAAACTGTGACACGTGTTTCGCCTCTTTCAGAGGCATCCTCAGACAATCTTGACAACATTGTTTGTACGAATGATTTAAATTCTACTATTCTTATATATTATAAAAGTAAAATAAAAACGTAAGTCAAGGAGGGGATGATAGAAAAACAAACAAACAATAATGGTAATACAAATGACATTTACGTTAATAAATGATTAACTAATGAGTTGCATCAAGTAGGACGGGTTAAACCATAATCAAGGTTATTTTATATTAAAATGAACTTCCACAAAGTTACCGCCGAATCCATCGAAAGTACGTAAATCATATTCTCCTTTTAATGAGTTAGTACTCGCTCTTCAGTTATCAACCTTTGTGAGCTTACCGTGAGTCTGTATCCCGAAAACCGGTCAGGCTCCTTCGGAACACTGGCTAGAGATCGGCTTTGAACCTGTTCAGGAAACACGGAACTCTTCCGCAGGCTCCGCAGTGACCTACGCTAGCGCGCCAGCCCCGGCTAGGATAGGATCTCGGTCTGCGATCAGAGCTATCCGTGGAATTCCCTTAATGGCTATTTATTTTAAAGTGTACGTTTTTTTTCAATTTGAACGCTTATAAATAGGACAGATATTTTGGGTGGTCCTGTCCATTCGTGTACTGCACAACGTATTTAAATTTAATTGTCCGTTGCACAGTACTGCATCCCTTTGAGGTTCAAAATGCCGGATAGACATTATTGTATAATATATAGATATACATACAGTAAAAATTATGTAGTATGCTCAAAAATATCACGATAAAAATTAGTACCTACGGTTATAGATACTATAATCTTGATTTGCTTCTCGAAACAGGAGAATAATTGTATTAACACGTTAAGTGTTTTACTTGTTACATATTAATAGTAAAATCAAACTCATTTTAATATAAAATTAATTTTGATAACTTTATACTCCATTTGTTGTGTTTAAAATTGTGACACGTGTTTCGTGTCTTTAAAAGCATCATCGGACAGAATATCGCAAAGCTTAAGACATAAACCTAAAACTGATACTAAAGTTATAAATCAATTTAGTTACAAATCAATAAAGTTATAGATACTAAAGTTATAAATCACAAAATAGAGTTCGTGGTTTGTTTTTCCTTTTTTACTGGACACATGGAATAAAACTAAAACAATGATAGTATGTAGAGCATCCAATCCCGGGATCCCGTTGAATTTTCTGATCTCGAAATCCCGGAATTGAAAATGAATCAATTCCAAAATCCCGGGATTGGAAAAAGGCTCCGGGATTGGATACCCTAATAGTATGTACTAATTTCTTTTATTAGGTACGGTAAATCCCAATAGAAATAATTTCAACATTAGAAAACCGCATGTCTTTTTTTTAAATTTTAACATTTAAAAAATTAACTTCCACCTTATTTTATTTGACAACTCGAAGCCACGGGAAGTGGCCGAAAGAATTCATACGTTTTCAAAGTCCAATTCCAATAAGCATGCACTTGATACAACCTTTCCTACTATTACAGATTCGATCTAATGGCTTGCATTAAAATCTCTTAGTGATATTCATTATTTGCATGTAATACAATACGGCTGTAGTCGAATCCCTACATCGCGGTATCGCGTGACGTTCTGCCAAGTAAATAGGTAGTAGGATGTGATGTCCGGACCAACTGTGTTGAATTTTTTCTGTTCTTTGTTTGACAATTTTTATTCCTTTGTTCCGCATATTTTTATTTAGACCATTTCGTATGCGTGGTGTGCATTCGGCAGAACGTACACACATTTAGAATTTGTATGCCGCTTATGTTTCCACTAACAATGCCAATGTTATATTTTTATCCTATGAAATAGAATACTGACACGTTTGTCTAGGTGTAATTATTTTAATTGGGACTCTTTGTAAAATGAAATATTTGTCACTGATTATCAGCACAAATCCTGCCTAGAGAAATGCTTTGTAAAAAAATGGTGTCCACTGTGCTACAGCGGTAGATTGTTGATGTGAAACTTCTTCGTAGCATAAACGGAAAATCATTTTAAAAAATACTTCAACTTTATTTAAAACTTCATTATTTTATTTCACCAATCTTTCCTACACATAGTTTCTTTCAGTGTATAAATAATAGCATGTTATCCGCTATTTTGTGAATTAATCAACTCAAAGTTTCCATTCCTTCCATACACCATTGTTCACTATTTGTGTTATTAATTGTAACACGTGTTTTGTCTTTTCGAAAATCATCTTAATTTTACATACATTTATCGAATTGACATTCCGGTTTTAATCTTGAGTTTTATGGATTGTCAATGACTTGATTTAAAAAATATATTTCTTATATAATTAAACGCATTAGGTGTTCGTTCGTAAATTTTGTATTGTTTTTTCTTTGAAAATTCATTTAATTCCGTGTTACCCGGCATTGGTCAAATTAGCTTATCTACTAAGTTTTTTGATCGACTTTGATAGTTTGATTATAAGTATTGAACATCCCCCTATTTTAAACACTATCGCAGATTTCTTTCTATGTCAACCCTGCCTATCGTAATAGTAATTTACGCAATTGCACACAACTATAGACAAGCATGTGAGAGGAGAGCGTGCATATAGAAAATAATTCATGAAATTAATATTTTGAATATTTACGACGGTTATATTAAAATTGATGAAACTTTGATGACTAAACATTTTCTTACAGTGATGGATTTTTTTGTATTTTATTTTCAAATGCAGTAGCTTAGTGCAGTGGTAGTCAACCGGTGGTCTACTGCATTGTTGCAGCATTAGAGCCAATATTCCATAATATGTTTAAAAAAAGCAACAAAAACTATCACGATTTTTTTTATTTATTATGGTTTTAAATTCAATATTTTAAATGTTTGTAGTTTTTTTAAAAGAAAAGTATAATGATCTATGGCAGTGCTTCCCAAACGTTTTTATGCAACGGTCCATAAATTAAAAAAAAATAATCCTGCGAACCCGAGAAAAAAAAACCTGCGCCCTCCGGTTTGTGAAGCATATAACAGTCTATGCGATTATTTTTTTTTAAAGCTTAGTGATCTGGAATGTTGACGACCGCTAGTTAAGGCAAAGTAATTCCTCATTTGTGAGGGATTTTCTTAAATTATAGCTTTTTTCATTTCGGCATTAATATATCCAACACCGGTATGTTGTGAATATTTCAAGTCATATTCTACATAACCAAGATTCTTCATGCTGTACCCACCCGTCATCTCCGAATACACCTTCGTACATATGCCTATTTTTCAATTATTGATATAATTCATATAGATAGAGCCATTATAAAAAAAGTGTACATTTTCCTCGTAGATATTCAATATTAACTGAATTTATATCTATATCATTTTTAGGGTGTTCACTGTCAATACTTGGTGGAAAGGCATTATATTAATAAAAACAATATTCCTTTGTACTTCATTCCACTTTATTAATTAGGTCAGGACCAGTTTCTTTCATTGCGAGGATTGTCAGTTGACAATGCTCGCAATGAGCGAAACCGGTACTGACCTAATTAATAGAGTGGAATTAAGTACAAAGGAAAGTTGTGTTTTTATTATTATATCTACATATATATAATATATTCCCAAAATGTAGAAACTCATCTGACAAATATTTAGTATTGCATTATTTTGGTGTCATTGTTCGATACGTTTTTTTTAAATTTATTTTTTACTCATCATCACTCTTGTTTCTTCGATCAGATTTCAAAAAAAAATCGTCGACGATGCACAACGTAATCGTATGCACGTACAAATACTACACAAGACTAGCTTTTATCGCGACCCTCCCGGTCCCGCTGTCCCCGGCCTCCGCTAGCAGTGACATCAAACCACTTTACTCACCGTTGCTGTTACTATCGTTCCGGGGTACCAGTCGATCGGTTGTACTGGTACCGAATTTTCAGTACCCACCCATCCAGTGTTGCCAATTTAGTTTTTTTTAATGCCAAATCTAACCTATTATAACTTACTATCGGTTACTTGGAATAAGTAAATACTAAAATAATATATTTGTACTAACTTCACGTCCTAAAGATTGTCTTTTATAATATTTTGACGCAGATGAAAGGGAAAGGGAGGCTGAGTCGAAGTTTAGAACGTATGACGTCACGAATATGAAACGGGACATAAAAATGTGACGTTATTAAAATATGATTTTGTGACCAAATGTAATGGCATGAGCAGTGGCTCTTGGGGGCCTCAAAGATAGCATATATTATATGAAACCTTACATTTTAATTTCAGTTTTCAATATTCATTATTATTCTACGAAGAGATTTGCAGCACTTTTATGTTATTCGAAAAGCAGGGCCTACAAAATTTATTGCGCCTGGGGCCTCTTAAGTGCTTAATCCGCCGCTGGACATGAGAGGAGTAACACCCATACTCGTGTTGTAGAGATTATGTTGCACTTAAAAAGTAAGAAATGTATTTTGGTTGCGGTGCACACATATATTTTTATTGTTTATTTTGACAAATCAATACCGATCTGGAGATGGGTACTTCGTTGTGATACATTTAATCAGAATTTTTAATGTAAATATAAATAATTGTTTGATTAATCGAAACGGTAAAA
The DNA here is from genome assembly GCA_031772345.1 of Himalopsyche anomala. NCBI lineage: Eukaryota > Metazoa > Arthropoda > Insecta > Trichoptera > Rhyacophilidae > Himalopsyche > Himalopsyche anomala. Next base: position 25,495,532 of record CM062831.1, on the reverse strand, counting down.
AATAGCTATAAAAAGTGACTAAAAAATAAAACTTATTGTGGAACTTTTAAAACGTTGGTATAATTAAAAATTTAGACTGATTTCAATGTCGTTCAATTAGATGAAAAATGTTTACTTTGCAAATAGTCTTTGTAAGTTTTTGAAATTGAATGTGATCATTAAAATTTGTCGCCTGCTGTGGCCCAGTTGGTTAGAGCTTTCTCTACCGATCACGCAGGTCTGGGGTCGATTCCCGGTCAGACCACAGTGAATTTGAGAATTATTCAATTCAAAGTTGTGATCGAAGACTGGGTGTTTGTGATGTCAATTCACACAATTTTCTCTCCCCCCATCCTTCTGATCCTTTAATAACTGGGTGTAGCAATAGCGATTAGCCAACCACTATTCCTGTTCTATTAGCCTTATCCTTTTGTCCCTACGACTCACTTTGAAAAAAAGTTTGTTTGAGTGACTGAGTAATAAACAGTTCTCGTAGAAAAACTTTTGTTGGGATACCTCCATTAGGATGCCATATGCTCAACATTGGGAGCGGACATAGATTAAAAAAAAATGAAAATATTAATAAAGTTTAATACATGTATTTCCTATATAAACACGATAAATTTATTTACTAAACGTCAGTTCAACACCATGCGTGCACTTAAATGCCTGAATATGCCGAAAGGTGATACTCGGGTCGTTAGTAACAAAACATATGTACATGATTTGAGCGATTCAAAATTTAAACATTGTTATTGCAATGTATTTATGACAAATAAATGTACAATTCATTCTGTACAGCACACACATCTAAAGGTGGTTTATTAAATAATCTTGCTTGATTTGTGAACAACCAGTTTTTTTTTATCTCAATCTGACAGGCTTTGTCATTGAGCGCTGGCAACACTGGTGTCAATACGATCAGTACCTTCCAGGCGCGCATGCCGCTGCGACGTCGCGCACGGCCTGCTGCACGCGCAATCGATCGATCCACCGCGGTCAATATATCGCGCAACTTTACTTTACCGTTGCCTATATTAGGAATCGGACACTAGACGATCGTGTGTCCCGGCTATCTGCTGCACGAAACTGTGTCCGTGCATCTTTGTGTGTTTATGTCTATATTGAGTACACAATTTCAGTATAGTGACATGTCGCACCAAAGTCGTGTCCCGTTGCCGCATTATTTGTTGTTATTGTTATAAATAAATCATAACAAAACAGGTTTTTTTTGCTGTTCTATGTTGTGATGTAGTGAATGAACTGTTATAGATGAGAAGTGATTGTGATTTAGTTTTGTTTACTGGTTCGCGTCTGGATAACTGGAGTTTCAGCTAAAAGGTTGGATTTCTGTATTATTTTTTTCGTTGTTTAATATCGATGCGTTTTTTTTTAAATATTATTAAATATTTACAATCGTTATGTTTGTAATGATGTCAATCGGTACAATATGTATATCGATCGTTAATCTATGATATGACTTAAGAATACTGTGTCACTATCTTTGTCGTTGATAGTGGTTAACAACCCTTTCCTCATTGTAGTAATACCTGAAGATTACTTAATATCATTGACCAGGGGTGGGGAACCTTTTCTTATCTAAAGGCCGCGTTCATTTTTCTGATTCGACACAAGGCCGCAGTAAACATTGACTAGGGAATTTTTGGCCGGAAACACGTTTTTACGAATTTACATAAATTTACAGAATTGGCCAGAAGGCCACACCAGAATAGCCAAATGGCCGCTGGTTCCCCATGCCTGTCATTGGCCCACGATTGTTTGAAAACTAATAAGAAATGTTTAAAGGTGTTCACTGTCAATACTTGGCGGAGGGGAATTATATTCAAAAAATAAAATACTCATTCGTACTAATTCCATATGTAAACATACAAAAAATATGTATAGATATAGAAAACATTTTTTTGTACTAATTTCACATTTTCACAAAAATCACAACCTTGTTCATTCATTAACAAAAGTTGTATCTTTTTGTTTTGGTACAGCCTTAAATGTTAAAATATTATTATACACATATCGCGGGCCCGAGTACTACAAGGTTATATGTGAAAAACAAATGACGAAACAAAAATAGCAATGTATGCCAATAATGGTACTTGGAAGACTGTCGCATTATTACTTCTGTTTCGTCAAAACTTTTCACATAGAACCTTGTAGTACTTCTTAAGTCGCGATATGTCAATATTTTTTTCGAGTAATTTTATTAAAGTGATTCATTGAACCTAATATTTAGCGTTCTACTTATTTGCCTAATAGGTTAATTGACACATTAACTTCAATTTATCTACAAAATTATTTCAATAAACTTTGTTTATTTTATTGTCACTTTCCACCAAAGGTCATTAAGGTTACATACCAACATCTTTTGATTACTCACCTAATCGTGTAAATTCAAGAGAAGAAACTGGTAACTTGAATAAGAATTTATATTACAATTTTTTGTTGCATTAATAATTAAAACAAATAAATTTAGTAAATATTAATTTAAATGAAAACTTACCCCGTTATTCCCGTATCTTAGAATTTACTCTTTTAATCTTTTGAACACATTTGATTTTTTTTATAATAGTACTCGTTTTATTTTTCTCTTTTTGACAAACTAAACATGCACGATATTATAGACGAAGTATATGGAATGACTAATGGAATATTAAATGTGAAGGAAACCAGCCCTCTTTCTTTTGTTGCCATACCTTAAAATTTTAATCTGTCATTATAAAATACATTTAATAATGTTTATTTCAATCTGCCCGCTCCCAGTATGGACTGTATGTATTCGAAGCATTTCATCAGAGTTTGTTTTTCAAGTACTGGTTGTTATTCTGTCATTCAATTTCTGATTTTTTCAGATATAGTTGAGATCGAAGGATGATACCAAAACTAGTAGCTATCCAGTCTGTTTTGGCTAGGTTCTTAGCCAAATTATGTTGCCTTTGAAAACATGCATTCTTTCCCTTTTCAACCCACTTCTGCTTTACCATTCGTCATTTTATATGGTATTATCCAGTCGCGAAGCTAACTATAAGTGTATTAATTTTTGTCCTTAGCTATGAGTGTCTTAGGAGCATCTACCGAAGACTTGATAGCGTGTTCTTATGTGAAGAGAAAGTCAATTTATTTAGATAAACGGAACGATCTTATTAGTCATAATCGCTCGAATATGTTTCAAATGCCTGGTAATTTACGTTATTGGATATCAAGTCGGTGTGACCGACCGGTCCAGTGGACAGTTTCATTGCTTCACAACGTCACATTTTTTAAAATTAATTGTCTGTAAATAAACCTTCCGCTATTAATCAAAAATATTTATTCATGGAACTTTCGCTTGCTATTTTTTGATATTATTTATTATCACTAATGTTGAACAATTAATTTTAATTTACGCCTCATAAATACATTTAAACGTCGTGATACTTTATCGTAATTATCAATTATTTACGATATGTGTTTTGTTTACTCGCTTGTAAATCAAATAATTTATTACGTTATCAACTGTACGCATACTTGCAAGTTGCAATGTACAAATATTTTATGCCCAATGACAGTACACAATTATTTTAATAACAACTGTCCAATTTATACTTTCTCAGTACACTCAACTCTGTACGTTCTACAAAAAACCCTGTTAAAAAGTGTCATAATTCATTGAATAATTAAAAATCAGTATAAAGGGCTTATGAATGAATAGCTTGGAGTTTTTGGAAATTATTAGTCATAACATTGAAAAAGGAAACAGTGAAATAACATTTTAAATAAGATAGGTGGATCAGCATTTACATTGGTATTTCACACCCATAATGAAGGTAATTCCTTGTCCACTTGTCCTGTCCTAGCCTTATCCTTCTATCCCTACAACTCTCTTTTAATAAGAGATGTTGAGCGACTGAGTAACAAACAGTTATTGTAGATAACTTCTGTTGAGATACCTCCATCAGGAGACCATATGTTTCACATTGGGAGCTGACATGAATAAGAGAATTAATGCCTTTCCACCAATAATTGACAAATTGATTGTTGTGTCAAAAAAACAAATTAAACCCGGGGTGTGAATGACAAAACCTTTGTACAACATGTTAGCCTTTTACAATGTGTCATCGAGCGGTGCAGGTGAACCTACCGCGCAATCCGAATCGCGGAGGTTTGCGGTTCCGATAGGCGATTGCAAACCACAATGGGCATTCGCGAAGGCAATTTGCCCGCTAACAAAAGATAATAGTAATATAATAATGGGAGTCATTATTGCCGGTGCCAGCTTCTTTGTAGCATAGTAATTTTCTATTGAAAAGTAATGATGCAATATAATATACTAGATCAGGTCGTCGAAGAAATAATATCGCCGCTTGTGTGGTTGAACGTCGAATTAGTTCTCGTACGGGATATGTTTGTAAACTTTGATGTCATTAGTCGATTTTTTCGCGACCACACGATGGTGGCATTATATGTTTTTTTTCTGACAATTTATGCATATAAATACGTAATTGTTTCGAGTGAGACTATAAAAAAAAATGTACGGACCCGCGCGTTGGTGGGCTATTGCATAAACACAAGTGTTTATTCTTGATAAAAGATGATTACATCAAACCTTAGGCGCTGAATAACATTTGCATACTACTTTTGATGTATTTAGCGATTTCCTTTTGAACATTTATTTTCAATATTAGGTAGATCAAAATTTATTATTATTTAAGGTATATATTTGAAAAAAAAATCGATATAACCTGCATTGAAATCCCTATGTGTAATATAAAGCGTCGCATCACAACTAATCCTCAGTGAAACGGCATTAGAAGATAACATTTTGGTTATTATTTTTTGCGTAATCAATTATTATCTTTTCTATTAATCCCTCACTAAATTTGTGTGCATTGTAACTATTGTAATGTAGACGCTGTAATTCAATTAATGATAAAGGACGTATGCCACAGTTCCTTGATTTATTATTATATTCAGTTTTGTTACACAGCGAATAAACTTATTATTTTTTCCTCCTGAATACTATGGATTAGAGTAAAAATAGCATACAATTGGCACTTAAGGCGACTCAGTAGGAATGCAAAACTTTAATTTGACCTACAGCATAAATATTGCACTGACTGAAATAGGTAACCACCACTATACGTATTTTTACAGTATCAAAACAAGCAAAACATTTTTATATTTCATTACAAAAATAACAATACCACCTAACACACGAATGGGTATATAGACAGTAATGAGGTATTGCAATGTAACAGTAAGCTATCGTATTTCATAAAGTAACGGTTTTCGGAGAAGCAAAACAAACCATACAATGCAAAATTCTCAAACTTTCTCTAATATATTGAAATAATTAATTTTTATTTTTAATTTTGTATAACCTATTTGTTATGATATTGTTTTAATATGATTTGTTATGATATTGATATTGATGAATACAGTTTTGAAAAATAATTTTGTTGCATAAAAAGATTAAAACATAAAAAATATTGACATAATAAGATTAAAATAGAAAAGTATTGAGTAAAAGAATTATAAGTTGCAATTGATAGTTGTTTCTGGTTCGCGCTATAGTTTTCACTATGTATTTAATCCGAAAATTATCTTAACTTTGTCTTTTATTTCGTGTTAGACAAAAAACTTCGATATTTTTAAATTATTGTAAGTTAAGTAATCCTTCTTATCAAATCGATTGAACATTTCGCACAGTGAATTCTTTACGTTTTTTATTAATAGCGTCTAAAATGTATTGCGGATTCCATATTTCTATTGACCTTGTGAATCTAGGATCCAAAATCTCAGGATGATCCGTTGGTTCCAGATAGTGGTGCGTAAAAACAAAATATGTTCATATAATTTGATAAATCGGTTCCAAAATCGTGTAAAAAAGTACCAAAAATGTATGAAAAAGCGTAACGGTGCCGTCCAAAAAAATCGCGGAAACTCAAAATCGCGAAAAAATAAATCGCGTAAAAAAAAAGGATTGGGTGTATATTTTACTGAATGCGCGGAATAACAATATTTTTTTTATCAGAAAACTTAATTATTCCACTGATTGCTTAGAATAAATGTAAACATCATTAACTAATAGCTTGACGATTAATAGTTGGTCTGAAAACGCTTTTCGAAAAAGCCAAATACGTGTTACAATTTGTAAACGATCAGTGGAATAACAAAGTTTATTTGTTATAAAATGACTTTTTCTTAAGTGACTACCGAAACTATCGAAAATATTCATAATCCATGTTAATAATTTTTTCAAGCCATTAGCAAATTTTATTATGTGCTTATTTTTACTTCAAGTTTATATATAGCCTAACTCAATAAGGAAGAAACTAAATAAATATTATATCTATTCAAATAATTTATATCGAATGCATAAATATATTCGTATTTTTTTATGTTTGAGAACCTCCTCTCTGTCGGAGATATATAAGTTCAAAGTTCAGGGTTGTGTCAAGAAAACATAATACTAATAATATTAAAAATAATTCAAACCATGCGATTGATTTGAATATAAATGTATTGTAGGTATAACATTGTTACATAATTTGGTAAGTTATCGAAAAAATATGGTCTTCAATCATTTAATATAATAGATAAATTAAAGTCGTTAAGTTATATCGGCTGCATCGGACTAACTTTGTTGAGTGGTACAAAACAATGACTTAAATGTATGAATAAAAATATTTCACAAGTTTATTATGTATCCATACATATGTATATATATTTGTCATATATCAATTTCGAATATTTTCTAGCATTCTGTTTTGTTCAATTATAAGTTTAAAAAAACACGTTTGACGGTAGAAAAATGTATTCAATTAAAAAAACTTAACGTTGCAAAAAACATGGTTTACCATCTGTATATTATGTAAAAAATATTTACTATTAACATCTACTGTTACTATTATATTGAATAGAATCTCTTTTTAAAACCATTGCAGAATAATTATTTCAAAATGCTTATCCATAAACTAAAGTAATACTGGTCTTTACAAGTATTTCGACTGAACAAGACATTATTGTATTATAAATAATAATATTATTTATCAGCGCTTTGCGCAACCCTAACCCCAACCGATATTTAACCGTTTTTATGGTAGTGTAAAAAATACATTGCTTTGATTCATATCTCTAATGTTCGTTGACCAGTGATTTAAAAATATCTAAAGAAATTTTCGACACGTCCACTCCAGACCAAGCCTCATCTCAAACTGAGCTCAAACTGAAGAATGGTAGGTAAGAAAAAGACATCCCCGAAAAATGGTTACCATTTATTGGTATTATTATTTTTTTTTGCTTTTAAATGTAAACAATAAAATGTTTTATCATTACAATTTTTTGTAGAAGTATTTATGATCCAATTATGCTTTAAAAATCAGTCAGAAAAAGTGGGAGAAATGGTACATTTCAAATGGATGTACAATCATTACAAAACATAAATTGGAAATTCTGCTCAATTCACTTTCTTAAACAAACCTTTATCTGCATTTCTTTCTAAGACATTAAACTTCGGTATCTTATAATAATCTCTAAAAATGATTTCAACGTAAAGCAGTTTTTCAAATTCCGTTTTTTGTGTTTGCCGTGTTTCCTTTAAAATATGACTATTCTCATGAAAAAAAAAATGCAATAGTGTAAAAAAGCGTTTGGAAAATGTAATTATTGAAAATTTTTTTTTTTGAGTGAACGGTTCACGAGATTTAGTCGACGGCAAATGATCGATTTACTCTGTTTTCAGGCGAAAAGGTACTGTATCCTCTTAATTAAAACTATTAAATATCCATGAAAACAAATATTCATTAAATTTAATCATAGTTCTGACAACGGCTTGGTGATTTAATTGCTATCTCATAAAACTATATTATATTTGACAATCCTTGACAACTGAATGCGTTTCAATCTTTAAACCTATTTTGTTATGGTATTCATCTTAAATCATTAAATCACCGGCAGATGTGCGTTCGATTCGATTTGCACATTGTATATATAGTGCACCAACAGATGCAGTGGACCGCCTCGGACTGCGGGCTGCAACGTGATGCAATGCAATTCTTTCAGACAGATCGACGTATCATTGTTGTGAATTGTGATGAACCAATCGTCTGCCGGCAGACCCGAGGGCCTTTAGAATTTTAGCATCCTTTATCAGTCATCGATTATGATGCTGCATTATGCGTCACAAAATTAACGCCTGGGATAGCTTTGAAAATCGAAAACTTTTTTTTTTTTTGAATATTTTTCGTATAATTTCATAAACAATATGAACTGTCGATTCTTGTTTTGATTAAGTACATTAAAAGTATAAGAATACGTCATGAGTGTTAATATTTATTTATCTATGATTTTGTTATAAGATAGTCGGTTTTTTTAGCGGAATATTTTTAATTAAACAGTTCAGGTTTTTTTTTAATAATTACAAATATTATTACAATGTGAAAAGTTTTTTTTTTAATTCGAAATTAATAAAATGGTTTGATTATTTAATTAATTTATAGATAAATAGTAAAACACATTATGGCTGCCAATAAATCATTGATTAGAAAATTTTCCACGGTTACAAATCTGGTCAGGTGATTGTCCCACCACCACACGCTGCAATAACGATAAAAAAGTAAACGAATTCACTCTTCATATTCTTGACCCGATACAGGGCTTCACGGGACCTGACTTTTAACAATGCACTGTAATCAAAAATTTATTTATTGTATGTACGGATGATAATTGAAGATGAATCACTTTCGGACAATATTAATAATCCTTTAAATAAAACAGGCTGTGAAATGGAATAAAACTGCAGACGTAAGCGACAATTACTACAAATAATTGCCCATGTTTGCCAAGAGCAAATATTAAAAAGTCGTCAAGCTATAGATTGAATCGGCATTTACTTGATAGAACTCCATTGTAATAAAGTAAAAAATATATCAACGTATTTAGTTCAACATTTTTTTCATAAGCGTTTCGGCGTGCGCCATCGTCAGAACTAGTCAAGCTATTGCCCTAACATCTCATATACTCTATGAAATAAAAAAACCTGTTGGGTTATCACTTGTTTACAAGATTAGTATCATATGAAATATGTTATTACTGTTATATTATTAGGTGTCAGTGTCACCGTCAATATTCGCTCAACGCGTTCAGTGGCGCGCACTATCCGCAGACAGACAATGTGTGTATCTGTGCTATACTTTACAGACAGACAATATAATGAAATTTAAAAAAAAACCATCAATGTCAAAATGAGTATCTAGAAAAGCAAATAAGCGGCGACTTCGTACAGCATAATACTATGAAACATTTGCACTGTCAATAATGAAACACTGCCCACAAAGAAGAGCGTAATGTGTTTAAAATAACCTTGATAGATTACATTATATTAAAACTTCAATTGTTTGTTTAGTATCAAGCTGTGTCAACAGTAGGGATTCTGAAGTCTCGAGGTTTTCAAAGTCCCGGGACTCGACTTTTATTTCCCCTTCAATAAAATTATAAATTTATAAAAAATAAATATTTGTATGTACGCCTCGGCGCCTTTTTAATGAATGTACACACTAGTAAAAATCGCGTGTTTTTAATACAATGTTTAATAATTATCATTTTTCTTATGTAATGGATATATGAAATCCTTACGGTTGATTTTTACTAAGAAGGGATAATAACGGTACATGTATTGAAAAAATATCAATGGATTCGGCCGCAGCCAGGAGTAAATTTATGACCGTAACTTCACAATACAGCTTTTAGACCTTTTTTTCTATTGATACATTGGTACCTTTGTATAATAGTGAAAAAACATTTGTAAATAAAACAACATCAGATATGAACATTTAATATTAATATTTTGTAATTTGCTTTTCTAAAGTTATATTTTGTATACAGTTACGTTACGTTGGGGCTACCCTATTATACCTGTTTTCATTCAATACACATCAGTCCTTTTGACGGTTTCTTAACCACAAGAATTTATTAAAATTAAAATATACAATTTATTAGCACATATTAAATCACAGTCACGATTCCCGTGACATTTTATAAGAAAGTCGCGGGACTCAAGACAGCAAAAAACCCGACAAGTCCCGGGACGTCTCGTCACAGAATCCCTAGTCAACAGTAAGTGATGGTGAATATCAATCAATCTATTATATGTAAATATATATGACGTTAATTCCAAAGATGGTTTGTTTTTGCCTAACAGCGTGCATGCATAAATTTCAATAACATAATATAAACGTAACGTGGAAATGCATAATATGCAGCTTTATTGTATATTTGTATAATCGACATATGTATTACAATTTCTCAATCGAAAACGGCTCACTTTACTAATACATCATTATCTCATTTTTGTGCTGTGTCAGTTGCCGTATTTTTTTTCATATGCTGCTGCCATGTGCTTTTTAAGATTCCTCATGTTAAACTAGTTTTTTAGAATTATGAGCCATAACATTCTTCTTCGGCAAGAGCCTAGTTCACAAAAACATATTCGTTTATTGATAAGATGTAAAATTTTGCACTTCTCCAATTTGAGTGTTTTAATCGTCGGCATATTTTGTTGCTTCCGTCTTTTTACTATCATGTTTCTTTCACGTGTTAAGCATCTTTTGACTGACGACATCGTAAATATTGACTGAAACGTTTAATTGTTAATGTAATAGGCGTGGCTGTGTCACATCGGTCTAATATAATAAATACCCTGGCCTCATTTTTGATATTCGTTGTATCACAACCATGAATTCGTGAACATTGTGAAATATAGTACGACGTTTTTGTTAAGTTCAAGCAATTTGCTGAAGAAAAAGTTTTCAGTCAAAGGACACTACACTTTTATTACTACTCATCGCTTAAATCAACTGCGATATTGATGTCAGTAGTCTTGCTATTTTGTTACAAACTTATCGGCAGCGTAGTCAAGAACTCAAATCTCAGAATGGAAATGGTTGTGATTTTTTAAACTCATTCCCTTCCATCTCTTGTCACACATGGAAACAGGACTTAGACTGTAGAGAAAAAAGCGGATAGCTTATCATATCTTCTTTCATTGCTCCATCCTAATATCTTCATCATTTTCTTACAACGTGAGTATGACTGTCTTGTTGACAACCAGCTTATTAAAACTTATTTTGTTATTATTGTTCAATATGAGAACGTATGATCAGTGGTGCAGTGGGACGGGGGCGCGTGGGGTCGGCGACCCCACACGTGCTCCAGATGATAGGAAAATTTTGCGATAACTATTTACTTTTACGTAAATATAATAAAATATTTTTTGTAATAATGTATTGGAAAAACGTTTTGTTAGAAACTGTTGATGTGGAAATTTGACCACAGCGGTTAGTGAGTATTCAAATATTTTAATTAATCAGCGCTCTTAGACGTTTTTTAGTTAGCACTACACCACTGCGTATGGTTCAAATTGTATTTGGAAATGGTTGAAAAAGTAAAAAAAATACTCCATGTTTATATATTTTTTTATATATACCTGAATTTCTATTACCTTTAAGGGTAACTGTTTTTTTTATCACGACACCTAAAGTTAAATAAAGATTTCTCGGTTTTTATCGACAACTCTACTCAGGTTAATGTCCTCAAATCACTTCACTACAATTTGAGCGGAAGTGAGATGTTTCTATTTCTTAGCCGCTGATTCTTTATTTTGTTGCTCGTAAGTGCTTGTCTATTGTGGGACGGGAATTCGAAATACACTTGGGCCGATGTGATGAATGATGGATGCGTGCTCGTCTATTATTGTTCATACAAATTATGAAACGTACAAAAAGTTATAATATACAGTTTAATTTTTATTTAATGATTTTGATATTCATTACTCATTTGTTAGACGTTGCTGTTCTATTCCAAACACCTAGTATCCAACACATGATTTTAATAATTTAAGATTTCGACTGAAGGTGCTTGGTTGAATTTCAATATTAAATTTGAATCGTTCAAATTATGTACACTCCCACAGATTTTGTCACTAACGACCCGGGTTTCGCATTTCGGCATCTTCAGGCGTTCAAGTGCACGGATGAACTTGAACTGATCAGTTCAACGGTCAGTTCAAGTTCATCCGTGCACTTGAACGCCTGAAGATGCCGAAAGGTGAAACTCGGGTCGTTAGTGACAAAATCTGTGGGACATGATTTTAATTTAATATTTCGACTGAAGGCGCTCTCAACGCCTGAAGATGCCGCAAGGCGAAACCCGGATCCTTAGTGACAAAATCTGTGTGAATGTACATCATTTTAACGATTTTAAGTATTTTTGAAAACTGAAAATTATCGTTGCTATTGTTGTACATACAGCGAGTTCATATTATAGAAGGGAGGCGCAGTAAAACAAAGGTTAAAAACCACTGATTTAATCTGTGAATGCCGAATGAGTATCTAAATTTAGCTATTAGGGTTGAAAAAAGAACAGCGTGCGAAAATTGCGACCAGGAAAAAGGACCTACATAATGGTTTTTCTTAAACAACATATTAATTTAATATTTTGAATTTGCCCCAAAATCGTCAAAAAACGTTTTGTGGTTCATGTAAAATGTAATATGTGTGGGTTACGTCATTTTGTTTTAATTCGTTTGAATGTATGTAAGTCTGCGGCAGTTTTATCTTCCGTCCACTCATTATATCCGATCATGAGGATGGGTCATTAAGAGACCTTCTTTTCCCAACACTGTAAATATAGGTTGATTGACTGACGACGACTTTTAGTTAAATGACTTCTTTCATTTGTATTCAATATGCTTCGTATTGTAAGCATACATGGTTCAACTGTAGAAATATACGTAATTAATGGAATTAGCTTTGTTGTTTTTCATTCGGCTGCCAACGGGTTTTTCAGCACTTAGTCATAATATTTCCTTGAATTCAAGCCATGTTTTTCTTGGTTGAGTCACTTATTAATGATATATGATTAAGATTCATGTTTCGTGTTTGGTTTTCGACGGTCCCATGCACGATGCTCGCCGCGTTTCTTTCTCCGTCGCCTAACCGTCTGGCAATGCTGCCGACACGCGAAAAAAAGCGGTTACTTAATACCAACGCGCTGACACGATCATGTGAATAAAAGGTATCCATCGATATTATTTTTTGTTTGTAGCCTGTTTATGGAGAGATGATTGACTCCCGTATATTTCTGTACAAGGAAGATAAATGACACTTTATCAAAAATATCATTTTTCCTTATGGCTATTCAAATCTTACTCGTGAAGTTTATGCTAGATAATCATTGGTCCTCTTATATGGTTTGTTAAGAATTAGGATCATTGATTTAAACATCCCTGAAGTATTTCTTCTACAATATCACTGGCAAGAGCACCGCGTGGTGCACTGTGCTATTTTGATATTTCAATTTAGCCAAAACTGAACTTCCCACGTACAGATTTGTACTAACAGATTTTTTTAGACAAACTATGGTTTCAGTATCAGTATCATATACGCAAGGAAAGACACTTATTTATTTTTTTGTCGCAATTCGATATTGAAATTCCATCACGCATCGTCACTCGTCAGTCGAAATCCTTAATCTGATTATTTATAATGTTTCGTATATAAACAACAGAATCGGTTTCGTTTGGCTTTAATAATGGTATTTTTAATTTTTTTTATAGTTAACTTTACTCTATATCAGATAAGCGAGAAACCGTTCATGTTGCTTAAATTAAAAAAAAATGATTATCGTTCCACCTACGTGATTAAATCAATGATGTCTCGCTTTGGTAACCGTGAGTGATTAATAAAAATGATTTATCGATCTGGGAATGGGTTCAATGATTATTGAAAAATATTAATTTATGTAAAAAAAAACCTGTTACTTTTTTGTAATTAAACAATGTAATTGCTTACATTATTAATTGCGTTCAAATGTTTGATTTCGATTAAGAATTTATTAACGTTTCCAATAATTGCTTTATCATAAACCTAATCCGCGATTCGTTTATTAATTATGTCAAATAACGTCAGCATGATTAGTTTTAATTTTTTTTATGCACGATAAAGCATGCTTGAATAATCGGTCCCGTGCATATCTGCTTGCAGATGTCCCAATGCATGATACAGGTGCATGAAAATTTAACTGTAGGTACTAAAATTTAATTATAAAATGTTGTTATTCCACTCGAAAAATCCAGGTAAAGTCTCAAAGAGGCGAAACATGTGTCATCAATGATATTTAAAAAATAAAACACTTTTACTTATTTTATTCAATACGATCTAAAGTGGTTTTAGACAAATTTACACCAGTTGACAAAAGTCTTTTATTTTCTGAGTATAATGCTTTTTCACCAAGTATTGATAGTTGTCACTTTAAAAGTGATAATTTAAAATGTATAATGAGTGAGTCAAATCGAAAGTCATGGCGCTAAGAATGGCTGCCGTGAAATCAACTGGTGCACGGCACATATCGGATAGTGTCATGGCACAAACAACCATTAACGCTGTCGACTTATTATATCTAGCCGCTAGCGGAATTCGATTCAATTGTTGCATGACTTAAAATAAAACCGCTTTCCAGTTAATTTAAGTTAAAGCAATGTTTGATCTGCATTTTTTATCCGAGAAAGTCACAAATATTATTATTTCTTGTGCGCCTAAAAAATACATTCATATCCAGGAAACTTGCTGCACCGGTTCTGTTGCCATGCTATCGTTGTTTCTGCTAATGCTAAAGGGGAGAGAAATACCTATTCGACAGCGTTCCCCTCTTAGGGATTCGGAGGGATGAATTCGGGGGCTACGAATCGTACCCCTAAAATAGCCCTGATCGAATGAAGGCAGGGCGGAGGCATGGCTGAACGGGTGGGCTCTTTCACGCGCTGTTGCAAAGAAACAGATGTATATGAATAATCTCAAGTGCTGTTTTTTTTAGCTTCGCGTTTTTTTAAACTAGTAATGCTTTCTACGTTTAAGTGGCGTAAAAGAGTGGGTATTTATATATGTATTGCTCTCTTCACTACTTGTTGCTTTGTTCTAAACTATTCGACTGAAAAAGACTAGTTTTTTTTTTAATAAATACATATCGACTTTGTAAAGGAAAAAGGACGTAACCCACAAATAGCAAAATTTACAGGAGGCACAAAAAATGTGTTTTGATGATTTTGGGCCATATACAAATTATGAAATATATGCAACCTTGAAGTGCACAGAGACTTCAAAACTGGTGTTAAATTGACATATTCTAATATTAATTTAAAAAATTGTCATGAGAAAACTTTTTTTCCGTCTTTTTTCTTGGTTTAAATTTTTACAAGCTCATCTTTTTTCAAAATTAAAAGCTAAATTTAGATACTACTTCGGCATTTTCAGCTTACATCCTTTTGATAGAACGTGTATCAAGTTGGATACATTGTGATTATCGAAAAAAGCTGTTTTGAAAAAAGTGTGGGTTAAGTCCTTTTTCTTTTCCACAGTCGATATGTTACCTAATATTTATTCGTATCCTTGAATGCAGTTTTTCATCGCACGATATTTGATACGAAGGTAGGGATGTTTGGGATTATTCATACCTCTTCAACTACCTGGTTTGCTGAGAGTTAGATTGACTTATTACTTCCTGATTCCTTACCAATCATCTATTTGCTGCCTCATTGTTAGAATAAGGGAGACTAAGCACCTGACTTAACGGGAAATGTTTGTTAATATTAAAAGTTGACCTTTTTAGCATATTAACGGTATTCCACTCTTTGATAAAAAAGATTCGTCACGGCAACGTACATATTGGATATATATTTTTTTTTAAATTTCACATTTTAGGTCCTGGTGTTTCGTCTTTTAACAACTAATTGGCATCGAGTGGCTCTTATAATCAGATATATCCTTAGTGATTTTTAATTAAAATATATTTGAAGCATAAATTAGCTGCTTTGTTTTTTTGTTAATTAAATAAATGTAGTTAAATAGACGAGTACGCATAAAATATCGGAACCGGCTTTTGTATTTTAAAAAATTCTCACTCCAACAATGATACTCATTTTGAAGTGCGTGTACATCACGGGTGGTTGAGGGTCAACCAACTCCACGATATCGATTTTAAAAATAAACTGCGCCACAATATATTTTATATTAAACCTCTTTTAGAATTCGGATTCACCGATGCCATTAGGACATAATAATATGTTTTGCGGTAGATACATCTGCTATTTATTTTTTCTACATATTAGCCAACCTGATCTCATCAATCAGCATTTTTTACCAACCTGCTTTTCTCGGAATGTCACTTCGCAAACATTTTTTTTATTCTACATACGTTACATAACTAACACGATTCGTGTTCTTATGTCCAAATCGACTTCTGTCATGTAAAACGACGCAGTTTTTTTTACCATATAACTGAATTAACTGTCTTAACCATATAAACCATAGGTTCCCAACCTTTTTCGGGTGGCGACCCCTTTTTATAAAAGCCATGTGACTAGGCGACCCCCCCGAGGAATTTGAAATTGTCGATTTGCTATACTTTTTCCCCCGTATTGTCCCCCGAAACTCCTTTTGTTGTTTAAATCCAAAATTGAAAAAAGTTGGCGACCACCTCCCAGAAAACCCTTCGCGCGACCCCCAGGTTGGGATCTTGGAAAATAAGCTTATTCAGAAAGGAGCACAATTTTAATTAGAATATGATGTGATAACCATTCAGATATTTAAAAAGTAGTTTTGTTTCATTATATGGCTAAATGACAATAAAAAAACTACATATTGTGTTCTAAAATTCTTTAATTGTTAATCTTTCCGCACAGGGCAGTTTATGGTATTTTATTCATGCTGTTCGAAATTCAAAATATTTAATATGTACTAAAATATGCGCCAACGTTTTTAAGTTTTCCAAATTTAAAAACTTTATTAAATAATACAATTTTTGTTTTGAAATGTTTATTGTATTTTTATAATAGGTTTCGATTACCGTTCAAAATTTAAAAATGTGGTTTGTTCTTTTTGTCGAATTTATAATAGCTCTATGATATTTTCAATATAATATGACGTATGTGTTATCTTATAGAATGGTACACTTTGGACTCAGCAGTGTAAAGAAGTTATAACAAGGTAATAAATAACATAGGTATGATATATATATATATATATATGGAATACATTCAAGTTCTTCAATCAATGCTGAGTTTAACGGAACTTAATTTTACTCATGAAAGTTTCCTGTCTAATCCATTCAAAGGTAAACTTTGAGGAAATTCATTCTGAAAATTAAATAAAAAATACTGAATGCTTTTTAAAAAGTAAATGGTGAAAAGTTATGTATCTATCGATTGATCAACGATCGGTATGTGTATTTTTTAAAACCACGCCCTCTCCTAATATATGAAATCTTAATGGAGTTTATCTGTTCAGATGTTTTTCTACGAGAACTGATTGTTAGTCAGTTTCTCAAACACAATTTTTTTTCTTAAATAAACGTAGAAAATGACAAATATGTCTAGTGGCTAGGTTTGGTGTCGCTACTTCTGTTTTTAGAATTGGAGAGACATCCCATGCAGGGCCGGCCCGTGGATTCTTGCGCCTGTGTGCGAGGCGCCTTCGGCCGTATTTCGGCGCCTCATAAAACCAAAAGCGATCACCAATCTGCGCCCCTCTGATTATTTTTAGAGCCGGCGCCTGTGTGCGCCGCACACTTCGCACACGCTTAGGGCCGGCCCTGATCCCATGCCTTCACACAGGAACATCATTTAGGAACAATTGTTAGTAATTGCTTACACCTTTTATTTCAATTCAACTTGTATAAATAGCACTGTTTAATTTATGTTCCTTATCAGTTGATAATGCTCGTGAGGAGCGAAACCGGTCCTGATCAAATAAATTTTTAAGTGGAAAAAGTACTAAAAATCTTTTATTATTTTTATTATAATGCCATTCCACCAAGTATTGACAGTGAACACATTAAAAGTGAACAGGAACATCAGTTTATGAAGCTGTCCGTACTGGTGTTCGATGCAGACTAATCACGAATCCCTCTGAATACTGTCAAATATTTGTCATCTCAATGTTTTGACATTTTTTATATAAAAACCACCCAAACACAATATTATGACGTTATAATAGCTTGCTATGGTGTATTAAAATTCAATACACTCCAAAGCCATGTCTGTACAAGCGTTTACATTTTTCCACGCTATACATATTACTTTTTTCCCGCGCTCGTTTGTTCCGCTAAACGTTTTTCTATTAACGTTTCCAGCTAGCATTTTTTTCTTTATTATGACCGAGTCTTTTCTTTGTTTTACACCTGTTCTCTCGTTAGAATTAATTATTCGTTACTAAACGGCTGCGGTCGTTAGTCTGTGCGGCTCAAGCCGAGCGCATCCGGATATTTGAAGTGTCTACATTCAAGCTTGTTCAATATTAATTCGACCGCGCCAATTATATTTGTATAATGTGCGCTTTGTAAATAATAATTGCGATCGTCGGTCATCTTCGCAGATTCAAACACACCAATATTACTGTCACTAATGCAATTCTCCTTCATGGGATTCATGTTACATCATGATTTTTGTATTAATTTAGTTTTTTCCCTTTTCTTTGGGTTGGTAGACCTTAAAATGGCACGACATTAGCGAGCTGTACATTTTTTAAATACGAGAACTGCCCAATCTATCTTTTTCGAAAACAATAAGGATATAAGGATTGGGCCAGAACAGGAATATTGGTTAACAAATCGTATATTTTCGTATAATCGTATTTTTCCCCTTCCCAACCATCCTATCTTATGAACGGGGCGTATCGAGAGCGACTAGCTAACCAATAGTCCTGTCCTAGCCCTATTATTCTATTCCTACTCTCTTTGGAAAAAAGAGGTTGAGCAACTGAGTAACAAGCAGTTCTCGTAGAAACACATCTGTTGAGATAAACTCCATTAGGAGTCCATATGCTTCACATTGGGAGCGGAGATGGTTTACAAAAAACGTATACAAATATATGTTGTCGGTTCCTATGGCGCAGCGGTTAGCGTTGTGGGCAAAAAACAGTTCTCGTATAAAAACTTCTGTTGAGATACCCTCTATAAGAAGGCCATACGATTCACATTATTTCAGTTACATTTACATTGTACCCAATTTAATCTGCATTCTGAGCTTATACACTGCGTTACATGTTACGCAGGCGATGTATTTTTTTTTACATTCTATTATCGAAACACATACTCGGATGCTTACGCTATGTTGTTCATTTATTGTCGAAAAATGTAACAGCAGTCGGCCGGGTGAAAGGTGAACGATCTGTCAAATCGCAGATGATGATCTGACGTTTAAATTGGCGCGAAACAGCCGTGACCGGAGTTGTTCTTTTTTTGAATTTCATTACAATTATTCGCGGCGCTCCTCCGCACAAGTGTTGCGGAACCGCGTCAAACTTCACGCAGCATTTGGCAAGTCGGTAGTGGTTGGTGGCTAATGAATGGAAAGATCATTTAAGTGGGTTTCCCTCCGTTTCGGGGAACGTAAAATATAATTACCGTTTCCGGTTGGAATTACTTAATTATTAAATGCACATTTCACTGTTGGAGCGGCAGTTGACTATTCTGGACTGGTTTGTATTACTAGCTTATTTTCGAAATAATATTTGTTTTCTTTTTTAAATGGTTCAATTTGTTCGCATTATATGGATGTAAGACAAACGTTTACTAGTCATTGTGATTGTCAATGTGTTTTTATTTAAATATATAAGCCATATCAATATCAGTTATTCAATTCTGAGTCTGCGCAGCAGGCTCTCTCAGTTTTTGTTGAATTTAGTTTTGCATTCCTTTAATAGCTAATTACTGCGTTGGTAAAAGTTTTCTGTTTGTTAATCACTTCTACGGTGTTCACTGTCAATACTTGGTGGAAGGGCATTATATTAATAAAAACACAATATTCATTTGTACTTTTTTTCCACTTTATTAAAAAAAGGTAAGGTCAGGACCGGTTTCGCTCATGGCGAGCATTGTCAACTGAAACGAAATATAATTTAACAGCGCTATTTATACAAAAAATAAAATGAAATGAAAAGGTGTAAACAACCATTGATATTGAAATAAAATACAAATTACAGTAAAAGTGATTCTATAATTACACAAAATTAAAATGTTTAACACTCCAACATATAATTAAAAAATCATCAACTATTAATTAATTTAAAGTGGTGACTGATGGTAATTACAAACATAATTATAATTTTGGAAATTGTTGGCAAAATGATACATTACTAAAGTAAATAACTTAATGATAATTGAATTGTTTGTTGTATACCTACCTTAGCCGCAGATTATATCATGTGATACCAACTATAATCAATATTCAATTGAGTACAATGGAATGTTGTTGTATATTAACAGCAACTCGGATAGTGTCGAAACCTCGGGTGTTGACTTCTCTTGCCCATAATTTGTTTCTAGTTATTTATTGTATGTGGGTTAGTTACCTTAACAGGTGGTTCGTGTGGGCCACTCTAGCACCCCCCCACCGGTTATAACGCAATCTCGTATCGATTAAGATTATGTACATTGTAACTTCCCACCACTGCGACTGCATAAACACTAAGTAATATTATATCGCAGTTGTTGTGAACCACTACCTAATACGCCTGACAATTCTCTTATGTTATATGTAATTGTACATATTTTTTGGGCCGTATGGCGCAGTGGTTAGCGTTGTGGGCTTCCGTGCCTGGTCTCGTGAGTCCGAGTCTCTGTTTCTGTTCGAAGACATGATGTATACAAAATTTCTTTTCACTCTTCCGGTATTTTAATAACCGGCCGTAGCGAGAGCGATTAGTTGACCACTAATTACTTCTTCGTAGCCTCATCCTTTATTCCTACTACTCTAACTGGAAAAGAGATTGAGCAACCGAGTTACTGTTTAGATACTGTTTAGATACCTTCATTAGGAGGCCGTATGCTCCACATTGGGATGCGGACATGTATAAATACAAAATTGTTTTAAAGTCACTCTAAATCAACTCATCACCCATCCTCGAAATCTCGAAGATGAGATCGAAAACATTTAAATTTGATGTTTTCGATTAAATTAAAACATCTAAATACAAATTGGTTAGCAATCAGTCGGTAATTTTCTTTTTTCATGTAGGGTAGGGTAAGGATTGAAAAGTAGGGATTGGAAAACACTTTTAGTTTAAAAAAAAAAATCTCTTTATATATCCCGTTCATATTCAGATAGATTAACCAATGTACGATTCAAAGTGTCCATTCGGGGTTACGAACATTGAACTAGGGTTAAGCTATGCCACAAAGTTGACGATACTTTCTCACATAAAAATATTCGCTTGGTCACACACAAGGGATTGTGAGCTTTATTCTCAATTGACAAGCACGTGGTCGGGGATATACTTGTATTGCTTATAAAAAATGTCTTTCAATTTCTCGGCACGCGCGCTGTCGGTTCGCCTTCACAGGCGCGTCGCATGCTGCAATTTGAGTGCATTATCCGATGCATCTGATCGAGGTTTATTGACTGCAATTTACAAGCTTTGCAGTCGTTTTTGCTGTTGTGATTTGACACTATTTAACTCAACTATGCGTTTGAAAACGTTGCCTATAGTACGGAAAATTTGCACAATTTTGTATATTTTTTGCGCTCTCTGAAGCGTAGCATTACTAATATCGGTTTGATATCAAAAATGTTTCTGTTCTGATCTTGGCTTAATTCCTACTGAAATTCAAAAATCTTTTTCAATATGCTTATTGGTGTTTGTGCGTTCTGAAGCGTCTTTTTCGTATGTTTTTTCATTTGACCTAGTGTTCATTTTAAGCTTTTTTTTTATTCTTTTCTGGTCTTAAACTATTATAGTTTCCAATATACCACTAAACGTTACTGTTAGTCGGCCACGTATCGTTATATTCAAATTTAATCTTACAATATCGTCACCTTTCTGGCAGAAGTCGGTAAGTTGCAAAACTGACAAAAATGAGTTTAGTATACATATAAATTTTCTGATATCAACTCTTTGTCTGAAATAAATTAGTTGGTGCATTTATTATAATAGTTTGGCAAAAATACATTTAGAAATATAGGCAATTTAGTTTTTATGCTGGTTTAAAGTCAGGCAATTAATTGTCCCCGTCTGTTAATTTTAAATTCATATCTTTTTCAGATCGACGTTAATGCATCTATATTTTGATGTTATGATTATCAATGTAACATAAATTATCGATTTTAGAGGCTTTATTCTGAAAGCTGAATTTTTCATTTTCTGTTTACTCAGAACTATCAATGTGTTACTTATCAA
Source organism: Himalopsyche anomala (assembly GCA_031772345.1). Lineage (NCBI taxonomy): Eukaryota > Metazoa > Arthropoda > Insecta > Trichoptera > Rhyacophilidae > Himalopsyche > Himalopsyche anomala. Next base: position 25,473,333 of record CM062831.1, on the reverse strand, counting down.
CTTCCTTCAGAATAGTGACGATATATTATAATCTTCTTGATTTATTTGTCACAGCATTTATCGTGCAGATCGTGAGAATGTTGATCAGTGTTTATAAATTGTTAGATTTGAAATTGACCCAATCTAATATTGTGTTTTCTTTGTTTTCAGGTATGTGCATATATTCCGCTATGATATGGTCAATAAGCTGGGGTAATACGCCTTTGGTAAGTCAGTACCCATGTTGATACTTACACAGAACGTTGGATTTTTTTTAATGCAATTTATTATTATATCCATTCCATCATCATCATTATGAGCTCAACTAAACCGGTTGTCCTCGACAACACTTTTCATTGCCTGTCCCTATCATGGATCCAAGCTTTCCAGTTTGGTACTCCAATACTTCAATCGTTTACTACTCTGCTTCACATCATACACCTCGCCCGATTTGACAGATATTACATTTAACACATTGGCTACGGGTAACGCGGAATACGCGTCTTTTGAACGTGATCGTTAAGCCAGTTGGTTGAATAAAAATAACGTTTGAAGAGTAAATCTCATCTTCATCCCGCTAGAACTTTACCCAGCATCCTTTGAATCTTGCAAGTATTTTTTTATTAAATTCTAAGATTAAATGTTCAGCTTTTAAATTTCTCAGCCACTTGTTAATTCTGCACGAATACATTGACCTCCAGCACAGTTGCGGATTAAGCAAATGAGAGGCCCCAGGCGCAAGAATATTTGGAGGCCCTGTTTTTCGGATAACGTAAAAACGTCAGAAAATTCCAAGTAAAATAGTAAAAAAAATAATAATATCTGAATGGGTCATATAAGCTCTTTGATGTCGCTAAGATTCGGAGACCCCACGCGCGCGCCTTATTTGCCTAGAGCAAGGATGGCGAACTAGGGACCCGCCTGAGAAATTATCTGACCCGCTTGAACTTTAAGAAATGATAAAAAACGAGTTTCTGTGGCAATCCGGGAAAAAGTATACCAAATCAAGGTTTTCAAATTCCTCGGTGAGCTAAAAAAAAAAACGAGGTTTTGGGATAATCCGGGGAAAAAGTATTGCGAATTGAGGATTTCAAATTCCTCGGTGAGCTAATCCCAATCTCGGGATCCTATATGTGACCCGTGACATGTTTTTTTTTTTTTTTTTTAAATCAAATTTGATAGTATAAGCCTATAGTATAATCCGCCATTGCTCCAGCAAGAAGTTGAGTTAGGTACGAAGGCCTATTCCCCTCTCCGTAAAATCGCTGAAAATGACTTGAGTATTATATCCTGGATGTTTCCATTCAAGTAATCCAGAATGGCATACTTAGCTAAAATTGAACATTCAAAACTAGAAACTATTGTAGATTGTCGAGTGAATAACTTTCAATACATCATAAAGTAATAGATTTCTATTTGTAAATGGATGTCTTAGCTCCATTGGTGTTTATTACTGTTAATCTTGAATAATTAATTTATAATGATCTTTTCAAAACGGTTCATGGCTGTATCGTGTCAGGTTAACTTGTTTAATCTTGCGTAGCGTTATTAAGGCTTCTGCTAGGTATGTAGGTATCATGAAATGCACTTGTATGCAACCGTAGGCGGATAATCGCTGAGTGCAGTCATTCGTTTCGCGAGGCCTTCGATCCAGATTAACGACATGGTATGCAGGCATCCGTTTTAGATTGGTAACTGCATTCATTTCTGCTCGTTGTACTTAACAGCACCTTCGGATAGAAAAATATCCTTTAAACACATTTTGATATTTTTTTCAATGATACAACATGTTCCACAATTTTGTAGCATGGTCAGTATGATTTAAAAAAATATTCACTCGTGATCGTAGGCGCTTAATTTATAAAATTTTCTCGCGAGAGCTTAAAAAGACAGTTCCTAATTTTTTCATTTTGGGAATTCGTAAATTTCTTGCTTTTTGAAATCGGGCAGTGACGAAAAAAAAATTGAAAACTCCGAATGATCGAAATTTTTCCATTTTAGGAAATCCTTTTATTCCCAAAATTTGAAAATCGGCGAGAATTTTTTTTTAAATCTGCCAGTGACCTGTAATCTCAATCCCGAATCCCGATTTTATGGTTAATGTTCAGTGGTCGGCTACCTTTTGAGAGACTGGGTAAAAAAATATTTTTTTGAAAGATAATTTTGGTTAGTGGGTAAAAGTTAAAAATATTTTTTTACCAATTTTATTAAAAATTCATTTTTATAAAATAATATATACATAATATATTTGCATGTTATATACGTGTAAATACAAAACACAAGTATAATATTGTTATTGGTGGCTTCCTTGGTCTTCATAAATAAGTAATTTGAAAAAAAAATAACAATGTCTTGGCGGGTAATTCAATTACCCGCGGGTAGTAGGTTGCGACCGCTAGTTCAATACATATAATACAACCCAGGGTTGGATGCCCTAGTGTTGACCACTCTGCTATTATGATCTATCTTACAATATACCACATATGTCGTTTGGAACCATTAAGTTTGTACACCAAACTCTGGGTATTTACTATTTAGGAACGACCGAGAAAAACGATAGCAAAACAAACCCACTATTGAGTTTGACCGACAACCGTGTTATCTTAAACGCCAAAACTTCCGAATGAAGTCATTCTAATAATTATCGCGGTCGTAAAAACGCAACCTACGTGTTGATGCTGTTGTCATTTTTTTTTCGTCATCATCCATTCAGCCAATTCACCACGAAGTAAAATTTGCGCGTATTTATTTATTTACCTTACACCCACTAGCTAATTTATTTTGAGTGGTATAGTACAACAGCGCGGAGTGTATAATTATTTGAATTATTGCTACAACCTACATATGTTTTTTTATTATTATTTATTCAATGTGAATTCTTCTTGAAATAATTCACTAAATGAATTCATTTTCGTCTTCTTCATTGTCAGATTCCTCAAGTACGCCAAAGTGGGCTGCAAATATCCACCTCCCGCCCAATCGACGGTAATGGATCGAAGTTTTAATTGATTAACAAACAGTCCTATTTTTCTCATCTAACATGACCTAACACGAAAAGGTTAAAATGCTTACTCTACCGAGAATTCATATGTGTCAATCACTTTTCGTCCAGTCTGCTCTTTTTCATTTTATTGCTTTATTTTTAGTAAATTAAAAATATTTTTCTATTATTTACTAATGAAGAGACACTAAGACAATTGATGTGTATCGGACATACGGTGACCATTTTCTTTTGAAGAAAATTATAGAAAAAAAGATGTCAAATATACAATAATACACTTGAAAAGAACATCAATAACTTATGACAATCCAATGTTGCAATTTCAAGACGTCCAATCATATTTTACACACAGTCCGCAAGACGTGATTTTTTTATAACTTGTACATGTAGATCAACAGCACCGGCGCCGCGCCGTTAGAAAAAGTCAATAAAATGATAGCTTTATATATTTAAGAGGAATGATATGATGAAGCGATTGAGGTATGACTTGAAAAGTTTATAATATTTCTCAAAAAAAATTGACTGAAACGAAATCATTTTCAGCTGAAGTAATACAAATGTCTTAAAAAAACAATTGTGAATCTAAACTGAATCAGTTGACAATGCTCGTCCTGATCATATTAAATAAAAGTGGAATTATTACAAATGGGTATTTTTTTAGTATAATGCCTTTCCACCAAGTGTTGGCAGTGAACACCCGAAGTGTGAATAACGATGTCGTAATAAATTCTACTTGGGGTTATTATTTGGTTGGCTATCAATAACATAATACGTGCCACTTTAATTGAAGATCTGACAAAACCTGTTTCCATCTCGCTTTATCGGAGGATGCTTAACAACCTACGGCCTTTATTTATTATTCAGTAATTGCGAGAAGACAAACATCCCAACAGGTGTGTCGCGGTCAGCTGATTGGCTTATTAGCCGAAGCACCTGTGACAAATACTTCAATGGCAGCTCGCCGATTTGTGTACTAGAGTAAATATTGAGTATTCATAACAGAATACAATTTTTTACCTGATAGCTGTTATTGTAATGGCATTGCTTATCCATAGAAGTGTATTGTTTTTGTATTTCAACTAAAACGATATCAATTCGCCATTTGTGTCAACCTTGTTAAAATTTATCGTTACTTTTAACAACTCTAGTTGAAATTACTCCGTAATTATCTGAGTACATATTATTTATTGGCCGTAAAATTAATTTACGTTTTGTAATTGTTTCAGTAAAGGTAATCTATAAATGCCATTTTTTTCAATATTATTATCGGGAATATATGTATTGATTGCTTAATTGTAGTGGTTCCTATGGACCCCCAGGGGTTCGTGGGACTGCTGAGGGGTCCGTGACAATTTAAAAATCATTTGAAGGTGCGTGCACACCGCCAGTGGGTCCGCGGTAGAGTAGATCTAATAAAATATTCCTGACAGCTTTTTTATTATTATGAAAGTTAAAAAAATAAATAAAATACTAACAATTTTTACAACCTGAATGACAACCATCTTCCGCGCAATCAAGTTGATTGCAGCCGTCTTAAAGCTGGTTTACAGGAACGTCTTCTAACGTATAAATAACAATTTCGCTCTGATTTGTACGGCATGTAAAGTGCAATCATTCAAAAAGTGTTTTTTTTTTGGTTTGAAAAAAAAGGAGTATCATTTCGAATGAGGTCAATTCACAGGTCCACAAATATCAGTAATGGATCTGTAGCGCTCTCCATTGACCGTAACGTTTTGGCCGGCATAATTTTTGAAGACTGATACCACCAGCCCAAATGTTCACCTACCAACTATTATTTGTGAGTGTTACGGCATCTCAATAATGAGTTGTGCACTAAAAATGAGCTTTATCGCTGAGAAAATGTGAAACTAAAAAAAAACTTAGCCACTATTCTCAAAATGAATTTGCCAAGCGTTTTTCTATCGTTAGTCAATTCATGGTAAAATTGCAAACCAAACTGAGCACAAATCACTTGTCAGGTGTCAAATTGCTTGTCGTTGAAAAAAGTGTTACTTATTTGGAAAATAAGTCTCCAAAAAACTGCGTTCTTCTTATAACATTTCTTTACTGATTGCCAAGTCCGGAAAGCAGCACACTGTTGGTGAAGAACCTATTCTATCAACTACACATGAAGTTATGCGCACCGTGCTGCATAAACCAGCTTTCGATATTATAAGAAAAATTTTACTGAGTAATAATATAAGTGCAAAGATGGATTTTTTTCTTCTGCCAAAGGTTCAAATAACTACGATTTAATAATACCTAAATTATAAATATTGTATCACTCATAAATATAGATATTTAAGATAATGTGGCCATTGGGGTCGAATTTCTTGCGGTCCGAACAGGACAAGTTAAAAAAAAATACGTCACGATCTACTGGGCGTAGCGAGAGCGATGTTTATTTTCCTGTAGTAGATAATGAAAAACATAAGATTCGTTAATCTGTTTTAAATAAATATTTTTTATATCATATTTATTTATAAATATGGGTCGGTAAAAAATATTTAAATTGCATAAATATGATATCGAGTCCTATGGCGCAGCGGTTAGCTTTGTGGGCTTCCGTGTCAGATTTCACGGATTCGAGTCCCAGTACGAACAGCATTTTTCAATTGATTTTTGTTCGAAGGCTGATTTGTGTTTGTGATGTCTAAAAATTAACAAACTTAAAATGTTGCCACGTAATAAAATACTACTTTAATATACTCAAAAATTTACCAGCGATAAATAATTGTATAATTGTTCATTTTAGATGCAACAAATAATCGTTTAAAATGACTGGTATAGATAATAGTATGTTATCAATGCGACTCGAGTTGACTCCGTTAGTAGAACATGGAATTTTTAATTGAATTATTACGAGGTATGCTAGGTATCATAAGAGACTAACATCAATTAAAGACTTACTTTTGATTAACACTAATTAAACGTAGTAAATCATATAGGACTGGTTTTCTTCTCTATAATAAAGTTAGTCACGTATAAATTACTCATGTAGAATTAATGTGAACGTTGGTATTTTTATTTACTGTGGCATCAAATCTTTAATGTTCTCAACGTTCTTACACCATTACCAACAGAGCCAATTTCACGGTATTTTTGGTTGATTTTAAGAAATTGCTCAGGTGCAATTATCAAATACTCGATTCACAACATTAAATGCAGGGTTCATTTTATTTTAATGGTTGGTCACTCTCCGTTTTCTATTATGAATAAAAGTTAGTAATTCAGGTTAACGTTTAAGAAAGCGATCTGTTCGACCGTTTCTTTCAACAACCATCTGATCTTAACTAAGTCTTATTTGTTGCTCCCGTGATACTCCTAGTACCAAAAAGGTGTATATGTCAGGAAGTCTGTTACCAGTTGTGGTCGGAGAAAGGCAAACGAGTGGTAATCAAGCTGGAAGAAATTAACAGCAAAACCATCGTGCAAGATATTTAAAAAAGTCACAAATGTGGTTTAAATGATATTAAACAGTTTTAAGACAAAATTTATTTCAATTAATATTTGACTATATTTAAGTTTGATACAATTCAACGGATGATTAATGTCAAATGTAAATTATTTGAATTCGAGCAGAAGCTTACTATAATAAATAAAATATATAAAGTATAAACGCTTTTTAATATAAGAACTGAAACGAACGTTTCAAAGTATGAATCCGTTTTAACAATTCTTTGTGATTGTGAATCATAAGTTCAATTTATTCTATTGTACGATTTTACAAACTATTCATGTACCGAGTACAGCCTGACTTCTTCAATTATGCATACAACTTTGTAGACGTCTATTTTTATTATAGGCTAATGCTATTGATTATCGATTGCGTACTTGAGCCAATCTTAGAGCTAGTGAGTATAGTCAATCTAATTGCTAAACCTTCAATTATTGATTTCTCGCCATATTAATCATCCAACAGACCATCAAACTTAACCGGATCCACGCTTTGACGTTTTAATGAAAATCGCACCCACTCCTGTCAGGCTTTTTCGCCGTTGAAGATTTCATAATTTATTTATTATCTGACGTGAATTCCAGGGTTGCAATGTTTATTAGCCGGTTAAACGGTGGTTAAATTTTTACCGATAATTCAGTTAGAATTTTATATTACGTCCATACGTATAATGGAAAGCGCACCATAGTGTTTTTATCGTAATTATTTATATTCCGCGCGTAGTCAGCAGAATACAAATCATATTCCTTACAAGCTTTTTAGCTTCAAAATTAGACTTTTTAGAATTAATTCCGGTTGAATTTCCAAAATGTTGATGGCCTAATTTGAAAAAAATCATATCTTTCGATTAGAACTATGTTTGGGGGCTAAATTACACTTGAGCACCGAAATACATTTTTTTACCATATTCGCTCTCAATGTAGACCATATGGACTCCTAATGGAGTTTATCTCAACAGAAATGTTTCTACGAGAATTGCTTGTTACTCAGTTGCTCAACCTCTTTTTCCAAAGAGAGTAGGAATGTAAGGATAAGACTAGGACAGGACTAGTGGTTAGCTAATCGCTCGTGATACGCCCTGTTCATAGGATAGGATGGGAGGGGGGAATTCAAGACATCACATACATCTATGCCTTCGAACAGAAATTCATAAATCAATTGAAAAATGAATTGGATTCGAACCCGTGACCTCCGTGACCGAAGCCAATGACGTTGACCACTCGACCACTCAGGCGGCAAATACATGAACAATTCTAATATTTTATCGTTTATCAATTATGTTTTGACATTCCAGTTGTTTGAACTTAACTTTCACGATTGCCTGTTTTAAAAAAGAATGATAGAATGCTTATTCTTAAATAAAAAAAATACGTGAATAAAAAGGCGGGTGTACACGATTTCAATGATATTTTTAATGCTCTATAACTGTTCGATAAACCAATCAAACGATTTATCGATTACTGTTCGAAGGCATGGATGTTTTTGATGTCGTAACAATTCCTTTCCATCCATTCAATCCTAAAATAACGGAGAAGTGAGAGCGATTAGTTTACCATTAGTACTGCACTAGACAGCGGCTCTTCAGACAATAATTATTTAACTTATCACGTTTTTTGCCCTACACATATGTTGATATATGTTGCATATTTGTGACTCTCAGATACTTGTGCTATCCTGTTTTCTTGCCAGCTTGGCTGTTCTCGCTTGAAAGTCTTCCGACTACTGTCCTAGCTCTATCGTTTCTATCTGAAAAGAGAGATTCGGCAACTGGGAAACAAGTAGTTTTAGTAGACATCCTTCTGTTGAAATATCCCTACTAGGAGGCCGTGTGCTCAGACATGGACTACATCAATAAAAACCGTTCGCCACTTATCTTTTCCGTATAACCGGTATAGGTAATTACAAAAATCGGTTAAGTTGCCATCCTTGGACTGAACTACACCGAGCCAGTTACCCTTGACACTTTACAAGTGAAACCTCTTGAGCGGAATGAAGTAAGAACACCTCCCATAACGTTAAATAATTATTATCCACTCACTCGAATCTCAACCCACTGACTCACTCTCGTATTGTTCGAGCAGAGATTGCATGATTGAGCACTGGACGCGCCACGTGACGTAGAATGTATTTTTATGCCATTGAAATGACAGATGCCATTCCTTCACATGTTTGATATAGTTCATTTGAAAGTCTAATTATTGTAAAGGTTATAAACGATACTCGTAATAAAAATGAGCAAGCATTGCAAACGCTGGTGACGAAAAATTCCTTATATTATTACTTTAAAATCGGTCCGTGAATGTTGGTGTTTTAGTTTGATTTAATAACACCATAAAAACAGGTCTTTACACTTTTTATTTTAGTATCAGCGAAACAGGTTCTGAGCATATTATACAATTGTGTAACTTGTATGGTGTTCACTGTCAATACTTGTGGAAAAGCATTATATTAAGAAAAACACAATATTCCTTAGTACTTATATTCTCTTTTATTTATCAAGATCAGGACCGGTTTTCATTTGATGATGCTTGTCATGATCGAAACCTGCCCTGATCTCGATAAATAAAAGTGGAAATAAGTACCATGGAATATTGTGTTTTTCTTAATACAAATGTGACACTATTTTCTTCATAATATGCAGTGTCACATCTAGTAACATAACCAGTGGAATAACACCCACGAATTGACAGTTAAAATCATTATAAAAGTGATGACTAGGTTTTCTCCTTATAAACATTTTATATACATAAATAATAATAATATATATAAATCTAAACAATGCTAAATAATCAACAAGCTTATATATTCTACTTGTTGTACTTTAAACTGTTTCCTTAAAGTGGAGATTATCATTTAAAATTACATCATCCATTCCTGATGCAAAAGGACGCCTTTTCAAATTACACCGGCGTCGTTACGACACTATTCGACGCTTGAACGTAGGCTCTTCATCCTGACGTTTCCTATTCCTGCGGCTATATATCGATGTCGATTTTCAGAGAATGCACAAGCGGAAGAAGGATGTTGTGATGTTTCATTATCTTTATTATAGATTCACAATATTGTCTGATATCTAACAAACACGCCATCATATCGGATTTCGAAATCTGTCCATGTTTTAGTATTTCTTATAGAATCAAGTCTTTATTGTTTTCTGCTAAGTTTTGGTAGAAAGTAACAACCTACGTAAAATAACGCACTAAAGAAAACAATTTAATAATATTAAACATAAGTTTGATACAAAAAAAATATTTTCAGAATTGATTTGTAAAAAAATCATTTCTACAGTAAATAAATACAATATTTTATCTGTTGCTGATTTTAGTAAATTATCTACCGAATTGTGGACTACTTCTTACCTGTGTAACTGTGCATGAATCTGGAAAATCTGGAATTACATATAATGCATTCTAGAGCTTGCAGTTAATATATGTGTATTGCCTTGTTAACACAATTCAATAGATATTGATGATGACAATATACTGGGGTTGCGCTCTGCGCAAGAAATAAATAGCTAAGTAATTTTATGTAAGTATATTTTAAGTTTTTACCCTTTGTTTATTTCTTATATTTAAATGGGGTATTTACGGATATAAATGGTTACAATTTACTTAAACTAGAATTTGTTTTAAAACCGCAATCGCAAGAATGTTTTTTTCAGTATATTTATATTCTTTATCGTTAAATAGTTTAATAAATTCTTATGTTTAAGCAGAATGTCTGACTAAGACTGCCATGTTTTAACCCAACATGCCAACTACGCAAACACTCGGCGATCGTGGCAAGTGTCGGGACGCCTCGAGCTATCCCCGACGTCCGGATATAGGACTCGTTCGCCGACGGAAACTTCCGCTATCGTGACACCGCTGCCTCTGGCAGTGCCTACTCAAACTGCAAACACCGTTTGGCAGTTACTTTATCGTATATTGACTCAGAACCGTTTGTGTTTGAAGGCTTTTGTTTGAATCTTTTTAGCACGTTATTGTTTGATCAACGTTTTCGAGCCGTGCGTCATTCTTGGAATTTTTCAATTATTTTGATTTCCAAGGATTTATGTATATTTCGAGAGGAAAATAACATCGTAACAAGATGATTTTTTAATTAACTATGGATTTTGTTTGGAGATAATGGAGATGAAAAACATTTTTCACCTTTCCCGCTCTTTATGTGGAGCATAATTGTACTCTTAATGGAACTTATCTAAGAATGAGTTTTTGTAACCCAGTTTCTCAGACTTTTATTTTTTGACGAGTTTAACACCTCACATTCACACATCCGTTCGGGCACAAATCGTTAAAAATCAATTTATAAACTGTCCGTACGGGATTCTAGCCAGCGAGGAAACAACTTTTTCGTAAATATGTTTCCTACGGAGCTATTCCCGCGTGCAAGAACTTACTTTGAACCGACTGAAATACTCAACACGTGATTGTGTTGTTGTTTTGTTTTTTTTATCGTTAAAAATATGTGCATTCACGCGTGAATAGCACCGCTGAAGCACCCTCAAATAGCGGGGTGGTGGTATGAGTTTCTATTTTATATAAAAAAAATCATTGATTCTTTATATTTAGCTCAAATTAGTATGAGGTCCGAAATGAGATTTTAACATATTATTTTGAAATATTGATAATTTGGTAATGTTCACAAATATTTCCTTTTAATTGCTTTGTCTTTACTGTTATATTTGAGGGGGAATTTAATTCTAAAAGATATGATGCCTAAATTTGAATCGTTCAAATTATGTACACTCCCACAGATTTTGTCACTAATTTGAACGATTTAAATTTAATATTGAAATTCCACCAAGCACCTTCAGTCGAAATCTTAAAAAAAAGATATGATGCTTATTGGCTGAAATGAATATTAACACTTTCGATGGATTCGGCGGTAACTTTGTGGAAGTTCATTTTAATATAAAATAAAAATAACTTTGATTATTCCACGTATTGTGTATCAAAATGTGACACGTGTTTCGCCTCTTTCAGAGGCATCCTCAGACAACTACTTTCGCAAATGTTTGCTTAAGTACGAAACACGTGTCACATTTTGATACACAATACGTGGAATAATCAAAGTTATTTTTATTTTATATTAAGAATATTAACACTGCCATATATACCTTCTGTGAATGCCAACTGTCAACGGAAGAGTGATATCAATAAGTTTTAACGGCTGAATGAACTATTTGAGTCATTCGACCTGCTTTCGATGTGCTTTGTGTACGCTCCTTTTCATTGAACGTTTTCCGTTTATCCGGGTCATCCGCTCGGTCAATCGAATCACGCACATGCAAATTAATGTCACTTTTACTGATACGATTCGTGCGAATATGAAACGATTCAATCACCGAATCACTGATTATTACTGTTATATTTAAAATATTTATAACAGGGATTCTCAACCTTATTCGCTCCATTCCCCCCTTCTTACACCATCGTTCAGAATATAATTTATACCCATACCCAAGATACTTAAAAGGTATATTCGAAATATAATATATATGTATTATTTTTATTAGCAAAGTATTGATGTAGGTAACTAATAAATGAAACTACTGAAGTGTATTTCAATAGACAAAAACTTCAGTAAAATACTGACTACATATTCAAAAATGTTGTCGTGATTTAACGAAAAATCATCGATGAACATGTCATGTCAAAATAATACTTAAATTAAATTTGATAACATGTAATGTGTTACAAAATGTGACACGTTTTTCGCCTCTATAAGATGTATCCTCGAACCGTGTTTTTTTTTGTTTGTTTAATTCCATGTCCGCTGTCAATGTGGAGTATATGGCCTGCTAATTGAGGGATCCAAACAGTTTTTTCTACGAGAACTGCTTGTCACTTAGTCGTTTGACGTCTCTTTTTCAGTTATAGTAGTAGGGATAGAAAGATAAGGCTGAAAATGACACTAGTCGTTAACTAATATTTATTGCTCTCTACGGCCTGATAACCGAATTTAGGATCTCTAAACTTAATAATTAAGGAGAGATTTTAGTTATTCTGAAACCTCTTGATATTTTATTTGAAAAGGAACGGGTCGGTGATGGGGGGAGGAGTCTAGAGCCAATTAACTCTGCTACTAAATACGTCAATCAATATAGAAATTAATAGAAATTGACATACGATGAAATGACTTACCTGCATATTTCCGGTTATCGTTTAATACCATACCATAGATTAATGCGAATCGACACCGATTCCCTGCTCCAGTTGCATTCATTTACATCGGCACACATTGTATGGATCGCGCTTTCGATCCATATCATTATCAGTCGAAGCTGCAATAAATAATAATCGATTCGCACGGACATCTCGCGGCAAAATTCGAAAGCCGCGCCGTGCGTCGCGCTCTCGTCACGTCCGTTTGGGCGATTTCCCGCGCAATTTGACGTCGACCGCGATCCGTGACAACGTCGTCGCCGTGTTGTTTATGATTTGTTGTTATCGGGTCGGCCATTTGTACCGCTCTGTCTGTTTTTGGCATACTTTTGCGTCCGCCATACTCGCAATTTTGACGTTGCGATGCGCTTTCAATAATACTTACCGCTGCAACAATGATGGGTACTGAACTAGACGAACCGAATACTGGTTACAATACAATTAATAGACCGAAGTGGTTTTGTGTAATACATATTTACTACAAGACGGATTTTTGAGTATTCGATAGAATTACTTATCCACTTAAACCTTAGTTGAGACATCTTTTCTTCATTCCGTATTAATTGAACACATTACATGCATGTCTCGTTCGATTTTTACCATGAGTCGTATAATCAAAACACGTGTACACGACCTTTATAGTCCGGAATCAGTATAAATAATATTTATTATTATTCGTCTTGTGCACACGTTTCATAAAACTAGCATGATTTATAAAGTTTGCAAAAACCCACCCTCTGGAGTTTTAAGTATTGAAATAAGCTTTGCAAATAAATTATTAGCCTTAAGAACGAGTGGCACTTCTATGCACTCTTCATTTTTCCAGACTACCGCCGTCTACTTTTTTCTCAGCGAAGCATCCCTCCATTGTCTGGTTTGCGTCTGTGATTCTTTTTATTCCACCCCTTCGGGCGGTATGATGTATAGCGAAAGTTTTAAGATTTTTTTTTTTCGTTAAAAATCCTACAATTTAATGCTATGGCTGGAACAATATTAAAAACGATAAACGCTTTTGTTAGTTTTGTTTTTAAACTGTTTATTTAATCTCGAGCGCTCTTTTTCAAACTTTAAATTGGATTTATAATGCTCGTAATCAGTTTTAAGCTGAAATTCTATCTATAGAAATTTTATAATATTATAATAGTAAGTACATCTCTTTTTGAAAAGCATTATATTTTAAATTCTTTCACAGATTCCTTAAGAGTTTATGCTTACCAAGATTTCTGTAATAAAAACTTTCATATATATATATATATATATACTTTGTAGAAGTTATTATAGAAAATCAATTAGCAGTTCTGGGCTTCAGTTCGCAAGTGCCCTGCAATTAGGGATTGCAATATCGGTATTACTGAAACTAGAATCCCGGTATTCATTATGTGTTTTCAATGTTTCACTACCGATTTTCAACTGTATAGAAACCATTAAATCTGCTAATAGTTTTTTTTTCAATATTGACAAGTTTCAGAATTGGTCAGTCTTTCAGTGATGTATTATTATTTTAAGAGACCGTAAGTTACCAATGAAAATTATCCGTTTATGATTATTATATTTTTAAATTACTGTATATCATATTAAATTATCTATTAGCGGTATTTTTTTTTTGCTTTATTAAAACTACTTTTTGTAATACCGGTGTTTATATATTTGCAATACCGGTATTTAAAATGGAATCTCAAAATCCCGGTAATGATTTACCAAACCTTACCTGCAATAATACGATATCGGCGTTGCTTGTCACAACGAGATTAGATACACCAATACGCGTTTAATTTTTTTTAAATATGTATTTGTTCTTGAAATTAAAATAGCCTTAATTTTGAAAGCGCGATTTGCAGGCTCTACAAATGGTGATAATCTTAAGTTCTTACAGCTCCACGTCTGAACGAAATTTTAATTTAAAAACTAGCGTTAAATCTATATAAAAAAGGAACGAAAAAAAACTCTCCAATTAGTAACATGTTTTATCTTCAACGTGTCGCTCAAGACCACCTTCAAAGTGACTCTAATCCGTCGACAATATTAGGGATTCGGTTCCTTTCCGTTACTGCATCATATACCCTCTCGCCCCCGCGATCAGATCCGTTAGGGGCGCAGACGGTCGTTACACGGCGCGTCTAGACTGCCCACCTTTTCCTCCCCTGCCCACCAATGCTTACTTCCATTACCTACGGTGAACTCGCATTCGGGATGTACATTTTCACAACAATATTCGTAATTTATTTCATTATCCGGAAAGCTAATTTTTGTGTTAATCTGCGCGGACTGTCATTATTAGATTATGTAATCATTATCCATGTATATCTGTTAACGGAGATCAACGTTCACTGATTTTGTGAATGTGAATATTGTCACCGATTCATTGATTGGATGCTGAAAAACTTAAACACTTATCAGTTATATTGTTTCGGATATCGATATTTTTCTTTTTATAGATATTGTTAACCTCGGTACCTTACCACGCTACAACCGTAATCGTCGATATTTTAAAAATATAAAACTTTATTACTGTTCCGGTTCCCATTGTAGAAATTTTAAACATGTTTAAAAGGTATTAGTTTCACTAAAGAAGATACATTGTTGCATATAAAAAAAAATTGTAGCAAGGCTAAAAAAGTGGTTGAAAGTATCCAAAGACGAAACCGAGTCGTAGATAAAAGTAAAAAATGATCACTTTTAAGGTCTTCACTGTCAATACTTGGTGGAATGGCATTATAATAAAAATAATAAAAGATTTTTAGTACCTTTCCCACATAAAATTGATTTGATCAGGACCGGTTTCGCTCTGTCTTTTTCAGAATTTTCATTGTTGCTGATTTTGTTGAAGTACATCATTACTTGGAAGAGGGAAAAACACAAAATCATCATTAAGTTATTTACTTTAGTAATTTAGAGTTTCATTTAAAAAAAATCCCAAATTTTAATTGGGTTTATAATTGACATCATTTGCCACTTATATTTGATGATTTTTTAATTGTATGTTATAGATGTTAAGCATTTTAATTTTATGTAATTATAATGTAATTTGTAAATCTTTTTCATTGTTAGTAGTTGCTTACACCTTTTATTTAAAT
This sequence comes from Himalopsyche anomala, assembly GCA_031772345.1. Taxonomy (NCBI): domain Eukaryota; kingdom Metazoa; phylum Arthropoda; class Insecta; order Trichoptera; family Rhyacophilidae; genus Himalopsyche; species Himalopsyche anomala. The sequence goes on along the minus strand of CM062831.1, from coordinate 25,457,655 downwards.
TTAACATGTATAAATAGCACTGTTTAATTTATTTTCCTTATCAGTTGATAATGCTCGTGAGGAGCGAAACCGGTCCTGATCAAATAAATTTTAAGTGGAAAAAGTACTAAAAATCTTTTATTATTTTTATTAAAAAATGATCATTGCAGTTTTTTTAGTAGTTTAAATTTCTTTATCTTTTTATATTTAAATAATGTATATGCAGACAGAGTTGCTTTAAGAGAAACGATCTTCTTTATAAAAAAAAAGATTTAATGTTAAATATTGACCACATCTATTTTGGAACTTGGTCCTGCTACTAAAGCCGATTTACTAGAAAAATATGGCTAATTTACTGAAAAATTTTCCCCGCTGCGGTAAACGATGTGTGTGTATTTCGCTACAGTACGGGAAGTGTAAGGGAGGGAAATGTCAAGGGCACGATAAAATCTTGGGAGGTTTTGGGGAGGGGTCGCCGACCGCCGTAACGCCGCGAGGATCTTATCCATCGAGCAGATCAGGATGTATCCTTTTGCTCCAGGCGCTACCTAAAAAAGGCGTCTTGTAAAAGTAATCATTTTTTATACATTCATATGACAATAATTTAATGAAGGGCATGTCATCTGAATCTTTTTTAGTTTGTTTCATTTTCATATTCGTTCGAATAAATTCCTTTGATACTATTTACATCAGGGTATTTCTTCATTATTTAAGAACGTTGGTCGAGAGGCGAAGTAGGGCTCAGATTGTGACTGTCGGCTTTCACACCACGGGCTTTAGCTAGTCGTGGAACAAACAGGTCCTAATTTAACGCGGTACATTATAAATTATTGACTATTTTCTTCAAGATTTTGAACGTTTATTCTATAGATACAATATTACGTTTTTTTCTCGTGTTCGTTCCGAGTAAATTGCTTTTGTAGTTTCGCAAGCAAAATTTTGTTAATTTATTATCAAATTTGCACTTGAACGCCTGAAGATGCCGAAAGGCGAAACCCTGGTCGTTAGTGACAAAATCTGTGAGAATGTACATAGTTTGAACGATTCAAATTTAATATTGAAATTCCACCAAGCACCTTCAGTCGAAATCTTAAATTTAATTTATTATCATTTTTAAAAAGCACAACATTCCTTTGCATTTGATTTCCACTTTTATTTATCAAGATCAGGACCGGTTTCGCCCATTCCCAGCATTTTCAACTGATAAGAAATAAAATTTAACAGTGCTATTTATACATAACATATTGAAATGAAAAGTATTGACAGTGAACACTCTAAAATTGAATTTATTATTATACTGCTATTATAAACAATCATCAATTATTTTCTTCTGAGGATTTTTTTTTTATGGAATTTGTTCGATTTGATTTATTAATTACGTCTTTAAATGTGATCAATTTTACAGAGGCTATTTTTGCAAAATGAAAGCTATAAGTCTACAACTTCACAACTCGTCGATACTGTATAAAAATGCTGTTTGTTTAAATACGATAATTTTCGGTACCTAATTAGATAACATAATATATTTGATATAGTCCATTTACATATATTTTTTTTGAAATATTTATTCGAAATAAATTCTTTGAGGTAATCTCGACAGTTAAATAAATCATGTCATATCAAATGCACGTCTTGTAAGGACGTCTGGGCAGTTATCTTGAAGACCTGAAGATCTGGCGAAGGGTGTCAAGTACAGGGGGTAACCTCGTACTCATCTCGAGTGGAACATTTTCTGCTTGCGTTGACACTCCTCGACAGCAGTGACTCGGGAGACTATCTGACCGATCTAAAGATGTAACCGTTGGGGGAAAAAATCATGATTTACGTAACTTAAGTTTAAGTAAATGCATTGGTTTCGAAAACTTCAATTATTTGAAAGACTCGTGTCGTTTAAGAGTTTTTTTTATTTGAACTTGCCTCACATACTGACGTTGATCCCGTCTATTTTGTGATTTCGAGATTGAGGACAAGAACTGCGAAATTCTCGAAAAGTTGTTGAAAATATTACACCAAAGTATTTTTTTAATCGATTTAACTGCACCGGGAACTGGAAAATTATATTCTCTACAATGTTATATCACACTTTGAGAGCCAACAGTCTCTTTTCCGTTTTGTCTTTGTCGTTTTCGTTATATCGCCATCCGTTTCTCTACGCCGCGGTTAAATATTAACGTAAAAATTAGAAAAGAATACGTTTTTTAAACAGTGTTTAAAAAATATCTCTTGGCATAGGTTTACCATTCATGTCCACTAAACCAATCGAGAATGACGCAAGCCTAAGAGCGATGACCGCTCGTTTACGAAAATGGCTAAACTCAATTCCCTAATCTGGGCTCCAGTTCTATTATTCCCTTTCATTTCCGCGTGCGGAATGGTATCGTATCCCGGTCCGTCCGGCCGTCCGCATAAATAAACCAACAAAAACAACACGTGTGCATCATAAATTGGATCGACTGCCGCTGCTGCATTCTGCACGTCGCCGAAACGAGATGTGCATTACACATTCATATATATTACCTATGAAGTACGTGCATCTGTGAAGTTTTTGATGCCCGTCGGGTGCATTGCGCTTCGTGCGCATTTTATATTTTCGTCGATCGTAAATTTTCCACAGATTTTTCTTTGCATTAGCTCATGCTCTGGTATTTTGGAAAGACGTTTGCTGTTTCAAGTGTGCTTTCGTGAGATATTGATGGGTTTAGCACTCTGCATGGCCAATTCATTTTATTCCGATAGAGTGTGTGATATTTTCGACCGTTTTGCATTTTATTATGTATTATACAACCTCCAGACAACCCCAAACATCAAAGCAAACATTTTCCCCTCAACACTGAAATAAAATATTTTGTGGAGGGGAGTTTTTATATTGGTAGATACAATGTAAGCAGCGATGATTAGATACTCCCAAAAACGTATAGAAATAGTTTTATAAATTTATGAAATTTTGAACCCGAAGGTCGCATATTCCCTAACTCTAGAGTGGTCTCAAGTTGAACATGAATTCCTCATCCCGATAGCCATTAAGAATGTTTGTGTAGCAACCAGGGTTGTGGAGTCGTGTAAAAAAAACTACCCCAACGACTTCTCCCGACGATTTTTTTTACTATGAAAACTGTCGCCTTTTTTTCTCAAGCCATCAATTTAATAATATGTTAATATTAAATAAACACTAATTTATTTAATGACTAATCAATAATTGTATTAAAAGTGTTTTACTACCATTCCCTGTTTGATGCTGCAAAATAACACTAAATAGTACACATTTTGGAGTAACTATTCAAAAACTACAAATAGTACAGCTTTTAAACGTATTCACTTTAAATGACAGCTAGGAGTGGTATTTCAAACTGTGCAATTTGTTGTAAAGATTTTAAAAGCACTCTGTAACACAACAATAGTAATTTGTAACCAGTGGCGAATGCATTTAGAGTGAAATGCAACGGGTTGCAGTTGCAACGACGTCGCGTATGCCACTCGACACCGCGGTGCATTTTCATTTGCATGCGGGCGCATGCATACATTCGCTGTCTGACTCAATGGATGACGTAGAAAGTGCATTTTTACTCGGATAATGCATTTCCCGAGACGAATGAATGCAATATTTGTGTTTACACTTAATGTATGTTACTGAAATATTAAATTTCTTGCTTATATTTACATACTTAGACCTCTCAGATGGATTTAATGTTTGTTTTTTTTTTATGACGATATATTATCTTCATTGCGTCAACCGTTGTACGAACATCATTAAGTAACGGTCACATTAAAGTAAACTTGTGTTCACTGTCAATACTTGGTGGAAAGGTAATTACGTAATTGTTTATTTGACGTAGCTCTGGCTTGAATATCATTATGTTTTATCCTGCGTGGGTTTTTATTTTGTAAGTAAGCATAATGATGAGTATAAAAACATGTTTTTGCGTTGGCGTGCCCTTTTTCATATATTTTTTAAATTGTTTGTCTGCGTTGCTTTATGACGTGAGTTTTTATTTCATGTTGACGTTGATATTATTTATTCTACACCCAATGAAATTTCTTCAATGATATTTTTAATTTAAATTTTGTAACGCTGTTACATACATACTTTAATATATATATTGTATAATAAATCTTTCCGTTAATCTTGAACACTGATTTGAATTCAATAAAAATAGGAATAACCGAAAATGTAACTTTGATTTTTTTGTTTTCGTTTATTTTTTCATACATTAGTATTTGTTTGAATTGCCCTCCTATAAGTTCAATATTTTGCAGTTATCAGGTTATGATCAATCAGAACCGATATGTTAATCTAGATCAGGGTTTCCCAAACATTTCCTACGATTCAAAACATCGCAAATCTTGAAATTTCAATGAAATTTTTTGTATATGTTATCGGATAGGTTGTATTGATATGAAGTCGAACATGTTTGAATTCGTTGCAACCGCATATAAAAAATTCCAGGTTGTAGTGGAACACAGTTTGAAAAACCCTGCCTTGACTTTTTTTGCCACGGCTGCTCGCACTGACGAGAATATAACTACTGGAGTTTATCTCTATAGAAGAGTTTCTAAGAGAACTGCTTGTTACTCAGTTGCTAAACCTTTATTTTTTTTTTCAAAGAGAGTAATGATAGGGTTTGCACAATACTAGTAGTTAGCTAACCGCCCTCGCTACGCTCCGTATGATAGGAGGAGTTTGTGGGAGAGAGAAATTCAAAACATCACATACACCCATGCCTTCGAACAGAAATTCATAACTCAATTGTAAAATTAGTCTAGAAAAACTGTACGTACTAGATATTCGTGTTCTAAGCCACCGACGTTGACCATTCGACCGCGCAGTCAGCAAACGGCACACGTACTATATAGTTTGACAAACAAATATTATTGTAGTATATTTCGCATAATTAAATTTTTGATTGTCAAGCTTTTTTATGCTTTGCGATAGTTTTTCTGTTTCAGACAACTTATTGATAACTTTTGATGAAAGGTTAATTCATTTGGTTGTGTCCGTAACATTTTTTATCAGAAGTTTCACTAAATAAAAAATAAAGCCAGCATCAATACCATTCTCACGAGTTTTAATAAATCCCGTGCCGCATTTCATCTTAAATTCTGGATTGTAGGCTACCTTCTGTCTAGACTTGCAGTGTTGTCATTACGTTGTGACAAAAAATCCGAGAAACTGCAGACTAAAAATTCCTTTTCAGCGAGCATGTTATCATCCATTTTCCGGCTGAGTGCATTGTTTGAAAACTACATTTAGAAAAAAGCGCAGTTTGGATTTCGAACGCTCTTTTTAAAATGTGGAAAAGTATTGCAATTTTTTTATTTGATATCTGCTTATTTTTTTTATTGCCTTGCACACTTCTTCTAACACTGTTTTGATGTTTTGTTCGATCATAATGCTTATTGAAAAATGAAATTACTCTACTAAAAACGTTGATAATAAATAGTTTACTGCACGGTATGAGCGTTTTAGAATCGTTTTTAAATGAAGCAATCACTTAAAATGAAATCCAAAAACAGCTTAACACCAGTTACTGCATAAACTTGATTTTTTTTAAATTTTAGATGAAAAATATCATCAAAACTCAAATAAACACTTTTCAAAAAAAAAAATATTTTTAATGTCTGTGTTACTTTTACGAATTTAGGCGAGGGGTTACGTAAGTAACCAAATATTTGAATTATTTTATTTTTCGTGATGGCCAAATGTTTGTTTGACTATTTTTTAAAGAAATTTTAATTCTAAATAACTTATTATTTATGATTGTGATTATTACGAAAAACCAATACACGAAATGTCAATTTATTAAACGTTAAACGTTTATATTTTATTCAAAATACTGAATGACTCGGCTGATTCAAGTCCTTCTATCTGTTCGGTTCTCAATGACTTGGCCGGTATGATACCTAGATGTTTTTGACTTGGTCACTTTTGATGGCTAAATCATTATTTAAAATTGATTTTCATACACGTGTATCGTACTTAATTTTTGGTATGAAACTTTCTATTGATTTCCTACCGAAATCAATAGAAAAGTGCACGTAGGCAGAACAGTGATATTGGAAGACTAAGTCATATTATTGTTTTGTTGGTCTATACAAAATATATGCATTACATTTAAATATGCATGAACTCGTTTCGCTCAGCTGTATTCACTTTGAGAAAGTTGTACTTTAATGTCGCGCCTCGTATAGTTGATGATCAACACCATTTAATAATTACCGCAATTTGTTAACAGCGAATGGCTCGTATTCTCGTACATTATGCTTCGCTGTCATGCACGTTCTAAAAAACTCATTGAACCGTAGACGGCGTGTCTCAACTACGCGAGTGTTGACCAAAATTTCCAAGCGTAGCTCCGTTCGGCGTAGAAGGATCCCGCGCACGTGTGCGCCGCCGTCCTTTCCCAACAAATTCTCCGTGGACCGTAGCGACGCGACTATGCCGAAATTCGCAGCCAGGGGCGTAGATATAAATCGATGTTATCGTTTTTTTTTACGAAGTTCATAATTCAGGTGGGTGTTTGTATTTTTTTCACGTTCCGAGGAACACTTAAGTTTATCTTTCATATTACATTCAATACATTATTTTTCAATATCAGTTAGTATGTGAGAATTTATGATAATATGTATTTTATACCTTTTCTAAGCCATCGGTAAGGGCGTAACTCGAAATAGTTATCAACTAGGGTCTCCAATCCCGGGATCCCGTTCAATTTTGCGGTGTCGAAATCCCGGGATTGGTATGGTCGCTATCCCGAGATTTCGGGATTGAGAAATTTTCAGCAAATGCCGACAATTTATAGGATTTTGGAAAAGGGAATTGAAGATTTCAAATTCGTCGGTGAGCTAAAAAAAAAAAACGACTCACCAAAACTTTTCTCAAATTATACACGATTTCATGATGAGTGCCCAATCCCGAAAAAAAATGAAAATTAATCAATCCCGAAATTCCGGAATCACAAAAAAGCTCCGGGTATGGATACTCTACTATCAAGCATTTATGAAATAATCTTTGTAGGTCTAAAATGCTTTGAGATATTCTTTCACCTTATAAAATAGAGTTCTAGCAACTAAATGGCAATTCGATCAAAAAAGACTTTCTTTTTATTTGTAAATTATTAAAATAGTTTTCTATAATTATAGCTATAAGTTTACTTGAATAATATCAAAATAAACTGATGATATTTTATTTTTAAACATATAACGGATATCCACATCCACCAACAATTAACCATAAAATTGATTTAACATTGCTTCTGAAAATAGCAAAAGTAGTTATTATCATTCGATTTTTTCTTATATTGATCGAGGTCAAGGGATTTAATATCAACTTCTTTCGTACATTAATTTTGCCACCGGATATGTGTTTAGGCATGTTGTTTTCATTACGTGTTCATGCTCCATTCTGACATCGTGTCATTTCATGCAGTTGTCATTTGTTGAAATTATTTAACTGTTCCGTTATTTTGAATATTTCAACTCGTGACACCACTGCATGGGCGGTCTGCCTAATTTTTAATTTTGAAACAACAAAAGTTCCCGACCCTTCTACGCTGCGTAGCACGTCGCCTACACCACGGCGTAGACTGCGCGCTACGAGCCGCTTGCAGCAGTAGCGTCAGTCGGCGTGTGTGTGTGTGTGCGTGCTCGGGATCGATATGTCTGCGGAATAATACTATGCGCGACTCGTAGACCAGAAACACGTGGTCTGCCGTTTGTTGCAAGGATAAAGACCCTTTCATAAGCTTAATTGAATATGTGAACGAGCTTTTTTTTATATGCATGTTCATGTTTATTGTGTTTTTATTATTTTATAATTAAAGACGATCTATATTTATTTTAATAAAATATACTTTACCGTATTAACTTAATAGAATAACACCTACTATTTACAAAAACAAATATTGCTTTTGATATTTGCAGAATAATTTTGATGAAGGCTCACGCTGAAATAGCTATCAACTATATTTAAAAAAAAAACTAAATACTGCCTGTGTGGTCGAGTGGTCAACGTCGTTGGCTTCGGTTACGGAGGTCACGGGTTCGAATCCCAGTACGGACAGTTTTATAAATTGATTTTTCAATCGATTTATGAATTTCTGTTCGAAGGCATGAATGTATGTGATGTCTTGAATTCCCCCCTCCCACCCATCCTATCCTATGAACGGGGCGTATCGAGAGCGATTAGCTAACAACTAGTCCTGTCCTAGCCCTCTTTGCAAAAAAGAGAGTTTGAGCAACTGAGTAACAAACAGTTCTCGTAGAAACACTTCTGTTGAGATAAACTTCATTGGGAGTCCATATGCTCCACATTAAGAGCGGACATGGTAAAAAAAATACATTGCTATTTTGTACCGTATTACAATGGAGTTCTACCAAGTTAATGAAAATTCAATACTTCTACTTCTTAAACTTCATTAAAGTTAATCGTTTCATTCATTTGTTACTTTTTAAGAATTTACGATGGGACATAACTTGTATTATTTAAAATACATTACATTTGTTAAAAAACCACAATTTTCCTTTGTAGTAATTGCAATTTTATTTAAAAATATCAGGACCGGTTTCGCTCATGACGAGCATCATCAAATGATATGAAAATACAATTTGACAGTGATATTTATACAAAACAAATGAAATAAAAAAAGTGTAATAAAAAAATAATATGAATAAATGACACTAAATTTACTTAAATTAAAATGTTTAATACCTATAAAGTGTCATTATAAAAATCATCAAAAAGTAATTAAACTTAAGTGGTGACGCGAACACCTTAAAAGTGTACATTACAAGTGTTAAATTTGGTATTAAAAACATGAAATATGTAGTTACTGATTTTAGCATTTAATTATGTTTTCATTGGTTCGTTTTTTTATTTTTTAAATGCTCAATTAATTGTCGAGATTGTTTTTATCTGTTTCTTAACTTTGCATGAAAATGGTAATTTACTAATTGCTCGGCTTGTGAATGAGACTGTTGGATTGTGAAGTTATTATTGTCATTTGATTTAATTGTTTGGCTTAACGACCGTAACGCTTTTGGCGTAGCAGACGCAGCCTCATCAAATGAACGTTTCCGCCAAGGCGAAGTTATCTAAGCTTCAATTAACGCATATTATTTCGCTGCTCTGCAATCAAAAGGGATTGTAACAGGATATCTCAACTTTTAGTTCATTTAGATGTACAATGACTATGACGACTTTATTCGATTATTCGTAAAACGACTGAGAGAACTGCTTAATTTATTATGATAGTCAGTTAAAATATAATAGATGCTAACCAATGTGTGGCTTTCCGGTTATATACACTATCTATTATCAATAATTTGATGATTTGTATTATTGTATATTGAAATAAGAATATTATAAAATAACTGACGCGTTATAGTTGTGTTGGATTAATTGATTGAAAACACTTTTATCGCTTCTATTCTTATTTGTTTGTATTGAAAATATTTTTTACGTTCTTAAGTAAAATTAAAAAAAGAATGACCGAAAGGCAGTTTGAAGATTGCTTTATGTAAACAAAAATTGTTACTGTTCGATAATGAAAAAATAATAATATATCTGCTTTATTCACTGTTATACACTTTTGAAATTATCATATGTTAATCAAAGAAATCTATCTATCTATCTGATTTATTTATCAGTGTTTTAATGTACTGAAAAAAATCGACTAAACACTTAAGTACTGACACGTCGAAAACAGAGATACAAATTGATCCCAGACAAATTTGCATTATATTTGCATTGCATTTATTGAAGTACTACTTATTGAAGATTAAAATAAATATCAGCTAGATATTATTGGTATTTAGCGAATGGTTGAAATAAGAAGATTTTTGCAATGTGAATGCACTCCATAGGAACTCGAAGGTTAACATAATTATTCATACCGTAATGTTGTCCATATATATATATATGAATATACTTGTACGTATTTATACCTAAGTTTGTAGAAGACTGCGACATTAAAAAAACAAAACTTTCTCACAGAACGTAAATGTTTTATGTGTTTGAAAGTTGTTCTTACCAAATACAATGAATAGGTCGTTTTAGCAGTGAGTAATTGAAATGTACTACGTGTTGCCAATCCTCGGACGCTAGTATACGAGAGTTCATTTAATGGGTATTTTGGGGTGGAATGAAGGGAAGGAGGGTTTGAATGTTAGCCTTCATGTGTAAATATTGACACTCCGCTGCAAGCATTTTATCTATTATACGATCGCAAAGCGCATTGTGATTTCAGCAAACGTTTGCAGAAGCACAAAGTTGGCAAAATTTTAATTTATTATCTTTGAAGCTTTTTACAGTTGCAAAATAACTTTTAATGTATTTTGATTAAAAATAAAACCATTTTTTCACTTATTCCCCATTTTTAGTAATGACAAAGAGTCAAAACTGGTTTCGATAATTAAGAGCATTATTATCAATTGATCATCAGTTGATAACGCTCGTAATGACTAAAACCTTAGCCGCACAAAGTTTTCGATACTAGGGCATCCAATCCCGGACCCTTTTTGTGATTTCGGGATTATTGACAATTTTTAATTAATCCCGGAATTGAACATCCGACATAAAAATTGGATTTTTTGGCTCTTCCAGGACTTGTAATTTCAAATACCCAGGAATTTACGGAATTGCCAAAATAAAACAAAATTTGGAAACTTCATTTTTTTTAGTCCTCGCTCAACATTCTCTAATTTTATCAATCTGGAAATCCCTGGGTTAGTACTGTCACAGTCCAGGGATTTCAGGATGGCAGAATTGGGCGGGAACTTGGATTTGTAGGCTCTAGTCCAGTGGTCGGCAACCTACTACCCGCGGGTAATTGAATTACCACTTCGACATTTTGAGTTACCCGCCAAGAAATTATGATAATATTTTGTTATCAAATTACTTATTTAATAAGACCAAGGAAGCCACCAACAACAATATTAAATGTGTGTTTTTGTATTTACACATATGTATCATGCAGAAATATTATTTATTGTATATAAATTATTATTTTCTAAAAATGTTTTTTTAAAAGAATAAATGGTAAAAAATATGTTTAAATTTTACCGACTAACCAATTTTTTTTTTACCCAGTCTCTCAAAAGTTTGCCGACCATTGCTCCAGTCGACGGGTTCCCAATCTGGGGGTCGCGAAAGGTTTCCTGGGGGGTCGCCAACTTTTTAGATTTTGGAGATATGAAGATTTGAAATTCATCGGTGAGCTAAAAAAAAAAAGGAGCTTCGGAGACAATCCGGGCAAAAAGTAAATCGAGGATTTCAAATTCCTCGGGGGGAGGGGGTCGCTAGTCACATGACTTTTATAAAAAGGGGTCGCCACCCGAAAAAGGTTGGGAACCTATGCTCTAGTCGATCGTAAATGTGTAAGATCATCTCGCTATCATAATTTGCTTCTCAGTAAGAGTCGTCATGTGTGTTTATAGAATATTCATAGCGAATCGCATATGCAAATTTAAAATCAAATCGATTAAAAATAATGGATATCTACATATAGAAGTCAATCATGCAGTTGATAATCGATCATTTTATTGATCATGGGCAATCGCGAAACGATTAAGAATCACCTGCGCTGTTCCGACTGTTGAACTCTACCCAAAGAATCTGTAGGCCAAATGAATGTAATTATTCCCTTTGTATCGATCTGACCATTTTGGGACGAGGCGTGGGGTATAATTTGGTTTGTTTATTGGCATGTTGGCATAACATTTATCGGCCGCAGTTGCGTGCTACAACTCCCATTGTGTTTTTCCTCTCCGTATATTTATTTTTTTAATATTCACAAAATCAATTCATAGGATTATTGTAAATTAAAAAATGTGTGAATTTTTTGAAATGCTATATTTTTGGGACTGAGAGTTATTTTAAATATTTGTTATTCTAGCTTAGCTATTCATTTATTAATATTAATTCATTTTAATATCGTGTGAAATTTAATTGGTAGAATTCAATATTCCGGACATGCTTCTAATTATGATTGCACTCGATATGATCGTTGAATTTTAAAAGCACAATGCAACGTGACAATCAAAGAACATACTGCATAAATTTAAAAATTACAGCTTTTTTGGAACTTTTTGCATTTTGAAAGATATAGTCTTAGTAGAAAATTGGCACCAAAACATAAGTTTCGAATAAAAAGTGGACCTCAACCGATTCAAATATAATGTTTTTTTATTGCACAATTAATTATAATATAATATTATTTCAATTTTGATTATAAAGATGTATTTCATGAATAACAAAACCGCTAATTCAAATGGGATAGTTTGTTATTTAAATTTCCAAAAATGCTTATTTCACATCGAATATAACAGATTTTGTTTTTCAAATAACAGTGAGTATTGAATAACATATAATATTATAAAATCCATAATTTGTTTCACAATTTTTTTAAAATATTTTTTTCCTTGATCGACGATTACAAATATCGTCAACTGTTGCTGTGTAAATTCAGTAAATGATTTAATATTAATGCACCTTTGGTTTATTTTGAACGTCACTGTTTTAGTTGATACAAAATTACGCGAAGAGTAATGATGATGGTTACGATGTGAAACGCCGGCAAGCTTGTTACGCCATTTTCGCTAAAAAAAATCTTCGATATTCTCGTGGGTTCAATAAAGCCACTGAACTTCTGAACGGCAGCAAAATTGGCCTGCCATATTCTAATACCTTATGTATTTGGTGTTTTTTTTAATGAATTGAATCAGGTGTGAAAATCAATATTTTGACAGTAAGGCATGACTGGGTTTATATTATTAAATAATTTGTAATAACTCTATTCTTCCCCTCAATGTGGTGTACAGTAACTCGCTATGAAGACTATGACAAACCTTTGCTTCTCTTCTCTTTACGCTAAATGGCTGACATTTCATACTTGAGTTTGGATACAAATACGTAAATTGATTTTAAATTTAATGTATGCATACCCAGATCTAATGGTAAGAAATACCCCTTGATGACGTCACTTAATTTTCGTTGATATAATAAATGAATTTCATCGTTTAACAGTGAAATTTAATGTCGCATTTAAAAGCTTTATATAATGAGTTTTTTTTTGCAAAAATAAAACTAAAGTCTATAGATCTTTTTCTAGGAACAAAAGTCATGTTTCAGTTTTAACAGTGGCAACTGACCGTCGCACGCGTATAGTCGACTTCATACTGCTGACATGACTGTGTTCAGTTAAGATGTGCGAAAACGTATTTAAACAGCAGATAATACAACATGTGTCGATAGTTTACTTTTAAGGTGTTCACTGTCTAGATAGGCCGGAGCGAAAAGCTTCAACGGTCCGCGCGCGCACCTAACAACGCAAGTACCTTCCCCTGCATGAATGCAAGCTCATATTATTGCAAAGTACAAACCGACGCCCCGTTCACTACAGCGTCCCGGCGTCCAGTCGACAGGCGGCACTCAGCCGGCGTCGTTTCGCTCCAGCAGAGCGCTTTCGTAAATTTCTTACTAAAGTTCGATTTAATTTATTTTTTATTTGTGTTTTCAACGTGGAAAGCTTTCGTGTGTACAATCGTAAAGGTGCTGTTTTGAGCGGCAGGATTTAGACATCATTTAAGGTTGGTTTCTGAACACTGTGTTCTCTGTATGCCTTACATTCAATGTTACACGTATTCTGTCATTGTATACTGTTTATAATTGATTTGTGGGATGTAATGTTTATCAATATTTTAAAAACCCGACAAATGAACGGCTGAATTTGTTTTTCTTGTATATTATGAGTAGACTAAATAATGCTTTACTTTACATTGTAGTTAAACAATAAACACAAATATCGTGTGTGTTAACTATTATTTTAATGTTCATCTTAGAAATCGTAAAACAGAAGAATATAAAAGATCCGTTATATCTTTCTTCGTAAACATAAATGACAATATATTGTGCATGAAATGTATTTTGTATTATTCGGATTGGAAAATGTGTTAACGATTAAATTATTTAAATTTGAATCGTTCAAATTATGTACACTCCCACAGATTTTGTCACTAACGACCCGGGTTTCGCCTTTCGGCATCTTCAGGCGTTCAAGTGCACGGATGAACTTGAACTGACAAGAACTTGAACTGTCAGTTCAAGTTCATCCGTGCACTTGAACGCCTGAAGATGCCGAAAGGCGAAACCCGGGTCGTTAGTGACAAAATCTGTGGGAGTGTACATAATTTGAACGATTCAAATTTAATATTGAAATTCCACCAAGCACCTTCAGTCGAAATCTTAAATTATAGATTAAATTCTTTATTTATTTCCATTTATCTGAGTTTTGAAAACAAAACCTACGATGCTTTTTTAAATGAAGCAATCGCCACATAGTTTTTTTTTTTCCAAAAAAACAATATCTTCATTAGTAACCTACTTCATATTGTTTCTTTGCAATTCAATATTTTTGTTATCGTGTCTTGTTTAATTTTGAACTTGATTACTCGGTTTAAGATGTGTGTCTTACGTTGCAATATTTGTAATGCTTGGAATATTTTAATTTAAAAATGTCATACTGGTAAAACTTTGTTTCTGCGTATTATTTATTATCAGGAAATGTTTTGCTATTTTTATTTACAGTTAGTTCTACGTGCAGTTATTGCTACTTTAGTAGAAAAAAATGACATTTTATTGTTTCCTTGAGTATTGGTTTCCTCTTATTCATAATGTCATTTTCAATGTTAAGTGTTTTTTTTTATTTCAATAGTTAATTAAAAGGTATTAAGTTCTACATTTTTTAAAATGTTATTTTAGTATGCCATCGTCATCGAAATATAGTTTTGACGATGTCATACGCCGAAATAGCTATAAACTAATTTTATATAAAAATGATAGATACTTTTGATAATTTTACTCTTATAACAATGGAATTCTACCAAGTTAATTCAATATTATAAATGATACTCCATGGTAAACTAATTTCTTTTAAATCTGAAAATATGTCTTTTTCTTAACAACAACAAAATAGTAGTAAATATCAATGATTTGGGCATATTGCATTTATGTTGGGATATAGTGTTCTAAGTAACGATACTGTCTCAAAGTATTTTTTTATTATTATTAACTACGCTATCGATTGTATTATCTAGTCTATCTCCATAACTAATGTTTTATTCATTTTTATCTCTCCGGTATCTTAATTGCAAGAAATTGTTTGTTATTCATAGGCTGTTTTTATCACACCGTTTCATTATATCTTTCTCCAATGACTCCATTATCTTACTTATCAGCACTACGGTAAGCGTTGCCAACACAATTTTAATTTGATAATAATCTTAATACAGAGTGACTTCGAAATTGAACCGCTGTTTATATTAATTAAAAATAATCATTCATATAAAAAAAGATTTTTTTTATCATTATTATTTTTTCTTTTTCAGACTCATTTTTTTCTAAATTGTCAAACAAGATAAAACCACTTACCGGTCCTATTGATTTAAACAAATGATCCCAAAAGGATCACATATTTTTTACGTGTTATATTTATAAAACATGCATATTTTGTGAAATAATTCATTGTTTTTTAATGGAATTTGGCCTAGTTATCTGGTGGTGCCCGTTTTGGTGACTTTCAATACCCGAGTATACTCGGGCTTTTCCGGGAAGAGGTTTTAAATAAATATCAAATAACATTTAAAACTTTTTAAATTCTCTGATGTTTCATCACAGATAAATCATATTTAACCACTCTAAAGCTAACGACCCACCAGTGTGTCGCATACCTACTAACCACAAACGCAACCCACCAGTGTGTTGTCATTATTACGACGTCAATAAATATTTTTTAGAGTTTTCATCATCGAAAAAGGGTCCGACATCTCTTAAGGACTCACAAAATGAATATTAAGTTTTCCTTTATTAGTTTTTAGGAAATTACTAGCTTACAGGACAAAAAAAAGGTTTTTTTTTCTAGATGTTAACGGGTTAAATATTGAAAATTAAATTTAACTCGCAAACTTGAATGTTTAGTTTTTTTTTTATGTGAGTTACGTACCATCGGGGCATTATATATGGTTTTCGTTTTCAATGTATGGTAGATTCACTATCGGGTGTCATCAACAGGTGGAATATTGAACAATAACTTATTGTCATCGAACAACTATAAGTCGATTGCTCGGCTCTTTTATTGCTGATAAGTTATGAAAAAAAATAGGTTCGGTAGAATAAATGTTTATTGACTAACTCCTCGGACTCGTTGTCCAAAAAAAATCCAACAAGGGAATCATGCCCCGAATCAAATACTTCTTAAAGAGGTGAAACACGTGTCACTATTTGTTACACAACCTGTGGAATAACTAAGTTATGATATTATGTTTTATGATAAACTTATTGATGTAGTAGATAATAAAATATTTTTAGTACTTTTACCACATAAAATTTATTGGATCAGGACCGGTTTCGCTCATTGTGAGCATTGTCAACTGATAAGAAATACTAAATAAATAAAGATGTAATAGTTTTCATTGCTAAGAGGTCTTCAACTTTTTATTTATAGTTTATTTTTCTTGTATTTTGCTACAATTTATTTGCTTTGTTGTAATACCAATTGTTTGTCATACCTTGTTATTCTTACTTAGCTTTTGTATAAATATCACCGTTTCATTGTATTTCTTACCAGTTGACAATGCTCACAATGAGCGAAACCGGTCCTGATCCAATATATTTTATGTGGAAACAGTACTAAAAATGTTTTATTATTTTTATTATTATGCCATTCCACCAAGTATTGACAGTAAACACCTTAAAAGTGATGTAGTAGATATCATGAGATAACAATAAAAACCCATTTTATACATAGGTCCGCGATCAATCAAATATTCCTTCGCAATCGATTCACGACCATCCCAGATAGAAAAATGTTTTTAAATGTGTGCAAAACATGTAAATTATCAACGTTTAATTTTTTTCTTGATATTAAAAAACAATTGTTTTCAAAACAAGTATATAGCAAGCTGACATACCAGGCAGACCTTTTTGTTTTTACATGGTAATTAAACCAACTCAGAATGCTGCTGTTTTTCTCGTGCGCACTGTATACGTGCAACTTTTTTTGTAATAATTCCGCTTTGTTAAGTTTGTGACCCTGTTCCCAGGCGAATCTACGGAGTACGTTCACTTTCATTGTTGACTAACTGGTTAAGTGCTCACCGTATGTTAATCAATAATAAACAAATTCATATAAATATTAATACAACACAAAAAAATGTGTTGCACTATTACGCAACAGTGTTCGTTTTTTAAACTCACTTTCCCGCGGTTTTGTTAGTTTTTTTTTTACTGTGAGTGAGTGATTCGATAAAGGTAGCGTATATTTGCCATGTTTATTTTTTTATTTTAATGATGCGTTAATTGTGGTTATGTGTTCGCTCGTTAGACTCTCATGGAGAGCGTCATCAGAAAAAATAATTTCTTCTTAATTTATTCGTCCGAATTAAAACTAACAATAGTTTTATAATTTTTTTCAATGGGGTAAAAAATATTTCAATATCTGAATCTTTCAAATTTGATAATGAAATTCCACCAAGCGACAGTAAGTTTTTTTGTCAAAAAAGCTTTGAATCTCAGTTATGTCACATAATTATATTATCAAACGTAAATACGTTTTTGTTTCGGATATTTCCAGCGTGTACATGGTGATCTTTCTCTCTTCCATATATGAGGGTATTACTTGCAAACCCGGCTCATTCCAAAGTTGTTGAAACATGAATCATGAAGTCACGTGTAAAATAATAATATAGATTACAAATAGTATTGCTTATCTTTTGATTAGTTTGATGATTTGAATACATTTTCGCTTAAAAAAAACAAACGTCGGCTATTCCAGTTGCTTTTGTTTGTTTATCTGTTTATCACTGTTATCAAAAGCCGTACAAAAATACGGTTCGATGATATACCATGGCACACTAATTTAATTTTAACGAGATTTAATCTTGCATTTTATTAAATTTTGTTCTATGATATTTTTTACCATATCCACTAATCACAAATAGTTGGCTAATCGCTTTTGAGATCAAGGCGGATGGGATTCGATTTTAGACATATATCCTTGCCTTCGGTCGGAAATCCAATTGTCGATTAAATAAATGAAGCTGTCCTAACTGGGATTCGAACCCGCGAGCACCGTGACCGAAACCAACAATATTGACTACGGACTCGGAAAATTTAATTTATTATATTTAATTATCGTATATCAATATCAATTTTGAACTTTTAACGATTTTGTGTCGATTACCATAAAATTAAGTTATTTATTATTACCGAACTTAAAGACGTTTTTCAATATATCACACGTGCACCTTTTTATTACAGATTAAACATATATATTATTTAACTTATGAGTATTTCAAATTCATTTGGTCAACCTCTTTTTTCAAATAGTTTTAATAAAAAAGGATGCTTATTGAAAAGGAAATATTAGTCAACATAAATAATCTCTAAACGTACTGTTTAATGAATCGAAATAAATATTATAGATTATAAAGAATGAATCATTATTATATTCGGTTTTGCCTGTTATCTCGCATTGTTAATTAACATAGCGTCAACCACTTTGGGCTCTAATTAAAACATTTGATTGAATTTTCTCATTGAATTATTTTCTTATTTTTGTCTGTCTTTATTCCAGAGCTCTACCTCCTCCTCAGGAGTCCGGTCCACCGGCAGTTCTTCCGCCGGGTCTCCAGAACTCTCCCTGGGGGTTGCGGAGGAGTGCTACCCAACCCATGGCGGCGGCTATGCCTCAACGCGGTGTCACAATCGCTGAAAGGTAAGATATAGTTTAAATTATCTTCAATTTTAACCTATGAAAATTACCATAATGTTTGTTTGAATTTCTGGAACACTTAAGCTTTGAAGATATAAAAAGAAACACAATTTACACACAAAAAAGCGCTCATGAAATACAGAAATCGCAAATTAATTGGAGACTAATTGTTTTTTTTTTAAATAAAATTTATGAGTTTTGGTAAATCTTACAAGTAATGGTACAGTTACTATTCGGCCCAGATGAGAACGGAGTCCGAAAATTTCTTGTATTTAGACAGAATTTGTGTAATGTAATTTACAAAAAAATAGCAAACATGTTACAAAATTACGGAAGGCGTCAAAAATACTGGCGGGAAAATCAATACTAGTGATCCCCCATCTAAACTGAGCAACGAAATTTCCCACACAGTCAGACCTTATAACTACCGTTGCCGAAAAAAACTCATGGAGTTATTTAAAAAGCAAATAAAGTAATCATTGCTTTATCAATAACAACATAAACTAAGCTAGATAAATGCCAAGATAAATGTTATCAAATCGGGCGGAAAGCAATTGAAAGCTCACGCAATGCAAATCAGCAATAATCTCCAATCCCTTTGATGCTTATTGAAAAAAATATCAATGAGGGTATTTATTATAGAAATATAAATTATAGCATATATGTATATATGCATCCATTGTCGGATCCTATGGCGCAGAGGTCAGCGTTGTTGACTTCCACGGATCTCATGGGTTCGAATCCCAGTAAGAACAATATTTTTTCGATCAATTTATCGATTTCTGTTCGAAGGCATGTGTTTGTGATGTCTAAAAAAAATTCTCTCACTCTTCTGCTTTTTTAATAACTGGGCGTAGTGAAAGTGATTACTTAAACACCGATTCTGCCCTAGCTTTATTGTTCTATCCCAACTACTCTATTTGGAAAAGAAAGGTTGAGCGACTCAGTAACAAGCAGTTCTCGTAGAAAAAGTTCTATTGAGATACCTCCATCAGGAGGCCATGTGTACCCTGTATTTATAGAGATTTTTAGTATACCGCAGACTTCAAATGAAATTGTTTTATTAATTATTGAGTTATTTTGATTTACAGGCTCGCTGCACTTCAGCAGAGTGGCAACAACGATTGGCGAAAGCGCGTCTGCAAGTTGAGTCCTGACGATGACGTCAATACCGTAATCACCGCTAAGAATAAAATCAATGTAAGTCAATTTTCACTACTATCATTTGATCAAGACGTTGGCCTGATTCGTGAATGCGCGAGGTTATACGTAAAAAACTATTCGGCAGATTCTTAAATCATTTCAAATGTAAAGGAAACAAATATGTCTTAGTTTTATTCACGCAAGTTATAACATAATAATTGTTTGTAACATGACATGTAAATTTTCATGTATTTGCAGACTTTTCTATGTAGGGCTGGTGTTATAAAAAAAACTTCAGCACACTAGGGGTGTATTATATATGTCACTTTCTATTTGGATTACTTTGAACTATCAAGATTTTCCTCATTGATTTTTGACAAATGCTCGATAATTTGTGATTCAATCATGTGTCAGTTTTCTTTATATATCTAAAAAAAATATAGTTAATTACTGATTTATCATCATCATAAATTCTTAAACTAATTGTGTTTCTTTGGCTTTCTCCCAGAAATAATAAAACAAAGTTTTCCCTAGCCGCTTTTCGCGATCTATACGCGGAAAACTTTTCTAATACATAATAAGCACATTTGGGCGTCAGTTTGTCTAATGTGTTTTTTTAGTATATATAACTCTGTCGTACTCGCTAAGACATCGCATACCCAGTCAACATTTTTAAAAATATACACTCGACTCTTTTTTACATGGTATATACGAACCACTGAATACCGCGTATAAAAATCCGTGTAAAATAATGTTATAATACATTGAAAAAAAAAATTGTACAGCGCGTTACATGGAAAAAGGACTGCTTGTAAATAAGTAACGGTTTTTTTTCGATAAAAAATAAATTACGTTAATCTAATTATACAATTTTTTTAGACGTTCAGTTAGGCTGTTGAAAAACGTTATACCCTGCGATCAAACACAATTTGTTTGTATTACACATCACATCTTGTATTGAACTGTTATGCAGTTAATAGGTGAAATCGTGATCATCGGTCGTGACTTCGTTGGAAGAATATCTTTCTTGTGAACCTTGACCATATCGTTGAATAGTCGTGGTAAAATAATACTATTGTTATATAACAGCTTGAAGATGCGTCTGTTATGGCATTTGAAATGCACGATTCGGCTTATATAACAGTGTTAGAAGTTCTACAGATCTGTTCATGATTCTCTTTTCAACCTATTCAATAGAGAATACTGTGCTTTATATTTTTTGACGGCTTATTTTCTTCATCGCAACATTACATAAAAAAAATATATTTATAATTGTTATCCGGCTGCGTGGTCGAGTGGTAAACGTCTTTGGCTTCGGTTTTTATAAATTGATACATGGATTTGTTTCCGAAGGCATGGATGTATGCGATGTCTTAAAAAATACCTTTCACCCCTCCTTTCGTCAAAACGGGAGTAGCGAAAGCGATAAGCTAAACTACCCACTTGTCATCTTTCGATTATTACTCTCTTTTTAAAGAGAGAGGATGAGCATCTGATTAATAAGCTGCTCTTGTACAAACACTTCTGTTGAAATAAACCTCAAAAAAAATAATTGTGCACTGATATTTAAACTATTTCAATATCACTTTTAGCTTGTTCACTGTCAATTCTTGGGGGAAAGGCATTATATTAATTAAATCACAATACTCCTTTGTAAGTTATTCCACTTTATTTAAAAGGTCAGGACCAGTTTCGCTCATTGCGAGCATTGTCAACTGATAAGAAAACACATAGCATTGTTAAATTATATTTCTCCATCAGTTGACAATGTTCGCAATGAGCGAAACCGGTTCTGAGCTTTTAAATAAAGTGGAATAAAGTACAAAGGAATATTGTGTTGTTGTTATTTTGTTATTTATAGTTTGCTGCAGTCCTGTGTGTAAATCCTCATATATAATATTAATCTTTTTGTTTTCATATTTTTAATCTTGTGTATACTTCCCAAACTAGCGAAAACAATTTCCGCTGTTGTGGTTTGTTTTTACCGTGAAAATATTTTTTAATTTCATAATCAAAAATACTTCGGTTTTTCACCTCTGCAATAGAAATGTCGAACTTATTGTGTACCTATAAAGCGTTATAGTATCAGTGCTGTGGGTCCAAAGCTCGACTGCGTCCGTTTCGACCTTTGGAGGCATCGCCGGCCGAGTCGTGCGAGACCTTGCGAAGGCTCCGCGCGAACCATCCCCGATATCGCGTGCCATTTAAGAACGTTTCCGGGAGGACCGAAATAGACGCCCGCCTCCCCCGGTCGCGCCCCTGTCACTGGCGGACCACTGCTCATATTATATTGAGGCCGGCGACGAACGGGTTGATTGCAAAATTCCAACATTAATAGTGGCGTTAACTATCTTACCTTTTGCCGCTATAATATTAAAATGAAACCTTTTAATTACAGTATTAAGAATTCTATATTGTATTTTAACGAAAATTGTAAATGGGATTACTTAAGCTTTTAATTAATATTCATTATATTTTATAGTAATTTACTATAATCCTTGGAATTTTTAAATGATATTTTTTAATCAGGTTTGCGCTGAGAGTGGTGCTTATGTTCATTAATGAACTATTTTAAAACATGAGTTTTTAACAAGTTTTTTTTATATTTAAAATTATCTTTGAATTGATCGAAAATATGGTTTTTCGACAGCCACTTAAATCTGTATTTTATGAAGGGTTGAAGATTGTCTGATGGTACTAGGAATGTTTGTAATTAGCTAATAGGTATATTTGATTCCTCTTTTTTTTTAAATCAGTGAGTGTTTGTGAAAAGAACACCCATACCTTTATTTAGAGTTCTGGAATGTTCGGATATTTACTTATTTCAATTAGGATCAATGGGAATCATGGAAAAAAAATCATCTTATACTTATTTTAGATAAGTTTCGATACCTTTTGTAACGTTTGAATTTTACTTAGTAAAATGATCTGCAGCGACATCTTTTAATAGAAATATTGTTAAGTGACTTATTAAGTAATTGATAAAATCTAGTTGAATAGAATTTTAAAAACAACCCAGCTAATAAAGGCGTCTCTTATTATACTATTCCACTGTATTTATTGAACAAGAAGCCGGTGGCGTGCTTAATTCGCGACGTTTAATTTTCTGACAATAAATTGATTCATCTCAACCAAAACAACTAATTTATTCGTTTAAATTTTTAAATAGTAATTGCCAAATGAAGAATTGTTCAATCTCAAAAAATAAGTATGAATTATTACGTATCATTAATGCTGACTGTATTTGAAAAAAAAACTTTTGGTTGCTATGCAATAATATATTGAAAAATATAGAATAATAAAGAATTCTTTTCTCAGCTGGGATGTTTTAAAAGTTTAAGTTAGTTTTTATTAATCACACCGATGTTTGTAATTAAGTCGCTAAATATGTTTTATAATAATGGATGTCGCTGTAAACCAGTGGTTCTTAACCGGTGCACCGCGAACTTATTGCAAGTGCACTGCGAAAAAAATGGTAAAAACGAAAAAAAATCGCAAAATAGTAAAAACCGAAAAAGTCAAAAAAAAAAATATGTATACATATTTTTTTCGATCTCTTAATTCTGGTGCACCGCCATTTTTCTCAAGATCAAAAGTGCACCGTGATTTCGAAAAGGTTAAGAACCACTGCTATAGGCAGTTTCTCTCAATTAAGAGTGAAAGATTATAGGTTATACAATATCAAAATGAGTTTATATTGTCAAATCATTTATCTTGTATATTCCCTCCCGAAGTTTATCGGCGCCGTGCACGGCTCCGCCAAGTGGACCGCGTCTGTTTTGCGGATAGTTCCCTAATGCGTACAGAACTGCGTTGGCTATTTCTGACAATTGACATTTGATTTTCCGCAGCCGAACGCCGTGCCCCAAATTCACCCGCCGGAATAGCATTTGCGCGGGTAAACCGACTGGCTGCCGATGCGTGACCTGCGATTTTTTTTTTCTTTCCCTCCCGCCTGTCACTCGGGCCGAAGTGTGATTGATTGGCGAAGATAGGAAGGGTCTTGTTGATGGCTTTGCAAAGAGAACAATGTTTATGCTCATTTAAATTTAGTGACGCTACGGTTTCGGTAATTAACCTTTTGTGTAATAGCACGCCCTTTGGTATAAGGTATAAGGTCACGCATCCGAGTGACATTTCAGGCACACTCTGTGAAGGAAATTACGACGAAATTAGAATTATCCTAGCGTTATGTATTCATTACTACATTACATACATAATTTTTAGTTATTTTTTTTTACAACTGACTAAAATTAACGTTTAGATGGGGCTCCATAACACTGGTATTAGGGTCTCCAATACCGGGATCCCATTCCCGTCCAATTCTGTAATCCCGAAATCCCGGGATCGCGACCATGCCAATCCCGGGATTTGTAGCAAATGCAGGTGAGCTAAAAAAAACGAATTTCGGAGATATTTTGGAGAAAAGGTATACGGAATCGAGAATTTCAAATTCCTCGAAAAAAAACGACCCACCAAAAATTTTCTCAAATTACACACGATTTCACGACGAGTGCTCAATCCCGGGATCCCGGGATTGAAAATTAATCAATCCCGAAATTCCGGGATCACAAAAAGGCTCCGGAATTGGATATCCTAACTGGTATCAATCGTCTGGCTTTATTTTAACTAATTTTTGAAATATATCAGAACAAATTAAAAGTTTTTTTTAATCCATGCCCGCTCCCAGTGTGGAGCATATGTTCGCCCAATGGAGACAGATTTTTTCTACGAGAACTGTTTGTTAGTCAGTCGCCCAACCTATTTTATTCAAAGGGAGTGGTGGGGATAGAATAATAAGGCTAGAACAGGACTAGTGGTTAACTAATCGCTCTCGCTACGCCCAGTTGTTAAAGGATCGGAAAGGGTGGGAGGGAATTTTTAGACATCACAAACACCCATGCCTTCGAACAGAGACCGATTGGTCGATCGAAAAAATGCTGAAATAAAGTTCGGTACGGAAGCCCACAACGCTAACCGCTGCGTTATAGAACCCGACATATAGTAATCGATTTAGTTTATAAAAGGATTTTTAGAATTAAAAGCTTTTTTACAAAAAATACGTATTCTTAACTGTAGTAAATTTTGAATCGTGTCAATGGTTTTATGCCGAAATTACTATTTGTTGTCAACATACACAAGGTCAATAAAAATGAAATTTGAACGTGTGAAAAATGATTTAATCGCTTAAAACCTGTTGTGACATTGAATTTCATATGTAAATTTACCTGTCTTTGCCATTTCAAACGGGCGATTTTTTCATCGAATTCTTTTTACGATTGTATGTCGATTAATATGATTTTTTGTTAATTTTTAACCATCTTCTTCCTTAGTGTAAAAAAGAGTGAAGTTGGTTTTAGCTCGCTTATAATAGATGAAAATCTGTGAAGATGTTTTTAAGAGGCGTTACATGTGCCACAAAGTTGAAAATATTCACATTACTTACTAATTTAAATTTACTGTAAAACTTGCTAAGGTTTAGTTATTTTTTGATAACACGGTGATTACGCCCTCATTATTTCCAACGATATACTGAGATTACAGTTAACTTTAATGTGCTGGTTTACCTGCACAATTCGTTGTCTTAATTTTCACGATATATGTATGCTTGTACGCACGAGACAGCACAGTGTAAAATATTACAGCACCTGCTTACAAAAAATTGTTTACATCTTTTAAATCTGATTAGATGGGGAAAAACTCTAGCAATGCAGTGGTTCCTAAAGTATTAATACAGATTAAATTTGATCGTCTCCAATGACTTGATGTGACTTTAATGTTCCGCGGATTTGTCAGTGACTTTTTTTGCCTTCATCCAAGTGATCATAAGGCTTTCGATGGATTCGGCGGTAACTCTGTGGAAGTTCATTTTAATATAAAATAAAAATAACTTTGATTATTCCACGTATTGTGTTACAAAATGTGACACGTGTTTCGCCTCTGTCAGAGGGATCCTCAGACAACTACTTTCGCAAATGTTTCGCAAATTTCTGAAAGAGGCGAAACACGTGTCACATTTTGTAACACAATACGTGGAATAATCAAAGTTATTTTTATTTTATATGATCATAAGGCGTTTATGGTAAATACAGGAAATAAAAAGGTACCAAGTACCAAAAGAAAAAATGTCACTATACAGAAATGTTGTAGCACATAGAACATTTCTATATACTACTAACTTTTTTATTTTTATTTTTTGGTTCGTGGTGCCTTTTTAAATTTCCTGTGTTCATATATCGTCACTGTTCTGGTAGAAGTTGGTAAGTAACAGATTGATAGTTTTGAGTAAAATAGCAAATTATTTTTTTTAGTTTTTATGATAGAGCCACTAGCATTGATATTTAATTTTAAATACATAGTTATAATATCAAAACGTAGATGCATGTGTTTTTGATGCCTAAAAACCCATTCTATTCTTCCGATCATTTAATAACTGGGCTAACGAGAACAATTATTTAACCACTAGTACCAGGGGTGGGCTGGAGAGGGCACAGAGGGGCTTACGCGATCCCCTTGTTAAATTCTACTAAGGCCGAAGAGCCCATTGTTAATTAAGGAGAAAATAATATTCTCAGATCAAATCAATATATATTATCTACAACAGCTTCAGTATACACAGTAGTACATCTTTAGCCATTAACATTGATTTACTTTTACGGTAAATTGCATATTGTTACATAAAATTCACTCCTTATGACTGAATAGCAGACAGTTCTCGTATAAAATTTTCTCTTGAGGTACCTTTATTAGGATGCCATGTGCTCCGCAGTGGTAGCGGACATGGATAAAAAATATATCAAGTAAATGTGAAATGAAACGCATTTCATTATTTCGATATCGAAGCTGCCGGCTTCAGGACATTTTCCAACTATTTTTTTTGTCAGACGTGACTAGTTTTTATTTCAAATAATAATTTTTCGAATAAAAATAATTTGCGCACGTACTTCGATAAATATTTTGACATTCGCTGAAATCATCATAATAACCATAACGTTGCATTACATCACGTATAATTTGAGCATTTGATGTTACTTAATCTCTTTGCAATGATGCAGCATGAATTTAAGTTTGAATGCGGCATTCGCGATGTAACGATGATATTTTAATAAACGTTTTACGCCATACCATCAAATGTAGGGATGTGCTGTTATTTTAATATTTACATACCCGGTACTTGAATGTAGCTTATAATTTTGTAATGATGCATATAAATAATTTGTTGTATAAGAATTGATGTTTGGTACAAATAGCTTAGGTTAAATAAAAATGCTTGTCAAATAAATATTTGTTTATATCAGTTTGTTTGGTGAATATTTTTTTCATATCTGATACCGTCATTTTACCGATAATAAAAATAAAATCAAAACTGAAACATTATATGAAAAAATTAATGAAAAAGTTTTTCTAATTTCTGTATAATTTTTGTATTGGGTGCATGCATTCGCTTCCGTTTCCTTTTTCTCGCAATGCTTCATTACCGCACTTAAAATTCAATGGCAGTATATTATATTTTCTCATCAGATAAGAAAAATGCTAAAAATCATTTCGATTTGAGTTCACTTATTTATGTTATTGAATAATATTATTATTTAATGTATTTAAAAGTGTATTTTTCAGGTGCTTTCTGTCAATACTTGGTGGAAAAGCATTATATTCTAAAAATAAACCACGGTTTCGTTCGTCACGAGTAATTTGTTAAGAATATACATTAAAACAATGTAAAACAATATATCAGAATAGTAAAATTAAAATCATTCATACTTAAGCAAGCATTTGCAAAATTAGTTGCCTGAGGATGCCTCTGAAAGAGGCGAAACACGTTTCACATTTTTTTAAATATTATTATCACAGTTATTTTATTTTATATTAAAATGAACTTCCACAAAGTTACCGCCGAATCCATTGAAAGTATTAAAAAAAAATCATTGCAGTTTTTTTTAGTAAACTCTTACAAATAAATGATACTCATTTGCAACCTCATCAAACAAAAATTAAGTTAGATATGTCACAAATAATTAAGACATAAGTCTTTCTAAAATCACAAACAGACGGTATAAAAGAATGTTTTATGTATTTCATTAAAAAGTATTGTTTTTTTAATTATTTTGTTTATTTTTAAAAAAATACGACTTATTTTATTATATCCGATTCCTTTTTGGTTGAAACAAGAAAGTGAACACGTAAGAGTTTTATATAGTGTTTTTTTTATTAAACTATACCCGTATTTAATTGTAAAAAAACACTGATAGCCATTATGTAATTCAAATGATAGAATAAATTATATTGTCAATAAACTAGAGATCTGAAGACGTTTATTTTTCTAATTAATGTAATAACAGTAGTATGATACTAAATACTCGTTCTACTACTGCATTCGAATAGTTAATACAATAATCGTGTACCCATGTACTCGTTACGGCATAAATTCACATCTTTAATAATCTCACGCCAGGCACATCGGAACATAAGATTCACGATAAACTTGTTTTGAGGTGCTGCAACGCTGTCTTTTGACAGTAGTTTAAATATAATAGGCTTAGTGTTTTATTGTTTGGGCAATACAAAATCCTAATAAAATAAAATACTTATGTGTGGTTAATATTTAATTGATGTCCCTAAACTTTTAAATTGGCCTTAAATTTCTGTTATTGATTTATTCCCTGTAAAACGACCACTATCTATATGCTTTCCTTTTATTATTTTTTTTTGATTTATTTTGCTTAGCTTGTCTTTGATACCTTATAAATCTTTGTTTAGTTTTAAACTTTACTAATACAGTTATATCAATACGATATTGGAATCTATTGTGTAGATAAAAAAATATTAACTGTTAAAGAATGGTTGTGAATAATGATGGATAAAATAATATAATCGACTGAAAATAATGTTTTTTTCATTTTTCCCTTCAAACTTGCGCACAAAATGCGCAAAAACTTATGAGATGACATATTATTATTTTAAAATCTATTTCTTGAATCGTTGAGCAAAACCGGTCCTGTTTTTATATTTCCGGTGGATTTAGGCGTAACTTTGTACAAGCTCATTTTTAATAAAATATTAAATTTGATAACTTTGTTACTCCACGTGTTGTGTTACAAATTGTGGCACGTGTTTCGCCAAGAATTTCTCAGTTCGAAGTTCATTCGGAAAGCTTGCGATGATTTGTCTGATGATGCTTCTGAAAAAGACGAAACATTTGTCACAAATTGTAAGACACAACAAGTGGGTTCTGTTTTTAGTTAAAGTTTATAAAATATTTATTCTACAAATATGAACTGTTATATTACATTATTATACTTTATACTGTTATATCAAATTATTATACTTTATTTTATAAATAGTTTTTCATTGTATTTTTATGGTATCGGAGCTGTGTATGATATACCTTTAACAACGTTCTTCTGCTAAATTTATAATAAGTACCTTTATTGACACATTGAATTTTCCGGCAGTTTTTCCGATGACGAGCTTTTTTAGTTTCGGTATTACGACGGCATAAATTTTCGCCTCGGCAGACTCGAATCAATCATTCTTTGTTTTCACAGCTTTCAAAATAATTAATTCACCATTTAAAACCGGCTGCACTTGCCAACTATGAAAAGTCCAACAGAGATTTTTTTTTAATTTGGGCCGATTTTAATCTGCCAACTTTTAATATCTCTACGTAATATATTATAAAAAAAAAAAACAATAATAATATTTAGACTTTGGATTGAGTTCCTTGACGTATACGTTTGCGTGTTTTTTTGTTTGGGTGAGCATTCATTGTAAGTAATTGTGTCAAAAGTTTTTTTAATGTTATTTTTTAATCTAATTCTGATACAGTGTGTAGTATATATAACTGGCAGCTATACCGAAGATAGCTTTGTACCTAATAAGTTGCATTCACTTATTACCACCAGAAATTCTACCAATAAACAACTGACATTATCAACTGATGCTCGTCATGAGCGAAACCGGTTCTGATATTTTCAAATAAAAGTGGAATTAGTACAAATGTATATTTTATTTTCTTAATATAATGCCTTTCCACCAAGTATTTATTGACAGTGAACACCCTAAAAGTGATTAAATACACATCTTCATTTATTCTTTTTTTATCTCCAAATTTACTATTTAACTAAGAGACCGGACCGGCTTTGCAACTAGTACACATACAACTTTTATGTTATTATTGAAATTGATGTATAAGTTTTACATTTTTTTTTAAATCCATGTCCGCTCCCAATGTGGAGCATATGGCCTCCTAATGGAGGTATCTTAACAGAAGTTTTTTTCTACGAGAACTGTTTGTTACTCAGTCGCTCAACCTCACTTTTTTCAAAGTGAGTAGGGAAAGGAAGGATAAGGC
Organism: Himalopsyche anomala; assembly: GCA_031772345.1. NCBI lineage: Eukaryota > Metazoa > Arthropoda > Insecta > Trichoptera > Rhyacophilidae > Himalopsyche > Himalopsyche anomala. The sequence goes on along the minus strand of CM062831.1, from coordinate 25,427,421 downwards.
TAGAACAGGACTAGTGGTTGGCTATTCGCTATTCTACACCCAGTTATTAAAGGATCAGAAGGATTGGAGGAGAGGAAATGATGTGAATTGACATCACAAACACCCAGTGTTCGATCACAACTTTGAATTGAATAATTCTCAAATTTACATTTTACAAATAAATATTTTCTACGAATGGTATTTGTGTATTATTTTATTGTTTTCAAGTATGTACAATTTGGATCGTAAAAAAATGTGTATTTAAAGTTCGCTCGTTGGAAAAAACGTGGAAATTTTTAGGGTGACCAGTTGATACTCGATATTGGGACAAGTTCGATGCGAACCCGTCGATGAGAGACACGCTTGTCTCGTAAATCGACGCAGAACTTCGCGCAGGTTTTTCCAAAAAAGTGGCCACAGCACGCGTCAAAAATAAATTGGCGAGTTGGCGGGAGCCCCGATACGCTTTTAGCCTCGAAAACACACACATCCGTCTGCACTGTCGTATCATATAATATTATATGTGAATGACTACAAATCGGCCATACGTTCCGTGTAAATATCACGGCCGCGGTAGGGGAGGGAAGCGTTTTGCATTTTTTCGCCGGCCGGCTAGTTATTAGTTCATGTTCCGCCAGTGTGCACTCGAATACAATATCGACGAGTGCGCGACGGATATAAAAATTGCATTTAAAAAAAAAACGTCCCGTTTCGCCGAAAAGTTCAAAGTTATATTTCTGTGGTCTTATTCTGGTGAATTCGGTTTGTGATATCCTATATTCTCTGCGCATCACAGTTTCCTGTTGGCGGGCAAATATTGATATTATAATTATTTGTTTCAAGTATAAACAATACATTTTTTTTTCTATTGATTCAAGCGACAACATCGTCTATGGTTATAACTTATACAGCGCTGATTTTTTTAATGGAATACAACTATGTATGGGTTGTTCTTATGGTTTTGTAATCACGTTAACAAACTTGTATCTACGGTACATAACTAAGATTTTGTTTTGACATTGAAGCTGCTTTATTATTTTCATGTTTTAGTTATTCACATATACGTATTGTGTTTTCCTTGTACTTATAGACTAAATAGTCAAATCATAAAGATTATAACATTAACTTGGTTCAGTGTATCTCGGAAAATTTAGTCGTAAACATTTACATTACATTTACATTACATCACAAGGTTTTATCTAAAATTATTTTGGTGGCGTGTGTTTCCCATGCAATGTGTTTTTGGTTATCTCTTACTGTCATCAAGGGTCTACTGTCTTTTAATCTACGCTGACGTCCTCTCTCAAAAACATCATATTTTAAGCAGAGATCGATGAAAAGGAGTGTTTTTAGGCAGTAGAATATTTTGTTATCAATAAAAGATATGGTCAGATCCTTCACTTGTGCGATTAATTGTCTGCGATAAATTTTCTGAACAAAGACATCTCTCTCTCTCGGAAACTTTGAACCCATCTTTGTGTATCTTCTAGTGATGCTTATTTTCGATGTTTATTTGTGGTGCACATTTTCTGTATTTTTTTTTATATATTCTGGACTTCCAACACTTTTATTTAAATGTGAAAGATTGAATTGTCATAAAACACAATGCTTCGTTTCATTCCATACTATCCACAGCTTTTTGTCTGCCGATAAAGTGATCTTTGTGCAATATGTTTTAATGTCTTTCAAATTAAGTTATTTGTTTACGTTTTTTAAGAAATGCTCCTTATGTTTATTATATTTATGCCTTGTCAACTTTTCTACAGGAACACTTTCCTCAAATAGTCTTGCCCAGTGTGGAGGCTTTACAGTTTGACGCTCCGAACACTCGGCAGTCATCGACACGTCCGTCTAGCCAACTCCTCCTACGTCCTTGCTTGATTGCCGGACACAATTTTTTTAGCTGTTACATTTCAGGCATACGATGCACATAACTCAGCCAACGCGATCTACCAATCTTGATTGATTGAACAGGCGTGGTATCTGCGTACTAACCGTGGAATTAAAAGTTTTCTTGGAGGGGGGGGAGCACGAATACGGTCGGGAACTTATCTTTCATATTGGATTCGTCAAATGAATGTTAAATTGTTCGCAGTTTCAATGAAAAGTCTTCACACAAGTTGAAAATGTTGCAAGGATAACATAGAAAATCTTGAAAATTGCATTGATGTGTTTACTGCTGTAATTATTTCATGGTCACATAAATTCAGTGTCCGTGGCGCAGTGTTCAACGTCGTTGCTTCCTTGGTGGTTCTCACGGGCTCGAGTACCAGTAAAAACCGCAGTTTTTCAATTAATTTATCGACGTGTGTTCGTTTTGTCTAAAAAATTCCTTCCAGCTTTCCAATCCTAAAATATTTAAGAGATCGATTCATTTAATTTTATTAGTCTTGTCCTTGCCCTATCCTCATATCCAAACTGTTAAAAGTCAGGTTGAGTAAACTGACTAACAATCACTTATCGTAGAAAAAGCTTATGTTGAGATATCTCAACTAGGAGACCATATGCTCAACATTGGGAGCGGAGATGGATTTTTATAAATCAAACGTGTGTACTGTTTCAACGTAAAATTGAATTTGATAACTTTGTTATTGCACGTTTGTGTAACAAATAGTGACACGTGTTTTGTCATCTTCATAAAAACTATCATTAGATTAGTTATACATCTACAAATAAACTAAACATTGATTGTTTTGTAGTTAACGTATAATGTAAGAATTAAATTAGTTTATCTGAAGATGCTTATCAAAGAGACGAAACGCGTGCATGAAATAATAACACAGTCAACGGAATAACAAAACTATTAATTGTAATAAAAAAATATACAGTGAAACCTCTCATAACGAGTTTAATTATTTCCAGAATCTTACTCGTTATGTGAAACACTCGTTAAGCGAAAGATTATTTCCCATATAAAACAATGTAAAATACAGTAATGCGTTCCATGCCGAAAAAAAAACATTTTTTTATATTTTTAACGTGTATTAAAGTAAACTAAAGTAAACATACTTATAAATTGTTAAAGAGCGTAACAACCTGGGATGCGATTTCGATTTGTAAAATACGATAAAAAATCGACTAGTTAATGCATTTTAATGTACGATGTAACAGTTTCACATGCTTTCAGCTTTTATCTTATTGCACCAGAAGATTGTTGCTTGACTACTTCCTCCTCTTTTACTAATAAACTCTCCTCCATAACTTCTTTCTGTGAAAAACAATGCAACTCCATAAGCTTTTCGGTGGTCAGCTCTTGACTGTACTCTTTCACAAGCTCATCAATATCGTTGTTATCCACCTCCAGTCCCATGGTATTGGCCAAAGATGCAATTTCGCTGACTGTAGACTCCACAGGTACTGTTTCAAACTCCTCAAAATCACATTCGACAACTTTCTTTGGCAAAGCTTCTTCCAAGCTGAAGTGAGGGTTCTCTTGGTAACCCCTCCCCACGCATTGTCAACCATTTTGAGGCAATCGATGTGAAAGTGATCTTTCCAAAACTATGCGTCACTCGTTATGCGAAATATCGCTCGTCAAGGGAGCATTTTTTTCACAATCTGTTTTGCTTGTTATGTGAACTACTTGTTATAAGAGCTGCTCGTTATGAGAGGTTCCACTCTATTTGTTATTTAAATGAATTTCCACGGAGTTTCATCGAATCAATCAGCAAATATAGTTTAAGTGATTTGACATGAGTGAAAAATTGTAGTGCTTTCATTTTGTTTGTACAATAAATACCGTCAACTTGATTCTGGTTTCCATTTGTTATTATTTTTTATTTTGTTATTTGTTGTTGTTTTTTTCTTACTGACTTTTCGGTAAAGACGTACGCTAGAGGTCAAACACTGTCTTTTATAAAACACACACAACGCGTTCAGTATTTTGATTTCATATAAAAAACACGGGTGAAGTTCACATTCCACTCTTAAAAAAAGTTGAGTAGTGAATCTATTTGATCGATTGGAATTAATAAGTTTATTCCGATTATTTAAAACGAATCAACACGTCGATACTGTTATTTCTGTAGTCACATCACTATAATGTAATTTAGTTTTTATAATTGAAAAAAAAATATTGCAGAATACGTTTAAAATCGCGCCAGCACCTTAATAGTAGTGTACGTGTATTCAATTAAAAAGTATACGCAATTTCAATGATTTTCATTTCTTTCGTCATTTTACTAAAATATAGATACCTAACGTCACCGAGTAGTAAATAGCCCTTGGACTTCATGTTTATTTTGTTACACAGTAAGTTCTGAAGTCATTAATGTTTTCATCGTTCCTGTCCTTTTAACTTTAATTCTAAAAACTGAACTGGAATTTTTTTGACTTCTTATAATTTTTTAATGTCATCCTTCTTTCTTTACTCTCTCTTAAGGGTTAATCTATGTATCTGATTTACAATCAGTTTTCGTCAAAACAATTGGTAGCGGACATGGTGTCACGATCATAAATCACTTGTAGGTGTTCGCTATTAATGCTTGGTGGATGAACAATCATTATATTTAAAAAAAAACACGTTTTTTCTATTAAAGTCAGGATCGGTTTCGTAACGTTTCATTACATAATAATACTAGTGATGAGTTTAACCGGTTCCGGTGTCTATAAAAGAATGTAAAATTCAATTCATACAAGTTTAATAAACATCATAAGGCGCGAGTTTTTTTTTCTAAAATGCATCAAATATAGTTAATTTAGTTTAATTTCATTCAAAAAAAGTAGTTGGAGTCGCCTGTTTTTTAACGACTCCGAATCCACAGCACTGATATATAGTGACTAGAGAATCTAATCCCGGACCCTCTTTGTGATCCAGGAATTGAAAATTCAACATAAAATCGTGTATTAATTGGGATTCGGGATTGAGAAAATTTTTGCTCGGCGATCCTGGAATTTTTCAAAAAATTTCATGTCGATTTTAAAAACCAAGGAATTTGCGGATTTTCTAAAATAAACAGCGCGAGAGCTTTTTCTTTTTAGCGTTTCCAATTTTTTTTTTTTGTGATTTTCTCAATCCCGAAATACCAGGATTATTACTGTCACAATCCCGGAATTGGATACCCTAATAGTGACTAATTCTGGACGGGCTGCTTCGCTGCTTTTAACGTTTAATCCCTTTTACTAATTCAATCTCGTTTAATTATTTTAATATCAGCTCAGTTTATTCAGACACGCTCATTTGATTTCACTGTTTATACAAAATTAATTGCATTCGATTTCAGCCGAGCCATATGGCAGCATTAAAAATCCCTTGCCAACTCGCATCTAAGTGAGAAATTACTTGAATGAAAAGTTAACATTCCCACAAGACCAACCGCGAGTTTATTTGCATTATTTTTTTACTAATATATATTTTTTGTTTTATAATGATAATGGCATTCTGCAAAGTTATGAATAATGCGCCACACAAGAAGTGTGACATATGAATGTGGAATTGCATTGAAAATAAATTGGAGATTAATTACTATCGTATATGACGTTTTTCAAATGAAAACTGTTATCTTTTTCTAAACGTGGTTACAGTAGGATTGCAAAGGACATAATGCGTTATTATATAAATTATTGTCACCCAAGTGAGATAGATTGTATTTGCGCAATCACGTATAACCTTAGTCAATGACGTCTTAAAATTTTAACACAGAATCACGCTTACGGAAGCGTGCAGCAAAAAAAAAACATACAAAGGTGCACGTAAACATTTTTCGTTGTATTCTTTTATAACTCAATTTTTATAATTAGGAGACCGTGTACTTTGACTAAATCGGGGTTGTTTTACATAATAACATTAAGGTAATTTACTTTCAGATGGTATATTTGCAAAATTAATAAAATTCACAAAATTATTCTTCGTGGTGATAGTAGAAAATTTAATAGACGACACCAAGGCAAGATAACGAGATCAACATCAAAAATCCATCGCATTAAAAACATCGAATTTTCAATTGAGCATGCAAGGATTAAAATGCGTACCGTATTGATTACATACTTATCCGAGTTGTTGTTAGGCTACAGATATCGGCATTGATTTAGCTGATCGTTTCTGTATGATGTCGAACCATCTCAAACGTTACTATTGTCTTTGATAATTTTACTGAAATATACGAAACATTAGTTAGCATTCTTATTCTTTCAATATGTATTATATGATGTTCTTGATACAGTGGTTCACTCTTATCTTTTTAATATTAAAATTCGATCAAATGCGGTAGCTTATGTCTGTCGATAAAACATGAATGGACTTCAGACTTCAATTTTTTTTTAATTCTTTGAAGTTTTACTCCTACATATTAAAAAAAAAACTTATTAATATTCTACGCCCATATGATTTTAATATGCTATCGACGTCGTTTTTTTTATATGCGCTTTGATAGCACGGAAGTGAGTGCTTGTTAACTTCGCAGATACGTACTGTGCGGAGGGTTCTCGTTAAAATATCGCGGCTCATTGGTTAAAATCGAATCCAACATACCGAAGATAACGTCTATCGATTGGATGAAATAGACGTAGTTGATTTTTTTTTTTAAATAATTTAAATACGCTTCACTGTTTTATTTGTTCATTTTTCCTTCACGAACACACTTGCTGTTGCAATTTACGTTATATGATATCGACTGTGGAAAGGAAAAAGGACGTAACCCACACATAACAAATTTTACAGGAGACACAAAAAACGTTTTTTGATGATTTTGGGCCGAAGGCAAATTATGCAATAAACACAAACTTATAGTGCATGAAGACTGATAAACTGGTTTTGAATTGACTTTGTTTAATATTAATTAAATATTCGTAAAAACACAATATTCCTTTGTACTTCATTCCACTTTATTTAATATGTCAGGACCGGTTTCGCTCATTACGAGCATCGTAATGCTCATAATGAGCGAAACCGGTCCTGACATATTAAATAAAGTGGAATGAAGTACAAAGGAATATTGTGTTTTTACTAATATAATGCCTTTCCACCAAGTATTGACAGTGAACACCCTAAAAGTAATTAAATATTCTTTTTTCTAAAAACACCTTTTTTCAGTCTTTTTCTTTATCACAATTTCCACATGCCCTTCTTTTTTAAATATAAGAGTTAAATTTAGCTACTAATTTAGAATTTTCAGTTTACATCCTTTTGATAGAATGTGTATTAAGTTGTATAGATTGTTATTATCGAAAAAAAGCTGTTTTGTAAAAACTGGGTTACGTTCTTTTTACATCGGTATGTAATTGTAAACGGCTGATTTTTTGATTCATCATTCAAGGTTGAAATAATTTTCCATTATTGAATATAAAGTTAAATTCGATATGTTTGTTATTCCACTTGTTCTGGTGCAAACTATGAGACGATTTCGCCTCTTTGAGAAACATCGTCAGACATCATAGATTAAGTTAAAAAAGGTCAAGATTCTGGGTATAGAAATACACGTAAAAATGTTAGTAATGAAGACCCCGATAAGTAAATCGTACAAAATATTATTCATTTGTATTTTAATTAAGTAAAAATAAATATTATTCACCGCTACTTAATTATGCACGAGAATTTATATGAGAGACTAAATATAAATCGCTTTCATCACTAGAGATGTTCGACACGTTTGATGTATTGGGATAATCTAATGAAACCTTTTGTTTGTTATTACTGTCTGGTGTTGTTGATTTTCTTGCTTCGCTTGTGTATACAGTATTTGTTATTTTTAGTAGACCGTGTTATTAAAAAAAAACGTGTAAAAAAAGAGTACACACATGTAATTGTTTAATTTATCGTGCAATTATTCTACAATATAATATAAAGTTAGTGTATATTATTGTCTAAGAAATAGTTTATTTCCGGAATCAATTGTTGATTTGATGCGCGAGAATCGTTCAAGCGGATAGTGCCGCATTCATTATTTGATATTTTGAAAAAATAAAACTTTATGCATTTTTTTAATGTGCATCGCATTTAGGTATTGCGTTCAAGGTTGCAAGTATGCAATAATTCACTTTCATTTTTGTTCCGAATATATTTTGACGTAATTTTTATTTTATTTGCGGTTTTATATGTATTGTAATAAATAACTAGAATGCGGCTGTGTTTGTATTTGTCGGTTAATTTTCTATGAGTAATAATACTCTTTTAGTGATAGGCTGCATCAGAAAAAATGACTTAATTTCATCAATCAATTTTAATGTGTTCACTGCCAGTTTTTGTTTTAAAAGTATTAAATTTGGTTGCATCGAATGATCTTATATAGAATATTAAAAAAAAAAAAATGGTATTACAGCCAATAGTAGCTTACATGCCAAAATTTGAAATCTCAATTTTTGCCTTTCGAAATCAACTCGAGAGGAAAAGACACGTCAAACACCCATAACCAAGATGTCGAATTTAATTTGATGTGTGCAACCAGGGTAAAATCGGCTAGCATATGCCATTAATTGCTTACTGTACGAGCTGTAAGCTTATCGTCTCTTACGAGTAACGAGTTTGTATGGTACATCTGAGTCTCGTTTTGCACGGAGGTATGTTACTACCGTGCAAAAGAAAAACAAAGTGCATAAAAAAAGTTTTTTTTGAATATGTTATCTTACTTTAGAGAGCTTAGGCGAATAAAAAATCTAAAAACATCAGGGGGCGAAAAATCATTCGTTTTCTGGACCATGTAAAAATACCGCATGCATTAATGCACTTTTGTTTTAAAGGTGTTGTAAGCTTTTTGCCATTGTGTACATGGTGTACGATGAGCAATGTTCTATGCAGCCGATTAATTTATTTATCATTTCATTATTAACGTTGAGTGAGAGATTACCTCACAAACCTGTATTAAACCAGAGGGATATTTCATTAGTTACAATCGCGTAGTAATTTTAAACATTTATTTTTATTTTCTTGGTGTGAGGACTTTATGATATATCTTATTTAAATCGTTTTAATTTTATACGGCTCAGTTGACATCCAAAATTACATCATAAGAAATGATACATTGAGAAGTGAAGTGAGCCAAGTATTCAAATGGTATTACTTTTCTACTGTACTTTTAATTACGATCACGTTTTTATTTAGTGTTGTGGTGGATTTCATATTTTTATTTTAAGGACATAACACTATTTTAGTACATATATACTGAATTCATAATTCCATATTCTTTCATTTATGACTGTATATGAATAAAAATAAGTGTTTTTAAATACAGTCAAACTTGGTTATTACAAGGAAGATAGGACCGACTGAATTTGCTCGTTATAGGCATTACTCGTTATATCAGAGAAGATGTATTCTTCAATCAGATTTTATTTAACAACTCGTTACACATATTACATTTTTATGTCAATCCACTTTTCTTATAAAATTTAAAATTGATGCTCGTTTCATTGTTTCCACGCTCATTGTTACTAAATTTCCCCTAAAAGCACTCGATCCATTAAGACTCTTGGGTGGTATCAGTGCTCTGTGCAATAAAATCGACTAGCTCGTCAAATATATCATGAGCTCTGGAGATTGACGTTACTGGTTTGGATTTTTGAAGATATTTTTTCTTGGTATAGCTCGTTATAACAGTGAATAAATGTATGGAGAAAACCATAAACTAATATGTCGACGAATGTTTTCTCATTACATCCGAGATCTCGCTATTTCCGTTATCGCAATAACCGAGTTTGACTGTACTTTTTGATCTGTTTTTGAATATATCGAAACACCCTTAGTGTTTCGTGTAGAGTTTTGAACGTCTGGGGTCTGTAGTCAGTACTTTGTTTATTAAAAGCATCATGTATTACGACTCATCTATACCAATAAGCACTTAACAACGTTTAACACAACGGCTTTGCCAATGACTGAAATAGAATTATGCTTTTCCTATTGAACCAGCGGCTGTTTTCCATTAATATCCACTGGCCAGCTATCAAAGTTGGTAATATGTCAAACATTAAGACATGTTAGTAAATCTGACCCAAGATCTTAAGCTGGACCTTTGCCAGCAGCGGCAACATGCTGATGAATTTATCGGAAGGATTCTTTTGCAATCCAGGATGTATTTAAATAGCGCAATCTGCGATAGTAAAAGAAAAATGTTCTTTTCCGCGTTGAATTGGTCGAAAATAATTAATTTCGGCTTTGTAATGTCCTGGTGCGTGCGTCGATCACATGGGCCAATTGATTAATTCATTATTACATAAATAATAAATTATCTCATTTTAGTCATAATTATTTAGGTCAATTAAAGCCCATTTCTCTAACAGCTAAAATTTTTATAAAACAGCATTAGTTTGTTGACCAAAACAAACTTACTGAATTAAACATGATTAAATACTTCATTTTATAATTTATTTTCTTAATCAAATCAAATTACACAATCGGCAAATTTAATATGAATAATTTCGAAAGCAAAATCATGTTTTTATTCTATAATTCGCTACCACATAGCAACAGTGAGATAAAGTGATAAAAGTCGATATTAAGATAAGAGTGCCAATCGATTGCTGAAAGGTAAATATTTATAACGAAACACTGAAATATTTTAATTTAAAAAGAAAATGACCCATTTAAAAAAAATACTTTTACAATTATTGATATTGGACCTGTAACTTCAAATCATCAGTGAGATTAGTAAAATAACTAGATACAGATAATAGTATAAAAATACTATATTTACTATATTTTATCATAAACCGTAAAAGAAACTAAATAAAACCATAATACACTTTTTAAAAAGTACTACACAAACCTTAAAGTTAAATTATCTCGAAACTAATATTTCCGTCTTATCCCACTTGCTTTAGGGTAAATGATATATCGTAAAATGCAATTCAATTTATTTTTTACACGTTTCATGTATCATTGATTGGCAGTTGTTTTAACAATAGTTTAACTGCCTACGTAATTTTAATCTTAAAATAACTTAATATATATAATGTGAATTAAAAATAACAATAAGACTGAATTGTATTTATATTACATGACCCCTCATCGCAATCTCGTATTAGTGTTCTCACTAGTTACGCCATTGGTTTTTACTCTACAGCCTCGTGGTAAATGAAGCTCAGCTTTTCAAAGATAAGTATACATTTTTTAACAATAATTTTACGTCGAGCACGCACCTAATACAGAAACAAACTGTTTATTGTTATTTATTTTCAAAGATACTAGCAATCGCGTCACTGACCGAAGCCTCCTTTGGACTTCGCGATAACGCATCGCACATAATATTATTAAATTTGTATTATAATACAGCTCGCGCCTGCCTGCGGTGGCAATTTTTTTTTACCATTCGTATGTGGTCAACCAGTCTGTCCGGCAGACGGTCAGGCTCTTTCTTTCTAACGATCCTTACTCATCAGTGTGCTAATTGATATTCGTGTACTTTAAACGAGAAAGCACCGAGTGAACCAATGCGGTGTTGTGATAGTCAAGTTTTAAAGTATGTTTGTTGTGTTATTTCTTGTTGCCGAAAGAAGTGCATTCTTTAAAAAACTTAAACTTTAATTATTTTTCAAAGTTTGTTCATCATACTTTCGAAAGTTATACAAGTGATTGTTTTTTACATTCTATCTCGAAAAGTGGTGGTAATATTAAGATGTTGTATATAAAAACACCCGTATTTAGTAATACTAAATAATATTTGTTGTAGATAAGTTAATTTCTGAAACCGCCGTCACTTAATGATTAATTATCTGTGATTTTTAGCTGAATACGTTTAGTAATATTATGGTAGCTTTATTTATCTTGGAACGTAGCGAAGGACTAATAATCTTAAGTGTTTAAATAATTGTTTTCTGATTATAAAAACGTCCAGTCTGCGGTAATGATGTTTCAGCTGAATTGAAAAAAATATACGGTGGGATTTGTTTTTAATTTAAAATATATATATATATACGAAGTATTTGTTGTAAATAATCATTTTTTTTATTTGATTCTGCTTATGAATAAAGACAGGTCGAATAACACATCAAGTGCAATATGTAATAATACGATATCGCCTTTTATGGAGGCATTTTGTTCAAAATTGATATCGCGTTGCATGTTTTATCGAGCGCAGTAGATAAAGCAAGAATTGCTTTCATGGAATGAGATATTATATTATATTTTCAAAATGCATGTCGTGGGATATTATTTAAATGTATTAACATACATTCAAATAGTGCCACTGATTATCTAAACACACAAAATACGTATCAAAATTAAATTTATGTGCAACGTTTTTGGGGTATCATTTCTCTTTTTTTGTTGTTGATAACAATAATTATTTACTTCCTGATTTGACTGTAACACTTTAGTGATTGTACATTTTGTACACAATAATTGTACGTGTGTTTTTTTTTGTTAAGAATAAATTACGAAAATCGTTAACAGGGTGCGGCGCGGGCATAACTTTAAAATGCGTCAATTATTAAATTTATATCTTTTGGTGACGACATGAGAGAGGACGGTGTGAATTGTGTTCAGATCTCAGGTAAAAAATGTTTAGGTTGTTGATAATTTTCTGACGTTTACTTTCCGTCTGTTGAAACGTCACAAAACAGGTGTTCAAATAAATACAGCATTATCTAAAATTACGACAATATTTTAAAATATTTTTTTTTTATAATATAAAATGTTGCAAAGAATTCATTAATATCATGAATACTGCATTTTGTCAAGTAATTAACAACAGAAAATTTCAAAAAAAAACTTGGATTCTGTCATTCTCAAATTTTAAAAAAAAAATGTATTTATAATATACATTATAATATTATGAATGAAATACGAGTCGTACGATTTCATTAATTATATTTGAAACATAACCAGTTTCGATGAATAAGTGTTTATTTTCAACAGTCTTTAAATAAGGCATGAAATGCATACGATACTTTACTATCCGATTCGAAACATATGATATTGTAATGGAGGTATTCCAACAGAAGTTTTTCTATGAGAACTACTTGTTACTCAGTTGCTTAACTTATCTTTTTGGTAGATAAGGATAGGGTTAGGTTAGGACAGAACTAATGAGTGGTTTACTACTCGCTACACCTCTTCATTTGGGATTGAAAGAGTTGAAGGGAATTTTTAGACACTGCAAACAACCATGTTCCATTCCCAATGCGAATACATTCACAAGAAAATAAATTTCAATCGATTTCAACTGATTTGTGTTCAAAGCCTCTAAAAGTCTCAGTGAGATCCATTGGCTAACTATTAAATTTGAATCGTTCAAACTATGTACATTCTCACAGATTTTGTCACTAACGACCCGGGTTTCCCCTTTCGGCATCCTTAGGCGTTCAAGTGCACGGATGAACTTGAACTGACGCTTAGTAAACAAATGTTTCGTGTTTATATAATAAATAAATGTAATAAATCACTGGGTCTAAAGCCATTGCTGGCGAAAAGAATAAGCTCATGGGAATGCCCAAAGATTTGAGTAGTGAGTGGTTTTAAGAATTATATTTATTTGTTTGTCGGCAAAGGTTTTATGGTTATATTTATATAGGATATAGAAGTGGAGACCCCGGTAGGTTTAATATTTCATTTAAAATCGGAAGGCTGTGCAGCTGTGGATTATTAGTCATGTTTCATCGTAATCACTTCATATTTTGAGTCTGAGAGACTAAATAACAACAACACCTCGGGGAACACTTTTCTTAAAATGAATCTATATGCTCGGAAAAAGTATAGTGTTTTTTGTTCACATTCAGTAATGAACATTATTCAAACATGATTATTGTATCAAAAATGTATGAACATTATTTAATGATAGCGCTTCGACAAAATTATCATATTCAATCTCAATAAATTCTGTGCATTATGTGGGCATGCTCTGCACTGAAATACTTTCAAAACAGGTGAATTTAATAAGGAACGGAGCGTGTCGATTCGAGCCAATTACTTGAAACAATTAATTTTCATTGTTGGCTCATTCGAGGGGATTATTTATTGCGGACGTCTTAATTGGAGATATTTATGTCTTTCGACGGTAATTAAACATAATTTTTTATGTTATTTTCTCAATAAATACTAAACATTTATAATTTTAATTGAATTTGCGGCCGGCTACTTGTCTAGATTAGATATATTTATATTTTTCGCAAAAAAATTACCTTCTATTCAAGCTTGTTACATTTTTTTTTGCCAGAGATAGAAACGTTTATTGAACATTTGTTTTATATTAAATATTCCAATTATTGTTAATTTTGTAATTAATATTTTATACGTTTTTAACGTGATTTTTTAAAAATAATTTCGAATAAATATTATAAATGCGTTAGGCGTGAAAATCTAAATCCCAATGTGAACCGTTATATCTATTCTCTTCTCATCTTCTTATCTATTTTTTTTTAACAAGAATCGATTGTAAGCAAGTCGTTCAATATCTCATTTTACACACGGTAATGTCACCTGCTGTGGCCCAGTTGGTTAGAGCTTGCTCTACCGATCACGCAGGTCTGGGTTCGATTCCCGGTAAGATGACTGAATTTGAGAATTACTCAATTCAACGTTGTGATCGAAGACTGGGTGCTTGTGATGTCAATTCACATTATTTCCTCTAATCCCATCCTTCTGATCCTTTAATAACTGGGCGTAGCAATAGCGATTAGTCAACCACTAGTTCTGTTCTAGCCTTATTCTTCTTTCCCTACTACTCACTTTGAAAAAAAAGTATTGTTGAGCGACTGAGTAACAGACAGTTCTCGTAGAAAAAACTTCTGTTGGGATACCTCCATTAGGATGCCATATGCTCCACATTGGGAGCGGACATGGATAAAAAGTTAGGAAAGAACTTTCAATGGAATAAGTCCTGATGGACTGATTATATAGCTTGCATTCTCTGTTGTCTGTTCATTCTCGCCTCGTTTTCAATAGGAGGCAGGGGGTGTATCAAACATCACAGATATCAGTGCCTTTTCATCTCTTAACTCTTTCAGTTGCGGGGTTATAAGTGCGTGTCGTTTTTCTTTGCAAAATATTACATATTGTAGTTTGTGATATTTTGCATGAGCGTGACGTCATGTTTTGGGATTTATACCGGTATTACCGGAAAAGGGTATTCGTGGTGTTTTTTTACTACCAAGATTATTTGTGTCGAAAATGTAGAAATACCGATATTACGTTATTAGACTCTGTAGATATTATAATATTTACTCAATTTTATTTTTACATCTATATCAGCTTAAAATGCATCGCTGTTCTTGCTCTGGATACTTCCCGCCTTTTATAGAAAAAGCGCGATTGTAGGTCGGCCATTTCGGATTAACACGGCGCGCAAATTCCTTATATGGTCGTGACCTTAAATTATTTTCTATCAATTACAACTAACATGTGGCCGGCCTTTTATGTCCTGCCGTATTTGTATCATATATTATGCTAGATCCTTACGCTAGATTATATTTTTACTATTATTTTATTTAATAATATTAATTATGCACTGCGAGACCTAATCATGAGAGATACAGCTCAAAGTAAATGATTCACAATAATTGATTTATATATTATAATTCAAATGCTTGTGGTAGTACTAATCTACATTTAAGATTCCAAACATTAATGTATTTTGCAAATATTTTGTTAATGAACATGGAAGGTTTTTGTATGGTATTATTTTTTAAGATGTACACGACAAACTTGTATAAACAATCAACTCTTTTTACACGATTTCGAAATAACACGGTTCACTTTAATATAACACACACTATATTTTTACTCGAATTATTTGCTCTAACACGATTCCGCATTTCTTAATAGCAACATTTTCAACAACACAAAACAGTAATAACAAACAAAAGGCTTCATTAGATCCTAACACATTAGATGTGTCGGTGATTTCTAGCGATAAAAGCGATTTATGTCCAGTCCCTCATAAAAGACTCGGTATTGATTATTCAAGTAGCAATGAATAGTATCATTTATTCTTAATTTTATTAAAATACATATTATGAATAGTATTTTGTGTTATTTACTTATTGGGTGTTCATTATTACATTTTTTACACGATTTTTAAATTCTGTGCTACAATTTTTACGCGGTTTTTGTAGAACGTATCTAACGTGTAAAAAAAAATAGCTACTTGAAAAAGTAACTGATCTGCACGTCAGTAATTTGAAATCTATCTACTTTGTTTTATAAAATGCGTTATTCTTTTCGATTCTGAAAATGTGAAAATGATGTGAAGAACACAGACACTAAGAGATTTACCCACAGGCAGTTCTCGTTAAAAAAAAATATTTTGAATTTTTATATAAAAGGCCACACGTTCCACAATATGGACGGACAAGGTTTAGTTAAAAAAAACTTCAAACTGTTTATCGTGTAGTTCATACTTAGACAATCTCAGTGACTGCATCTCTAATATGAAACAGTGTGTCAGAATTAAAGATGATAATTATGTTTTTGTGGTAAATTTTCAGGAAATTAAATCATCATTTTTTTCAGAATCGGTTCGTTATTTAATTATCTTACAATGAATCAAGTTTATTTATAAACATCGACGTGACTTAGTTAATCGTTTTCCTGCAGGGTGGAAGACATGTTTAGTCAATAGTAATAATTTGTGAATCGTACGGACGAGACAATTTCAAAAGAGATCATTTTAATATTTTACAAAGTGAAAGTGAACATCTTTCGCTATCAATTAATCATTGCGGTATTATTAAAGAATATAAACTTGAATTCAAATGAAATAAAATGAGTGTTAATATCTACAGACATGAAACGTTACTTGAGTGAGTGAGAAATGTGTGCTGGTAGGAAACGAGACAGCTCTGCTGTGGTCGAATGATGGGGTAGAATGAGTGAGAGGTGACATTTCGTTTCATGCTACAAATCTGTAGTTGTTATTAGTGTCTATATTCTAGTCAGATTGTTGATTGTTGTAATTATAAACATATTTAAATTTTTTTGAATTTGAGGGTAAATTATCTAGTCATTAGTTTTAATTGAAAATAATTTAACTTAAAGTACCTGAGTGTAAATATAAGCTTTCATTTAAAATTATCATCTATTATTAAATCAATTTTCCGGTGCTCACTGTTAATACTCGGTGGATAAGCATTATATTCAAAAAAATAAACACTCATTTGTACCAATTCAATTTTTATTTAATATAACCAGGACCGGTTTCTCTCGTGACAATTGGTGTTTATAATTGTTTGTTACACAATATTATATTAGTTGATAATGCTCGTCATGAGCGAAACCGGTGCTGAGCGTATTAAATAAAAGTGGAATTAGTACAAATAAGTATTTTATTTTTTGATAGTTATTAAATGTAAAATTCAATCTCATTATTTGTTTTTATCAATGTGCGCGCACCTTTTTTTACTTTGATTGCGGTTTATAAGTAAGAAATGTCGCTTTTCTAAATTTAAAAATTTGTCAGTTTCTGATTGACTAACTGATTTTTTAAATCTATTTAGAATGCGGAATAAAAATAATAAAATAACTTCATAAATGTGTTAATAATAAAAAAAAATGTATCAAGCGTCAGCAACTATCATGTGACAAATCAGTGTTTTAAATCAGTTCAAAAAAAAAACAAACAATGTTCTTCTTACTCGAGTTACTACTCGGTCTTGCCGCGTTCGCATACTTTGCCGTGAAGGTAATCGGCCCGTACTGGATTCCTGGTACGCTGCAGCCTCCTCCCGTTGAGGTGCCGGTGGTTTACAAGAAGCGAGACAGTCCCAGAAGGCGAAAGAATGTGTCGTTTAGTGACATAGTTGAGGTTTCCGATCCGGAAGACGAAACGTACATTGATGAAGACATCCAGGAGTGTGCGAACGAAGAAGAACTTACGTTTGCC
Source organism: Himalopsyche anomala (assembly GCA_031772345.1). NCBI lineage: Eukaryota > Metazoa > Arthropoda > Insecta > Trichoptera > Rhyacophilidae > Himalopsyche > Himalopsyche anomala. Next base: position 25,409,698 of record CM062831.1, on the reverse strand, counting down.
GAAAAGCTGGAGGTATAAATGCGTGTATGACAATCTTCTGGCGCCTAGATATTTAATTTAATTTATCCTTTTTAATATTAATCTTCACATCGTAGGCTTTTTTGAATGATTATTCACAAATTCATAAGAATCCACACACTACCTAACGTTTTTTTTTGTTTTTGCGGTTGGTATAACTTAAAAATGATATTTGCGTCTACGTTCACTGTTGTTATAGAATATAGACCAATCAAAAAAGTGCATTAGAAAGAGGCTATTTTGAAATAAACACAAGCTTGTCAAGAATACATATAGCGAGTGGTGGAAAATTTTTGAAAGAATAAAACAAATTTCTCTTAATCCTTGGCATTTGACAGAACGACAAATAACAACAGTGAACACAGCCACACTTATTACATTTAAGTTATGCCAACCGTAAAAATCATGTTGATTATTAGAAGACCCCCCTTAATTATGAGTGCTTAAATCCTAATAAGTTTGAGAATATAAGTTTTTGTTTTCTATAATATGACAGATACAACTGAATTTTATAATATTTTTTTTTTACTCACCCACTGTCAATACAATGTTTAAACGAGAGTTAAAAAAGTTTTTTCAATAAGGTAATCAACAGTAATTTTATAAATCCTTGTTGTGTGCCGACAATGCTGATATCATGGTCTTTCACTGTATTACTAATTTTGTAGTTCATCAATACCTTTTTTCAGGCGTATGCCTTGTATAAGAATTGTGCCACTGAATAGTTACTGAATTTTCCTTTTGATTTATTACAGGAGACCCTCACGCAGCAAGTAGAAGAGCAACGCCGTGCTGCACAACTGGGACCACCGGATCTTCCTGGAGATCAGATCATCTCCGACAGGAGGACCAAATTGGAAACATCTGCTCAGGTAGAAATTTGAGAATTCTTCATGTGTATTTATTTATTATTTGTAATATGTTTTCTCATGGCAAGCTTGACCTTTGAAGGAGTGAATGGATCTATACTGATTTTTTTTAACGTGACAATTGTGTGACTTTTTTGCAATGGATATATGTAATTCATACTCGAAGCATATATATGCTCACAGACAGATACTACTGCGTTGAATTTAAAGTACGTCCATACTCCTTTACAGAAAAATGGCGCCAACGTACTTATACGTCCATACTCCTCTAAAGGTTAAACTAATTTTTTACCAAGCTAAGAAAATGGCTTAGAGGCCTCCAAAATATATAAACATATACTTACCTGAAATACTTTACTGTATATATGCAATGTTTTAGTGCGAGAACTTGAATAAAGAACTGTTTTTTTCCTAGCTTATGGATGTATTCAACGATATTGACAAACAGCTAACTATTATCTTTTGTTACAGGGTTGGAGAAAACGTGTCGGTCAGAATGATGCGACCGCATTTTCCGTTGCCGGCAGGATGGACAGAGATGGACTGGCTCCTCTCTCGCCGGTCACCACACCGCTCACACCGGCTGCTTCTCAGGACAAGTGTACGCCGCAAGCCGCCAGATTCAAGTAAGAAATGGCAATCATAAAATAATAAATGTTTACAAAATAGTGGAACACAAAAAAGAACTTTGTTATGTCTCATTAGAAATCTATTCTGTATTGCAAATTCAATATCAATTATCACAACATAAGCTGGCCTCACTGATAATAAGTTGACGTCTTGTCAGTTTTTTAATTCTTTTTACTTTTCTTTCAAAGCTGTACATTTTCCATTGGAACGGAACTCAGCAATTAATTCTTTAATTCTGTTTCTAGGTCTCGGAAGGGTGATGGCGTTACCCCAGCTGGTCCTTTGAAGTCTGCTTCAACCGCAGCCGTGTCACAGCCTGCTTCTCCTCTTCGTTCAGCAGCACAATTCAGAAGGAGCATCTCCACCTCAGGAATGGATGACATTCAGATCCCCTCTGACAATACTGCTATGACCAAATCTGAAGGGGGTGAGTCACCAGACATTCTTCTTCTTTAAGTCTTAATTTTCATTCAGTGAGATCTCTCATCGTACATAATGATGATGTACGCTTCTTATTGTTGTTAGATGAAGATTGTTGGATAAAGCCATGGGAAATATCCATACATCCTCATATAGAGAAGTCTCAAAAATTTCTTCTGAATCTAGATATTACATTTTGATTTAGTATCTTCTGCTCAGTTTTATGTTATATAATTTAAATATACTGTATTTACATTAATTATTGGTACTATAAAATCTTTGATGGGCAAATGTCAATCGGAAAAATATGTCCGGCATTGTCATGTTATTAAAATTTATTACGTTTGGGAATCAAAGTAATTCACTCATGGTCAACTTGAAGAGAAATGATATTATCGCAAATACTCATGCTCATTTCTGTGACCAATATTAGAGTAATTTCACTGATACATTCCCAAGTCTAACCTACATGAATATTATCCATAGAATAAATAAATGATTTGCTTATTTTCCAGGTTCTGCAGTCAACGGCTCAGCTCCTACCGGACCCTCGGTCATGGTGCCGAGAGCTGACGATGAAACCTTCACATCTTTCTTCCAGAGCGCTTCCCATACTGTTGTCACCTCATCTTCTACAACAGCTTATATACCCTATAACAATAACAACAATGATATCCCGCTGATTCCTGAGGATATTGATCTTGACGCTATTGACAGCGGAACTAGGCATATGTAAGAAGACAATTGTGTGTTTTTCGATTCATAAGAATGGACCTAAAAAGATTGGTTAACAATATCTAAAAAATACAAATGGTCTATGTATTGATTTAACCTCGTTTTAATTGGACAAAAATATATGCATTAAACCTCTCAGTATCAATCATCCTCAATTGACTGATCATTTTCTTTGATTCACTTGAACTCGGTATCATTTCGATAATTGCACTGCATGGATCATCATAATGTCTGCAATAGCTGCATTATCCATTGGCGTTGGGTAGACTGAGAGTCATTTCACTCATTCGACTTACACAGACGACTTCATATGGCACTTCTCGAAAAAACAAAGCAGAGCTTGCGATGATCTAACCCTCTTGGCTGTCTTCTGATACAGACATATCTTGTGGGATCCATGTTTTGACTGACTTTGCATTTCATTTGTAACTTGTATGTCCCGCTGTCTGAAATGAAGAGCTGTAAGCTCTATCTTTTTGTCTTGTCTCGCATCTCTTGTAAATATTTACATTTGTAATGACTACATTCTTATGATATTTTTAACTTCTATTATTACACTATTCATTCATTGACTAATCAAATGAGGCAAACTCTTGCATTAGATCCCTTTTATTTGTAATACATGCAAAATTCAATATATTTTTTGCATTTACAGGCTTGGTGGTGCAGCTGGCAATCGTGTGAGGGCCGCCCGTCGTTTAGGAGGATCACGAAATCCACTAAGAGCTCTGGCGGCCAGAACTGATCTGCGTCAGGAATACACCCAGCCGCCTCTCACAGGAGTCGCTGATAAGGAGACTGCACGAATTAATAAGGATAAATGTGCGTATATTATAATAATTACTTATTACAATCAAATATTACTAGGATTCTTATATAAATATCTATACTGATTCTGATAGTCTATCTGATCTTTAATAATAATATTAGTGACAATCCATCTAAGAATATTTCCAAAAACTCTGAATATCTATTATTTTTCCGTCAGGATTATTTAATTCAATAATATTTACTATTTTATCATCCTATAATGTTTCTTGATGGGGGTTTTACTTATTAGCTTTTTTTCTTATTGTTCACCGTAATATATATATTCTTATAAGGGTTTTTAGATAAAAATAGGATGTCTTCCATAACTTTAAAATTTATTTTAATAAACCCTTTTCCTTAATTAAAGTAGTTCATTTATAATCTTTTAAAACTTTTGTGGACTTCAATGTGTTCTTACATCATCATCTGTTAAGGGTTGAGTCTGTCCAAATTGAATATTGCCGTCAAATGTAAACTTAAGATTTTTGACATATTTTAAAAATATATATATATAAAATCATACTTTCAGTTATCAATGTTATTCAATATTCACTTATTTATTAAGTACATGAAGGAATCATAAAGCTTTGCGTAAGCTGCTTTTTAGATACTGCTTTATAATGGTTGAGGCTTTGGGATGCTTTATTGAGCAAAATATTTATTTATTAATTAATATTATATGCATTAAACAAAGCAATTGTATGACATTGCAGCTTCTATTTATAGTGATACTGATATAAGGTGACTTTTCTGATTAAATTGCTAATTTCCGTCTTGTGTCAAGTTATCGATTTTTATTGGGTTACCTTATATTAGGATCATAGCTATACTTATGTGGTTTAAAGGAAAAGGGAGGCATTGAAGTAATTGGAAGTTTGCTGCAAAGTTGTCTTGATTTCAATAGACGATGATTTGTTAAGCAAGTTGGGAGAAATATCTCAATTTCATTTTTTTTTTGTCATATTCATTGATTATAATCAATATATAATTAAAATTATTGTATAATTCAATGCATTATTAAACCAAAAATATGTCTACATTTTAACAACTGATTACAAGAGGCAAAGACAAGTTTTTTCGAGATTAGTATTATAATTAGACTTAAAAAAAACTAGAATGGATAATAATTAAAATTTTACCATTTTCCTCATCTGTAAGAGCGACTTGTCATAAACACAAAGTGTATTGGCTGATACGCTTGTGTTTTTTTTTTACATTTTAACTATTTAATAACTCATAGTTCTCGCAAAGGTACGTCTTTATATAACGGATAAAACCAACAGTAAATGTAATTAATTTGCATATTTTGTAGGTACGTTTTTATGTTACTTACACATTGAAATACATTGGTTGAGGAACCTATCATTCGTGAATTGCAATCATAAGGTGAAAAGTAAAATTTTGTTTTAGATATTAGATATTAAGTTTTATATAGTTGAAGCCTCTCCATTCCAAGATGAAGTCATGTCACATTTTTGAGGATGAAAAAAGATAATGATGCTCTTTTTAAAAGCGATCTATTTGTGATATTGTCTGATTGATAGATATCCGAAAATTGTCAATGCTGCAATTGCTCGTCATCTTGCTATTCAAAGCTTATTATCATATTTAAAATTCATGACTATTTTTTAAATTTCATTACAGTGTCAAATTAATAAACTGTTAACCGAGCATCAGTTAATGAATGGTTTGCTTTGTTGACATGCTGTTAGCATAATCATTGCCAATGTTTATCTCCCGTTTCCTAGACGCCGCAAGATTTGCAATGTATTCTTATCAAGTGCTTCCGCAGACATGGGACTTCATCATTTTTTCGTTTTCTCCGACTTTTTCAGTGATGTCTCATTTCTTTTCCATAGTGGCACAAAACTCTTCTATGGCAGTTGAGGCCCTAGCAGGATTAGCCGCTCGCGAAGATTTCACCACGATACATCTTAAGAGAGCGTCGCCGCCTCAGGGGCTCGCGTACTCTCAATCTTCGGGCTTCGGCCTCGATTTTGTGAAGCCGTCCCTATTAATTCATGTGAAAGGTCGTCGGCACGTGCAAGCGCGTCTGGCCGAGCCCAATCACGCCAGTATCAATAGCGGAGATTGCTTTGTCTTGGTCACCCCTGATCAGGTGTTCCATTACTCTGGATATTATGCTAATGTCATCGAGAGGTAAGAATATTTCCATTTTTGATTGTCGATATATGTATTTATAGAAAAACTGTAAGTAGAGTTATTTATTTAAAATCCTCTGGCAAATTTTGATAGCTACTTGTCTGTTATGTAATATATGCATAACCGTATCATTGCCTTGAACACGCAGAATGGATGGAAGAACTCAAATCCAGAATAATCAATTTCCCGAATGAAAAAATTAATACTGTGATTGCTAATTCGATAATATTAAGAACTTTTGCATGGACCAAAACATGACTGAGAGCACGGAATACCAACCAAAGTTACCTGTGTATCATTACATTATTACATATGTCTTCAATGGACAGGACGCCACAGCTCATTTACAGTGCTCCTTAAACTTTTTATTTCAAATTTAAAAACAATTTTATTGATATTTCGGTTACGTTGTATGTGGTTATACCAGTATTGCAATTCCTAGTCTATACTAAGAAGCTTCCTGGCTAGTGTCACTTTATTGGTGAGAGCGTGTAATGCATACGATTTAACAGACAAGTAACCCTTATTTGCTATGTTAAACCAGTAGTCATTTACCGTGTTAAAAGTTTTGACATACAAACTAAAAATTCCCATCACTAATTATGTTCAAACTTACGATTTTTGTAAAATGTCATCTATGTACTTATACTTATTATAATCAACCATAAGATTTTTATCAAAAGATGTCATGTATATTAGATGTATTTTTGATAATGCATCGATGAAACTTTTGACCCATCTCGGAGCTTAATCAGGATATCTTTAAAAAAACGGTCACCACAAACCGTCTTGTTTTTTTTACTTACCAATGTCAGTATAGTGTTGAATTATTATTATTGACCTGAAAAATGTGTTATAATTGTTTGTTGGTTAAGTTTTATGTACAAATGTGTAACTCCATTGACTGATAGCAAATAAAACAGTAATAAAACTATCTATTTAACTACCGTGTACATTGTAGTATTGTCACTGACCTTTGTTTTGTTTCTTAACGTGATTTTGGAGTTGTAAAAAATAGTATTATAGGCAAATTATTGTTCGTTACAGATCTCGGGCTGCAGAAATTGCGCTTCATATTCACACTACAAAAGATCTAGGATGTGCCAATTCAACATCAATCATCACGTTGGATGAGCAGCACAAGAACGGCTCATCAAAGCATTGGAAGCAGTTTTGGACACTCCTAGATGTAGACGAAGACGAACTGGACGACTTCAAGCCGACTCCCGCAGGAAACGCTGACGAAGATGAAATATTCGAGTCGGGCATCATCCCCACTAACATGTGCTACGAAGTCGTCGACGATGAGCTGGTTCCCGTTCAGGAGTACTGGGGGCAAGTCCCCAAGATTGCGATGCTCGATCCGTCGAAGATACTAGTCTTCGATTTCGGTTCGGAGCTCTACGTGTGGAACGGGAAAAACACCATTCTGGAAGTGCGCAGGATGGCCTTCCAGCTCGCCAAAGAACTCTGGGACGAAGGTTACGACTATAAAGACTGCCACCTTTGCCCGTTGAGTATTCCTCGTTTGCTGGGGGCGAGAACTGAAATTGACGAACTGCCGAAGAAGGGCACTGCGAGACCCGAGTGGGCCATGATCACGAAAGTCACCCAGCATATGGAAAATATTCTCTTCAAAGATAAATTCTTAGACTGGCCTGATTTCTCGCGCGTCATTAAAGTTAAAGAAGAAGAGGACAGTTTGAAAGGCAGAGCCGTGGAAATAAAGCCGTGCGATGCTGAAGAGATGTGGAACAAGGAATACGAAGATCCAAGTCTCGTGCTCGAACTGTCGCATGTCGGCAGAGGAACGCACCATTATGACAAAGAGACGATGAGACACTTCGAAGTTAAGACTAAATCTGTCACGAAATGGATTATACAAGAATATGACTATTGCAAAATTGATTCTGCTGATTTGAATGAATTTTATTCTGCCGATAGCTACATCATAAGATGGGAATATCAAATGACAGTGACAGGTAGAGAGCTCAACGGAAAGCCTTCAAAACACAACCTCACCGGAAGGGATCGTTGCGCGTATTTCTGCTGGCAAGGTAAAGACGCTAGCGCCAATGAAAAAGGCGCCGCCGCTCTGCTGACTGTTGAATTAGATCAAGAGAAGGGACCGCAAGTCAGGGTCGCCCAAGGAAGCGAACCTCCGGCCTTCCTCAATCTCTTCAACGGCTCATTGGTCATTCACCAAGGCAAAAAGGGACAAGATAAAAGCAAACACAAACTTTATATGGTGAGAGGAAACGTAAGCAACGAATCACATCTCGTGCAGGTTCCTTGTTCGATGCGCCAATTGAGAAGCAGGGCATCCATGATGGTCGTGGACAAAGACAACGCAACACTGTACGTGTGGCACGGAGCTAAAAGTCTCAAGCATACTAGATTGATGGCCGTCGACGCCGCCAGACTCGTGGCTGAAAAGGAAGAGTCCGATATGTTCGATAAAGACGTCGATGAAATAGAACTGATCGAAGTCCAGGAAGGCGACGAACCGAAGGCTTTGATTGAAATGTTGGGCGGTGCCAATAGACAGTTGTACCACTCTTTGGCTACTAAGGGATCCGAAGATATAGAAGTAGTGGACGGTGTCACTCCGAGATTGTTCCATTTTACAGATTTGTCAGGGCAGTTTGATGCAGTGGAGGTGCTGTCGCCGCTCAGACACGAAACGCTGGTGACTCCTTATCCATTTTCCCAACAGGAACTGTATTCTGCTTCACAACCAGGTAATATATTATATTCTGTTATATCGTTACTTGATTTATTGTAAAATATGGGTTCTTCAATCATGTTAAACATTTGTCTTGTTGGCAATATTTTGTGCAAGCGTTGCTACAACATATATATTCCATTATGTAGTGTAATAAAATGAGCCTTTCTTTTTTCAGGTCTTTTCCTGTTGGATAGCGGAGACAGTTTGTGGTTATGGCAAGGCTGGTGGCCTCAACATGGAGACAATGAACTCATCGAGGCTGGACCTGGTTAGTCATTTAAATATTTGTACTTTCATTGTACGTACATTTAAATTATAATTTCAAGACAATTTGTTTGTCTACTTTGTGGGTTTGTTGACATTTATGTTCATACTATATTTAATTTTCACGTTCCAACTATGCTAGTCCATTAACGAGTTATAGGTATTTTTCGATACCTCCTTTAAAAAATGGTCATAACAGTATCACTAAAAGTGAAAAAAACTGTAATCTCCTTTGATTGTCAACCATGCTAAAGTCTTGTTCCATCTTTTTCAGGAGCCGGAACTCTCCGCTGGCAATGTTGCAGGCGGGCAGCGATGGAGACAGTCCTCGAGTACTGGAAAGTGTCTCGACCTGATGCTCGGGAGACCGTAGCCTCTGTTGTAGTCGCCGGACTGGAACCTCTAGAATTCATCAATCTCTTTGACGTCTGGCAAGATAGAGACGATGTCGCTGAAATGAATATCGCTGTAAGTAGAAATGAGTTTTTTTTTTATGATTTTTTTTAAAGACAACAATTACTCTAAATAGATAGAATTGTAGGTAAGTGATTGGTCGATAAATTGTACTGAACCATTTATTTTAATATGAATATTTTCTTTTATTTAGTACGGATACAAGGTAGGCGAAGGCATTTGCAGCGTTTCCGAAGAACTGTGTCGTTTATCAAGGACCAGCTTCCCGCTCGCTGTCCTCAGGCAGAGGCCATTGCCCGACGCTGTGGATCCCGCTAACATCGAACGTTACCTTACAGATCAAGTCTTCCAGGTAATTATCGATTTTGGTTGTCTGTATGTGATATTTAATATATCATGTAAAATCCAACAATTTTATATTAACAGATATAAACTATCATAGCCTCACAATGTATCGAAAAATAAAAAAGCCACAATATTGTTAAAAAATTACATGACTTGCTGAAGATAAATCACTCTTTTTTTATTAATCCTCTTACAGTTAAAAATAAATGATAATGGTAAAAATTGTTAGTTTAAACATAGTCCAATTTATCATGTTATATCTATTTTTCTTGGTTAAATTTATGACAGTGATCACTATAATATCTTTTTCTACTTTTATAGGAAACTTTTGGATTGACAAAGGAAGAGTTCTATCAGCTGCCATCCTGGAAGCAGGCCAACATCAAAAAAGATCTCGGTCTATTCTGACACAACAACTCGTACCGTAACATTAAAAAAAGTTTCACAATCAGCTCCTCCGACTCTCCTCTAACTGACACTTCCTGCTGTTCTACCAGTTCTAACACCAATGACGCTCATTATCCGCAAACGGACACTGAAACTAGTAGTTCGGCAAACGATTCCCGTGCCCCTGATACTCATAACGATAGCGACTTGTCTTTCTCTCCGAGAATTCCTAGCTTTATAATGATTCCTCGTTTGAAACGTAAAATCGATTCGTTGGAAACTTCCGTGTCCAGCGATTGTTTGTCAAATTTCGATGAAATTTCGACAACATTTAACGAATCTTGTCACAGTATCGTAGACGAAATAAAGTCTGAACCGAAGGTTGCGCAGAATGTAAATATTACAACGGTCGACTCCAATTACGTCAGCCGTCACTGCCTTATCAACAGTATTGTCGGCTTTGTTGTCGATCCCGACGATCATATCAATTTTCGACGCAAGGGGGACGACGGCAAAGTCTCGTCTCCGCCCTGTTATTGTTGCATGCAGTGAAAAAGTCTGCGACAATATTAGCATTTATTTTTGTAAATTCAAACTGTTGATAAATTCGACATTAAATGCTTAAGGTGTTGTGCTCTTTACTCTAGTCGTTATATCCCGCTTTGATTGATTCAAATCCAACATTTAATGGACGTGAATAACGTTTTTTTTTATGTAACATTGTCGTATAAACGCTGAGCTATTATGTTGTTTCCCTTCTTATTGAGTGCCTAAACTGTTCATGCCTTATTCTGACGTTTGAAAAGTAGCCGCAATACATAACACGTCTTCATAGTATTTTTCATAACAATTATTTTGTGTATAAAAACCTGTGACAATTAAATTGCGCTCGATGCGATACATCTGGCAACATTACGAGACGGTATAATTATTTTTGTAGCCGCCGACTTGTTGGGATTCGATTATATTACGAAATAACTTGAACATGCTGGCGTGTGGAATAAAAAAATTAAATAAAAAAATTAAATAAAAAAAAACCTTGGCACAAAAATTATTAAAAATGGGCAGTCGTTTCCCGTTTTTTATTTTTATATCTTTGACAATCTAATTTGAGATTAATATTGAAATATATATATATATACAATAACGATTACGAATGCTTGCTTATTATAATAGTTTAAATATTCGGAAATAATTTACATAACTAAATAATTAAAAACATGTCTTTAATACTTGAACGGAATTATAAATTGTTTAGGTTCCGAAAATAATATTCAATTAACAGTTTGTGGGATTTTTTTCTCTTCAACATTTTGCACAATGTAAAAAAAATATCTATAGTAACTGTAACAGTAATTGTTTTCTTGATAACTCCCGATTGTAAAATTTAATGGACTTAGTAATAAATATTATAAACCTCATGAAGGTTTAATTGTAAATTATTTAAGTAATTGCCATTATTTTTATGTATTATTATTATAAAAAAGTCATACTTAATTTTATAGTTTATTAATGAATTATAATTATTTTTTGTTGTTGAAAAAAAATATATGTATAAATGGATTTTGTAACAAGCCAAATTGCATAATTTATTTAATAAAATTTAATGTTTAAAGTGATACATTTTGTTAACAAGATTTCGATGTACAGGAATTGATAATCTGTTTAATTTTGTCTTGTATTATGTTTTGAAATGAATTATAGTCAATATATTTACTTTTTAATTATGGCCTTTTACTTATCGTTTTTTTTATCATAGGTTATTGCACCATCAAAACATTGAAAAATTTATCAAAAACGTGTTTCGAAAAACTATAATTTTTTCATCATATTATCGACACTAAAAATAATCAAAAAGTTTTAAGGTTACTGTTCTCTATTGATTTATTGTATACTGTCAAAATTTAATATCTCTACTTTTTAGAAATTAATATTCGATAATTCTTGATATTGCTATTTTTTTTATAACGATAGATAGATATTACAGAAATAATAATTGCCAAATCGTATTTTTGATGTAACATAACTTTTCAATAATAGATATGCCTTGCATTGAATATGGTGGATGCTTCGAAATTTAGGATACTATTTCGAAATTGAAAATTTTGAACACAGTAAGAGTATGTCAAGATGTGCTGAATATTTATTTATTATGAGGACCCTAGACATATTTTTGTCTGTATAAATTGGAAATCAAAGGATGTGTGTAAAGAATTTTATATGTTGTAAATATTCCTATCTTTTCCTTTTTGAAACCATTTACAATTCTTGCTGCCTATTAACCATACTATATAGCTGTGCTACGATTTGTATTCATGAAATATTAATTCCATTATTATCAATGGTCAGTAAAGTTGCTTTCTATTTTGTTCTTCTTTATAAATGACGATTGAATTTACATCTTAATTACATTTATTTTTCTTAGTGTTTCGTCCTCTTTGGGAAACGTATTATCATAAATATTACGCTTATTTACTGCCGGTTATGAAAAATAGGCAATGCGTCAAACCATCGTTCATAATCCATTGTTCATAGACTGCAGTTGACGTAATTAGTGAAATGACAGAATAAATACCAAGCCAAATATTTCTAGCAAATACACATTTAGATTCTGCTAGATATTCAACACAAACATTAAAAATATTCATCGAAACCTAAAATAAAATAAAACAATATTTTATTTGTTGCGGTGACACAAAACTGCAATTCCAATAATCAGTTATTATTTGAATATCTGTTTTCCATTCAATGCACTCATTTACCCTCATCCCAATCCAAAAATTTAGATAGTTTATAACATAGTATATCATCTTGAATTATTAAACTACCTGAAAAATGGCATTATTAAATTCAATTTGATAACATTGCGTTTTCGAAATAACAGTGTTTCACTGTATTGTAATTTATTAATAATCAATATCATTTGCACTTGGTTATTTGCAATCAGTTAACATTTCCATATCTCAACTTGATCTTTATGCGTATTTTAATGTAAGTTTACACAAGTCTTTGATAATTTAAACAAAACAAAAATTGTACAATATACACTAAACATCTTCACTTCTACCAGAATAAATTTTGTATTCACAATTCAATTCAAAAACATTTACTTTATTTCATATACCATCTTGTGAACAAAATCAACTCATGTGAATGAAAAGTAATCATATCATTTAATATCTTAGATTCATATTTTTCATTATTTTTCAGCAAGTATTGTATTTACAATAAACAAAAATGGTATTATGCATATTTGTGGAGATATTGGAATGCAATATTTAAAATCCTTTGACGTCATTGAGATAAAACATCACTAGTGTTAATGTCTTCAAAAACACTTTTGCTCAAATTGCATTCAAATCAGACAATTTTCCAACTCTGTGCCTATCTTCCATTGTAAGTAGAATAATGTCAAAAAATTGATGCCTGTAACTAAGATTTCACGACATCATTATTTTATTCAAAAGAATTACTTACATAAACTGATTCATTCAGTGTGTGTAGAATTTTTCATTATTGTAGTCATTGATTGAATAATGTATAATAATTCAACGGCTTAGGATCGTTACAAAAAAACCCAAAATACAATTTTGACATTATCGATAAAACAAATTATTTAAGTAATTTCTTAGTCGTCGTAGTCAGAGTCTTACAAATCGAACAAAACTATATTTTTGAGAAATCAGTATCTAAAATTATTTGTTCTTTTGATAATCTTAAAAAAGTGTTTTGGCTGTTTCTCCTGATTTCTCCGAGCCGTCATTTTATTGTGTATTCAAAAGAATAAAACAAAGTTTCACCATTTAATGAGATCACACTGTTTTGGTTGTTATCTCACTCTCTCGCTCCTTCTACTGTTACACTCCCTCGCCCTGTCTAAATTACGCTGTGAAGTTCACAAAAAATATTTTATACACAGATATCCAGTTTTATTTTATGCTCATATTTTCTATGACGCCACTCCTTCTCCTCTTACCAAACACTGTCAAACATCATAACATATATATCTGAATTAATCATTTAAAAGCACTTTTACACATATCGTCCACATTCTGATAAAATCTTTTCGTTGAAATTCTTATATTTACTCTGCTTAATCACATATTGAAAAAAAAACGATATCTAAACAATACATATAATGAATAATTTGATGTGATTTATTCAATATTGACATGACAAAACTGATATGTTGAACCGATTTTTTTTACCAGAAAAACGACGATATGTTTTGGTCAACGAATCACTGCACTGCACGATTCATTGAATTTATTTTTAAAATACATTTATGACATATCAAACAGACACAGGCAACCATCGACATAATTGTGACTAATTTAGGCATTTCTACGTAATGATGATTGTATAACTATAATAATTAAAGAAGCGTTAACTAAAACTTAATAACTTGTGTTCAACTCGCATCGTTAATGACTATTATAATACATTTCTAAAACGGTTAAAAATATGTACATACGTTATTAGTCTAACAACCGGTAATATAACTTAAAAAAATATATATTATTAAACATAGGGTTTGTAAATTTTTTAACTGATCTACTATTAAATAATATTTTGCTTAACAGTTAAATAAATAGCCGCTCATCACTCTTAGCGGAAAACAACAAAATGTAAACAATTTGAAATTGCTGTATGTATTTATTTCTATTTAAGTGATAAATTTAAATTGATTTTTGTGTTTTCTCATAATGGCGTAGAGGTGAAATGAAATAAAATGCTTATAATTTTTTATGTTGTGCTTGTAATTATTACAGTAATATTAATTTTATTTTGACTGATTATTTTCAAATTTTATTTGCAATTTTTAACAAATTATTGTTGATTTTTCCTACTATATTGTAATGAATTGTAACTCAAGGTACATAAATAAAATGGATTTTTTAAAGTTTTACAAAATTGTTTTAATATAAACAGAAACATAGTCTCTAAAGTCATGGTTCCCACGTGAAAGTTTACTGTTGCTGCCGCGTTGTAAACATCTATGAAAATGTCTCTTGGCCGCACAAAATTTTTGTTATGAGATGTGATAAAAATAGCAGTTGCGTCTACTAAAAATATGGATCAAATTATAAGTTTATATTAAATGAAAGACATTATTTTGATTATTAATATTTATTATGAAGCTGTTGGTGGCCGCACATGGGAACCACTACTCTAGGTAAACCACTCTTTTCAGAGACAGTAATGAATGCTGAAGGGCTTAAGAAATACTTAAAATTAATATAGGAAGGAAGTAGGCTAGGCAGCGATGGGCTGCCAGTACGTTAACAAGGGACTCGCTTAATCTCAAAGCAATGCTCGGTGTTCTGGGGAAGGAGTAAATATTTGTATTACTCGTACACAATTATATGTAATTAAATTACCATAAACTTATCAATTTAAATGGCTAAAAATGTACTACTGTCTATACTGAAGCTGTCGTAGATAACATAGAAGCCAGAAATTGTAGTTATATACTAATTTGGTCTAAGAATATTGTTTTCTCTTAAGTTAACAAGGGGCTCGCCGGCCTTAGTCAAATATAACAAGGGGCTCGCGCAAGCCCCTCCGAGGCCCCTCCAGCCCATCCCTGTTCCTTTATACTCGATTTTCAGAAGTGTATATGGTGAGTAGTGAGAAATGAAAATATTATAGAAACCCATACCTAGATACAAGTCTACCAATATATTGAAATATTAGAGTGAATGTCTGAATTCGAGTATTCGAATCATTGACTGTGCACTCAGGAATGAGACTGGTATTTTTATGAATAAAATACTGGAAATACTTTGACTGCTTCCAATCAATCTGAACCCTGTTTGGGTTTTCTCGTCATAATTCTGGAAGCCTGCCGGTTGCTATCCAAATAATATATCCAGCTGAACTAAGGGATGCTGCCATGTCCTAGGTGAAAGTAAAGCAATTGGGAGGAGTTTGCAGAGAAGTCTGACGGTGTCATATAATCCTTTCAGTAAAGTAAAAACAGTGTGCAATGCCGACAAAATATCTGCAAAATTTTAAGTAACATGAATTTAAAACTGTTAAAAAAAGTTTAATATTGTACTCCAGATAAAAGTGTTGCAGGAAGAAAATGTGTCAAGATTGAGATTCTTTGAAAATACGATTGTTTATTTATAGTAACAATTTAGTATAATTAGTTTGAAATTTCCTTTATAATTAGTAAATATAAATCTTTCTTATCAGATAATCGTTTAGAGCTACGTGCTTCTATTCTATTCTTTTCTTATCAAGCTGAAAACAATATTCTTCCTGGTAGTTGATTGGGAATTATTGTCATACCGATTTAAGCACTTAAAAGATTAACGTCGAGAGCAAACAATTGACTTAAGTAATTAAGATTGTCAATAAACTATTATTGATAATTAATGTTGACAATTATATCAATTTTTGATTGATTTAGATAATAATGACATTTGAAAACAAAATTATTGAAATTGATCATCACAATATTGCACTGTGGACATAGGTCTTTTTTCTTATTTTTGGACTTTGTCAAGGTATTGATAATCATTTTCAAAAATTAATCGTTTTGATTCTTCAGCCAGTAAAAATCAAGCCAATCTTGCATTATCATTTTTAAAAAGTATACAGTGTTACTTGAAATGAGAGGGGAGAAATTTTATCCATATTGACCGTGGAGAGGAAAAAGGACGTAACCCACACATATCAAATTTTACAGGAGACACAAAAAATGTCTTTTGATTATTTTAGGCTAAAAGCAAATTATGAAATATAAACAATTCTGACGTGCAAGGTGACTGATAAACTGTTTTTTTACTGACGTAGATTAATATTATTTTAATAAATTGTTCAAGAAAAACATTTTTTAGGTACTTGTTTTCTGGTTGTAATTTTTACAAGCCTTTCTTTTTTCAAATTTAAAATCTAAATTTAGATACTAATTCGGCATTTTCAGCTTCCACCCTTTTGATAGAACGTGTGTCAAGTTGTAAACATTCTGATTATCGAAAAAAAGCTGTTGTGGAAAAACTGAGGGTTACACCTTTTTTCCTTTCCACAGTAGATATTCATATAAACAATGCTAAAAGAAAACGGAAGTGAAAATGCAAATAAAATAAATTGTTTCAGATATAACAGATTATAATATATTTTCAATTTCAAACGGTTGATACATTAGTTGAATGAGATCTTCAGTGATTGATTAAACAATATTGTGTGATATGATTATAAGACTTATGTGGCACATATAGTAGGATATTAAATATTTTTTAATTTATTATAATAAGTTAAACAGCAGGGGGAATGCATACTCCTTCAGCAACATTAGCGGGCCAGTCGCAAACCTAAAACAATCATTCATATTAATTAATTCAATGACACATAAAAGCTTTCTACATTAAGACATGATACAATATTTAAAAACTTTCAAATGTATTTATTCAATGTCTAAAATATTTTGAGATGCATCAATCTTAGTGATAATATTATAATTCAAAAGCATTTGGTGGCAGGTTTGTATAGTTAATATCAATAATACTGCATTATAATGAAACATTTATGTACAGTAAAAACTTATCACAACTTAAACATAAAATGGTGATTGTAAGAAATGAACTATAAATCAATCTCTCAAGTGACAAACATGTTCTTTTTATCTATTAAGTTGTTTACCTGGTTAAATAATTTTTCAAAAAAAGAATAAATGACAACAAAATTCTTATTTCAGAATAAAGATGTGACATGTCAATTCAATTTCATTTAAAAAGTGATTGATTCTTTAAACCAATTTAACATTTAAGTTATTTACACTATATATTGGAGTTTATGTGTTCCTTCAACTAATTTAGACAAAGCTTAACGGATTGATAAAGACAGCACTTTTTATTATGCTAACAATTGGCTGTAAACAAGAGAGTTTGTCAACAGATGTTATATTCTAACATCTTAAAGTATTTTACTCAGCTTAGATCTCTTTTACTCTCTTTCACACACTTATAACCCAATAATTATTAGGTTGTTTTGTTACACAAATGACAAGACGTATACATAGTTTTACTGACATTTTGCATAAATTGTCTGTCTTATCTGTGATCTTTTCTACAATTCTCTATGTTTGTTTTATTTATTATTGAAAATATAAACAAAATATTATCAGTGGAACTTTCAAGGCAGAAATAGTTATTTGTAACATGTTGTTTATTCTCAAATATTGATTTAAAATCAATAATGGTCGATAAGAAGCAGACTGTTTTCAATTGAGAATTAAAAAGTTGTGTATCAGATATGAGTAAACTTAAATTTCATCATTGAGATAAAAGTGATAAAAAAAAGATAGCATAGTAAATTAATTGAGTTATAGTATACTGTTATTATATATACAACACAAAGGTAGTTATGACTCGAATAGTATAATTTTGTGTCTTTTTTAAAATCATGTCCACAATGTATATGGAATTTTCATATTTTTAACTACATATGTCGAAATTGATACTAAATTTTCAAAGTTAGATTAAAATAATTGTTAAATATTTCATGTCATTTTTATTTCAGAACGAAAAGGTTATCATATAATTTATGTTTCATGGAAAATTGACAATTCAATCCAATGTAGTGTTTCCCAAATGGGGTCAACAAAACAGATATAAAAGGTATGCAGATTTAATTTTTAAAATATACGTATTATAGATGCAAGTAAAATAAATATGGGTTTAAAAAAGATTTTCCTTTATGAGAAAGTTTACAAAACCTTATATCCTCATCCATTAAAAATGATGAAATGGCTTGTTATACACTACATAAACGGGACACACAGCACACTCCTCTAAAGTAATGTTTCAATGTATTTGCATGACATTCAAATTATCTGTTTCCATGGTTACTAATAAACAGAGCAAACATTTTATTTGCTGGCGGTATCCTCTACTTAAAAAATATTCTGAATATGCTGTTGATTAATAATAGTATTTAAATTATCCTTACTCCGGCTTCTGGGTTGAACCATGTTCCATTTTTGCACGCCAGCAAGATGGCGATATTGCTGTTGCAGATATAAAAGCTGCCGCAGTCATCAGGGTTTGGGAAGTGGAGTGCTCCTTCTTCTGGTTCAGGATCGTAGCATACTGGGGGTGCGGTCGCGTAGACGAATCCCACCACAGCCAAAACCAAGAATGCGAATACTAAAATGATATTTTAGAATTTAGTATCGTGTAATTTGTATAAACAATTTATTGAATCTTTATTAAGCGTAGTTATGCAGTAAGCAGACAACACACAAAAACCATTGATGTAGTTATACACTTTTTTTTGGGAACAATAATAAGCAAAAAAGCCCAAGTGATTATGAGTCTTTTTTAAATCTCCATACAGTATAAATGGTTTTTAATTAGTTTGGACAATTCTGCAATTCAAAGTAGAGCCAGCATATTAGATCGTAATATTTCAATATATTATTTTCTTTTAATATTTAATGTGGACTGCTTTCTGCGTAACTCATTTTCTAATACCTAATTTTAAAGTATAGTGTTGTATAGAAGCGTAACAGGACCTGTGACGCCATTTGTATTGTTTACGAGGACACCGAGACAAGAACATGTTAATTACAATACTGACTGATTTGAAATGTTGTACTTTATGTTATATTCTATTCACTATCCTTGCAAATAAAAGGGGATAATAATAGTATTAAGTTAATTGAAAATTAATAAAACTTTTGGCCATCTGGAATTCTAATTAAATACCAATTGATTGGTGGCAGAGGATTAAAAAATTAGCAAACCGGTTCTTCGAATTTCCTCTCATGTAAACATCATCTCTTTACGACAAAATATGATTGACAAAAGTAATAATTTAAATGTTGATGCCGGAAGTAATTTTGATTAAAATTTACGTTTTTAAATGAACACAACACAGAATTATGAAAATCACTTGAAATAATGAATGCATTGATTTTACACAATTTAAGTATTGAAAATGAGCTTATTTATAAAAAGTATTGAGAAGTATTTAAGATTCTCGTCCCACTATCACACTCCCCTCCAACTCTCATACGAAATATGTTATTGTTTATATCACGATGTCACTAATGCACGCGTTATTTTAGAACCCCCCCCCCCTTTCTGACACCAAAATATGTAACCCGGATATGATCTTCGTTATTAAAAAATGTGAATTATGTACATATTAAACTTATGTAGTTTTGATTTTTTTTTTCAGCCATGTGGGCCATATGGACTACTTTTATGTCGTTTTGTGAGAAATTGTTTTTATTCAATTGTTCAATGCCTCTTTTCCGGAGAAGGTGAGGATATAACGATGTGGTAGAGAAAGACTAACAGTTAGCTAATAGCTTTCTCTCCCTGATGTGTAAAATGAAAAAAAAACACAGATAACCATGCATTCAAACACAAATCGATTAAAAAAAAAGTTTACGCTCGCAGATTCGACACAGTGTTCATGATAGCCAAACGGGACGGAAACCTCGGTGCGTTTGAATCCCGGCTATATGATCGATCTTTTTATTTAGGGATTGAATATTTTATGTCACTTTAATTGTTATAAATCACACATAAAACTGATACACAAGAATGCACAATAATAATTATTAGATACCTTTCATTGTACAATAAAACAGACGTGTTAATAGTTGACGCTAACTTATTGGATGAATGGCAAGAACGAACTAATCGTATTCAGATACTAAAGGATGGCTAAGTTACCAGCAGATCACTTTAAATAGTCTACTTTAGTATTACAAATATCTTTAAATGTCAAACGGTGTTTTGAAACTTGACATTTTAGCAATCAATCGAAAACTGGTTTTGCAAATCCTTGGCAGTAAGAGATTGTATGAATTTACAGCAATTTCATTGTTCTGTGTTATAATTTAATTATAATGTACATCTGATCTTTGATAATAATAAAATTACAACTTGATCGTACTTATTTGACAGAAGGTCCTGTTCATAACAGAAATTCATTTCCGTTATCACGAGTCAATGAAGTAAAAGTTTACAACAATAGAACATAATATTATTAGCTTATATGTTTTATAAAAAAAAAAAATGTTTCGTAGAAATTCTTATCGCGTTTTATTTTAATTTTACAAGCAAACAATATATTTTCTTGTGTATAATAAGCAGTCCCATATTTCAATCGCTACAACTAACATGATTTTTATTTTTCCGTGAAGTTATAAATTAACAATACAGTAACTGACTTTTGGTTATTTGACAGGAGAACGAAAATATGTTATTTACTAAAAATTGCTCGATTTAAAAAAAAATATTGATTAAAAGGCATTCTTAGCTATTCGTCGTCAGTCAAATAATCGATATTTTTCAAAGTCTCCTGCAAATAAAGGTAGAGAAAGCCAGTGTCGATATTTTATGCCAATTTTCTCCGCGCATTTATTAAATTTAAAATCATAAAAACTCAAAGAGTTTGATTTAAAAAGTAATTTGAGTTATATACTTGTGAATCATTCCATTGTTATATGAAACGAATTCATTGCAAATACTTAACTCAATTTAATGTGTTATATTATTTGAATCAATATGAATTTCTTACCTTTCATTGTTGTATCTGGTTGTATTGAAACACACAAAAAATAACTGATGAGTATTTAATTAATTTTGCTGACATATATACCTTATTCAAAACTTCTTATCTTTGAATATTTCAAAATAAACTAATTCCCTCTAAGCCGTTACAATTAATAAGCTACTAACCTAATCCACTGTTATCAATTTCTATGAATTAAATGTTGAATATTTTTTATATTATTCGTTAAGAGTTAAATTTGTATTATTGGCCACTGGAAGAAATTCTCGACTTTTACAATTTTCCTGTAGAGACAAAATTTATGAAGAATAACACAATTTTTATAGATTCAGTTAATTTATGAAATATATTTGATAATATGGAGTGTTTTTTATAACTAGAGATTGTTTGTTAAACAAATAGTGAATTTTCCATCCAAATGGCAGTACATTGAATTGCAATTGATCCCAACGCGTCATGAATTGAACGATTGATAACTTTAATTTTCACAATATATGAAACAGGAAATTTAATGCGAAAACGAAAAAAAGAAATTTTCAAAAGCACAAGTTCATATTAGAAATAAAAAGTATTAGAACAAAAACACAAGTTCATATAGAACAAAAAAAACTCATCGATGAATACGACTACCACTCAAGGCAAATCATCATTAAGCCGAACAGCTCTTGCAACTGGCGACTCATGATCATGGCAAGTATGAAGATACATAATGACATTTTAAATTAAGCATAGCTTGGTGGGTAACTCGCCACAGCATTTGTACAGTGTGGATCTTATATTTATAAATTTTAGCTGTATTCTCCCTCGGAATTTCGATCATTGGATTAAATTTATTAAAAGACTCGGTAACTTTTATCTTATTTTTTAAAAAAAATTGTGATTATTATTAAAAATAAATAATCTGAGAGCAGAAGATCTATTTTATTTCAATTAACATATAAACCTTTTCCATTGTTTACACTATTCCAACAGTTGTAAAAAAACAATGTATATTTAGACTGTATGATAATACTAGTAAGCATTCATAGTATATACAATTAGCGATAAAGCTAGTTCAAAAAAGAAAATGACAAGATTCGGGGCATCCACGGTTTGTATTATATTTAACAAGTTATTGCTATAAGAAAGGATTTCGATTGAAGGCGCTTGGTGGAATTTTAATATCAAATTTTAATAATTTAAATGACATTTGAATTACTGAAATATAAATTATTGTTTCTGTAACCCATGTTATCACGATTAGTAGTTAATATCCGACATTTTGAAACCACTGCAGGTTAACTGTAAAGTTGTTATTAATGCGAAACGTTATAAGGTGTCAATTATAAAAAATATAATACCATTTTAATGTATTTCGGTCTCTTTTATGAAAACATTTTCATATCTCATTAATTATTATCAAAATTAAGAGATGCATTAAACAATCTTTCTGAAAAAGAAAGCATTGTATCAGAATAAGTGACACCGATGGTACATATTTAATGTGCTTATTAATGTTATTTAACAATTATTGTATCGTTGGGTTATTTATATTTTTAGATGGCCTATAAGCGTATGTGTTACCCTACTAATGCTTGGTCATAAATTATTTTAATTCTGTTTGTATTAATCTTTGCTGTAAGGCCACTGTATGAAAACAGTGATGCAAAGGTTCAAACAATTACACTGTACTTTGAGCAATCCTTTGATAAAATGTATTTTTGTTACTGTGAGTGTCCAAGGAGTAGACTGGCTAGTAAAATATTTATTATAGCAAATGAATTAAGCCACAGGAAATAAACTCAATGCTTTTTTTAGTTACTCGTGATGGTCACGGTGGGAAAAGACATCATAAACATATATTTATATGATTTATTATTTAAATTAAATATGGATCTTATTGGTACTTGATCTCACATTCACTTCATTGCTAGAAACAAGCTTACCACAAGACCAATAAAGTCAACTATATGTAGCCAATTGAGGGAAAATAATTACTACAGTAACTTTTGTTAAGCTGATTTTGATGAGTCCAAGGATGGATGATTCTTGCGTTTTCTTTCAAGACTCTTGTGTCTTTAAATATTATTCAAATAATTTGTATTAAAAGTTTATTTAAAATTCGTTGTGGAGGTAAATATTTTTATTATACACTTTTAATAAACATACAATGTCAATGTTACCCAAAATTAGAAAAAAGAAACAGGAGATATAAATATACATAGTTTACTGTTTCATCATTTATTTTATAAAATACACTGTTGTAAATTTTCAATTCGCAATTTTTAAATTTATACAATGACATTTTCCTAAATCATATTTCATTCTTTTTCTTTATAATTCTAAATCTTCTGGCGCTGGTGGTGCGCAAATTCCTGTTGGTATATTGCTCGGCCAATCGCAGACCTAAAAAAGTATATGAAAAACAAATTAATTTTAATATCGTTTAAATATTGGATTCAAAATTTGGCGAACAGTAATTTACAATTTTTTATGGAACCATTCATTCTTTTTTTATTGTTCTCAAATGTACAGACGGATTTCAACAGCTGTTTAACAAACTTTGGTTGACAGTTAATCGCTTAATTTATAGTTTCAGAGAAAGTCGGGAAAAAAAGACGATGTAAAGAATGGATTGTTATTTTATGATTTGACGTTTATTTTTGTGTTGCTTATTTGTGTCTTTAATTTGTTAGTTATTTAAGTATAACTTCCTTTTTTATTAGATTTTTTCTTTCATGATAATAAAATATTTGTATTTAAATTGCGGGATGCCGATCATTTTGAATTCCTCGTGCGGTCCTACAAAAGTCAATTAAAAGTTAAAACTGAACGATTAAAAAACACCCCGGAGGGTTGAACAATCCGTTATAGAATCGGAAAAATAGCAATGATGAATTAACTGTTATTTCATTCAATTTTATAGATATAAATTATTGTCGATGGTGGTTTTATTTTACAATTCGGTGTTGCTATATGAAAAGTATTGTGCATATTATTTTACATTAATTTACCCCCACTTCCGGATTGAACCATGTGCCGTTCAAGCATTTCATCAATACTGGAGTTTGCCCATTGCAGAGGTAGAAAGTGGAACAGTCGTCGTTATTGGGGAAATGAACTGCCCCACCTTCAGGGTCGGGTTCAGGACAGACAGGAAGAGGCCCAGGCAGAATACCGAATGAGTAGATGAAACCCACCGTGGCCAACATCAAAAATGCAGAAACTGAAATACCCACTAAATTAAAATCTGAAACACTGTGATCAACTAATTGAACATTACACATCAAAAAATAACAAAACAATTTCCCGCTATAACTTGGTCAATTGTCTAGGCCAGTGGTCGGAAAACTGCGGCTCGAGATTCACATGCGACTCTTTGGCATTTTGATTGTGGCTTTTCCTCTAAAAACCACATGCAGTGCGATTAAAACTTTGTGTCCCACGCGCAAAAGTCGGTTTTCGATCATAAAATTTAGTGTTGAAATGGGAGTTCTGAGCGAACGTACCTCAATCAGAATGAGAACCTTTTAGCTTAAGTCCAGCTAATGAGTATACTAAGCAACTATAAAGTTTAAATTTCAAAAAATTGGCTCTCAATAAAAATTTCAATCGTTGTATTATATTATTATTATATTTGATTCGGTTGGCTCATGAGTTTGTCGACCACTGGTCTAGGCTTCTTGTGTTACATGAAGATTTTTTTTATGTAACACAAGAAAATGAAAGCGGGAAAAACACAAAATCATCATTAAGTTATTTACTTTAGTAATGTAGAGTTTCATTTTGTTTAAAAATTTCCCAAATTTTAATTGTTTTTATAATAATAAAACATAATTTGCCACATATAATTTATTGATGATTTTTTAATTGTATGTTATAGGTGTTAAGCATTTTAATTTTGTGTAATTATAATGTAATTTGTAAATCCTTTTAATTGTTAGTAATTGCTTACACCTTTTTATTTCAATTTAACTTGTATAAATAGCACTGTTTAATTTATTTTCCTTATCAGTTGATAATGCTCGTGAGGAGCGAAACCGGTCCTGATCAAGTAAATTTTAAGTGGGAAAAGTACAAAAATCTTTTATTATTTTTATTATAATGCCATTCCACCAAGTATTGACAGTGAACACCTTAAAAGTAATAAATTATGTACTTTTAAGAAAAATATGTAAAAACTTGTCTTTATTAGACTTAGAAATTAAAAATTGGGTGCCCGCTTCGCAAGCTCAGCATAGTTTCAGTATGAAAATATAATTATAAAAAGAATAATATTTCAATAGTTTGTAAAATATAATATTTAAAGTAAGCATTTACCTTTCATTTTTGTAGACAACTCTCGTCGTAAACAAGTCAACGTAAATGTTAAACTAAATTAAATATTATCCAACTACATAATATTATATATTCAATATAAGAGTATTTTTTTTAATAAATTATATATTAATTATATCTGAAGTGATTGTTAAGATTATTGAGGGTAAATATTATTTTCCATTTAATTTTGATACAAAACAATAAGTATAATCAGATTAGAATAGAGAGTTCACGTGTCCTTTTTTTACCTTAAACAATCACTCAAGTATGGAAAAATAAATATCGAGCATGCTCGAAATCAAGGTGGACGCGTTACGGAGGAAACAGTTATGGTATACATATCGACTTTAGAACGACAAAAGAACGTAGTTTACAATTTTGTTCAAAAACTACAATATATACATACAACTTGATACACAAAATGATGTAAGCTGAAAATGCCTAATTAGTATCAAAATTTACCTTTTATGTTTGAAAAAAGAAGGGACTGTAAAATTGAGACCAGAAAAAATAATTTAAAAACTGTAGAACTAAATACGTTGCTATTTTTACTCTATTATAATTAGGGCTTCCAATTAACCGGACATTTAAACTAACCGGTTTTCGGTTTTTTTCTGACAAATAAACCGGGTAACCGGTTTAAACCGAAATATCATGTATTTTGATTAGGTAGGTATGCAAAAAAAATCGTAGAAATTTTTCAATATTTGGCATAACAGCTAATACTCCAATTTCAAACAAAAAACACGACATTTATCAAAATGGGACTCTAGTTACCAACCTGTTACTAAGAAGTAACAATTACTATAACATGTGAAAAAATATTCACTTCAAGGTTGTATATATTTCATAATTTTAATTTGGCCCAAAATTATCTAAAATAGTTTTTGGTGTTTCCTGTATTTTTTTTTAATATGTGGGTTACGTTCTTTTTCTTTCCACAGTCGATATATAGTCAGCAGCAACGTTCCCTCTAAGCCACGGGTTCTCAATCTATGGGTCGTGACGGGTTTTCTAGGGGTCGCCTACTTTTTTCAATTTTGGATTTGAGCAACAAAACTAAAACTACAGTCAACCAAAATTACCTTGGGAACCTATGCTCTAAGCTGCGCGCGCGCGCGGCCGCGCACTCAGAAAGGAAAAGAAGTTTATCGAATAAAAAATAAAAAAACTAACCTCTTGTCTTAGAACATAGGCTCCCAACCCTTTTCGGGTGGCGACCCCTTTTTATAAAATCCATGTGACCCGCGGCCCCGATGCAATTGAAAAAGGTATCTTTTTTCAATTAAGTAATTTTAGTGGACTTTAGTTAGTTTTAATTTTGTTATTCAAATCCAAAATCGAAAAAAGTTGGCGAACCATAGGTTGGGAGCCCGTGTCTTAGAGGGAGCATTGGTCAGCAGTACCACGTCTTTATTTTATAGCATTCAGTCATAATCTTGATAGTGAAAAGAGTTTTGCATTGAAATCACCCTGGCTGGTGCTGTCAATTTTATTGTAAGCATCTAAGAAGAAACTGATACGTTATGCATTTTAAATGTAAGATACAATAGTAGATCGATTTCTACCGGTTTTAAGGTGATCTTTTAGCCACTTAGTTGTCCTTGTCAAACTCAAGACCATGCCAGTTTTCAGAGAGCAGTTTATTTAAAGCTAATCGTTAAAAATAGTAATCGATATAGATCATCGAAAAGATATTTGAGATCTTCATTGAATTATTGATGAAAAAATTCCGTGATATCTGATTACGACAACAGTGTTTGTTTAGGTATTTTTACCAAGTGTACACAATGATACCACAATCTATTAAAAAAATCATTTCCGCTTCTAATGTGGAACATATAAACACTCATGCGCATAAGTATTTTTACCAAATATAATTTTTAACTTGTATACTGATAAAATCATCGCTTAAGTTCTTTTTTAAGAGATGGTCAATATAGAAATATGGGATGAGAGGAGTTTAAGAGACGGATGATAAAGGACTATATTGCTTAAAAACATTTAGATTCACGTGCACAAAATATAGTTCGTTTGTCAACATTTTAATAACTTATGCATATTCAATATTTAATATGAATACAGTAATAATAGCTATCGCACAATTATTCTTCAACTTCAAATAATCCTTTGCAACCCAACACGAAAAGCTCCAATCACCAAAGAGAAAATTCCGATTCAATTAATATTATGATGAATATAAAGTGTTGGTTATTTTTAAGTGTTAACCGCCAATCCTTTCCTCCAAAATTCATAAAAATAAGAAACACTTCTTTCGATCGATTCCACAATTATTTAACATAAAATAACTACAGTTTATAGCAAAATTTGTTTCTTATTTAAGATCATTGAAACGGGTTTTAATTTTTAATTAAAATTTGATGATTTTTCTGCTCGACCTAATCTCAAATGATTGAAATAAAACGTCTGATTTGTCAATCAGTTGAAGTGCATAGTTTTGCTATGTTTGAAAATATTTTCAAAAAATCTATCTGTATACTGCAGCGAGAAGTAATGCAGTATTAACGGCAATAAAATAAAGTAAAAAGTATACTTAATAAATATCGATACTCAGCTTCAGAGTGCACTGTGTCTACATTTGGCAGTATCGAAGTTTGAGAAGTATTTTAAAATACATACATCTATCACTTCCAAAGAGCAACCAAGACGTTATTTATTATGCTGCATTATAATCTATTGAATATATTTTGAAAATCATTTCATTGAAATCTCGTTTTTTACATTATGCTATTTGATTAAAACATTAACGTTAATGTTTTTAGAATTACATGTTTATGGCAGAGTGAAAGAATTTATCGTTATCTATCTAATAATACTATAAATAATAACAATCAATAGATTATAATAAACATCACTTTGTATGTGATGCATTTGACAGGCTTAAAATAAAAATATCATCAGTTTAACAGTAGTTTATTTGGCAATTGATTACAGATGGTTCTGATAGAAGTATCATACAAAAAATGACGAAATAGTATTATTAAATATATATAGGAACACACTTTGTGCTACCTATAAAACATTTAAAGTTTTTTTTTCAATATGATAGTAGTTTATAATGGTATTAATAACAGATCTTTCATTAAAAAGTAAGTGAACAATTTAACAGAGTGTGGTTATTAAATATTTATATATAACACATTTTGGGTTTCAACAATAAAATTGTGACTATATTATAATATTTAAATTTTGATAATTGGCAATTTTTTAATAGTCTTCAAAATATCCCGATCCTTCTGGTGCCGGGGTAGGTGGCAAGCAAATTCCTTCAGGAATGTTTGTTGGCCAATCACAAACCTGGAGAAAATAAACGTTCATAAATTTTAATTTAGCTGATAAATTAATAACGCCTACCTAATTTAGGATTGATTTTGTAATATTTTAGCAGATTTTATTTGAATGAGGACTGGTCTACGAATCAATAAAAAAACTTAGTAATCCTGCAGTAATCCTTAAACTTCGAATTGTAGAATAGAAGGGTGACTGCTTAGATACTGTCATAATTATTAAATTGTGGAATGGGTAGTCGAATATACTTTTGTTTTTATTATTTCATTCTTCGTAATTTCTATTTTAGTACTATGTTGTATTATTTATTTAAAATTATGCTTTATTGGCAACTCTTTGAAAAATAACTGTAATGCAATCAAAAACATATATTTTGTGTAATAAAAATTTATGAAAATGTTGATTCATTAGAAATTTTAAAAAGATTTTTACAAAAATTTAGTTTTATATACTTCATAACATTTTTTTTACAGAGCAGAGTAATTTCATCGATTAAAAGACATATTACAAAAATCTTCCACGTTTTTATAACAGTATGGTTCAAAATATTGATTTTTAAAATACTAAAAAAAAACTACAAATTCTAAGCAGCCTCATTATCAATGTTCTTAAAACTCTGGGAGACATTTTCATATTGTTAATATTTATGAGTCTTTGCATTATTGCATAATATTTTGTTTTGTTATGTCTATCAATTCTTATCAAGTTATCCACTTAAAATAAGTTAAGTGGCTTGGTCATTGCATGAAAGACATTTAAACAGTCGTTTAAGTATTCATATTTTAATTTTTTTACCATGTCCGCTCTCAATGTGGAGCATATGGACTCCTAATGGAGTTTATCAACGGAAGTGCTTCTACGAAAACTGCTTGTTACTCAGTTGCTCAACCTCTCTTTTTTCAAGAGAGTAGAGAATAGAAGGATAGGGCCAGGACAGGATTAGTGGTTAGATAATCGCTCTCGAAGCGCCCAGTTGATATAATAGCATGAGTGAGAGGGGGGAATTCAAGACACCACATACATCCATGCCTTCGAACAGAAATTCATAAATCGATTGAAAAATCAATTTATAAAACTGTCCGTACTGGGATTCGAACCCGTGACCTGCGTAACCGAAGCCGACGACGTTTACCACTCGACCACACAGGCGGCTAATGTTAATTAATTATAATGTTCTATAATTTTACATCGGTAAAAAATGTGATAGCTTTAATCAAACAATTTACTTAGAAAAATCATATGCACAACTGGTGTGTAGAAATGTTTTATATTTGTATATATTAATGTTAAAACATTTCATCATGAAAAAAATCTTCAATGTACGTACATATATTAAAATATTTAGAAAGTTTTATGAAATTCTTACTCCAACTTCAGGGTTGAACCATGTATCATTAATACAGTTCATCAAGACCGGAATGAGACCATTGCAGACGTAGAAAGTGGAGCAATCATCAGGGTTGGCCAAATGAACAGCGCCGCCATTGGGGTCGGGTTCTGGGCATACTGGGGGTGGTGTCAGTACATTTGTCGCGTAGACAAAGCCAACGACGGCGAAGACCAAGAAAGCGAATCCTGAAGATAAATTGAAAGTATTTATTTATTTTATTAAATAAGGCGATAAGAAGATGAACGAATCCTTAAACAGACATCAAAAGCAATTTTTTTACCACGTCTGCTCCCAATGTGGAGCATATAGACTCCTAATGAAGTTTATCTCAACACAAGTGTTTCTGCGAGAACTGTTTGTTACTCAGTTGCTCAACTTCTCTTTTTCCAAATAGAGTAGGAATAGAAGGGAGAGTAGGAATATTAGGGTAGTGGTTGGCTAATCGCTCTCGATACACCCCGTTCATAGGATAGGATGGATGGAAGGGGGGAATTCAAGACATCACATACATCCATACCTTCGAACAGACATTCATAAATCGATTGAAAAATCTATTTATAAAACTGTCCGTACTGGGATTCGAACCAGTGAACTGCGTAACCGAAGCCGACAACGTTGACCACTCGACCACACAGGCGGCAAAATACTCATTTTCAATAATTTTGCTTTTATTCAAGATTATGAGTATTTTATTTTTTGAATATATGTAATGCTTTTCCACCAATGACAGTGAACACATTAAATGTGATCTTAAAAAGACTATAAAACAACTTTTTCGATTTATTTTACGACGCCATCGTAATACTAAAGTTTTAAACAAAATTTCAGTTTAAATCTTTGCTATTATGATCGTAAGTTTTTTTTGTTTCGGGTTTTAGAGAAGTGATTTGTTCAATTCAGTTATTCCGAGACTATACTGTTTCGATTTGTCTTTATAAGTCACAAAACAATGCAAAGTAGTGAAAATAAGTAACATTTGAAAGCAATTTAAGTGATGTTATAAGATTGTTACTTCTATGCTTACATTTAGTGGCGGATCATCCTATAAGGCAGTGGATATTAACCTTTTTAGTGAGCCGCACCCTCTTGAATCTGAAAATATGTTCTCGCATCCCCCTTAAAATTTATTTACCTATTTGTAATACATTTAATATACATTTTTTTTATATATGTCAAAATAGAAACTTCTCCCGCACCCAAAGTTGAGAACCACTGCCTAAAGAGAATGTAGCGCGCGCTTGAGGCCTCTACATTTTAAAGGCCTTAAAAATAGGTTACATTATATAACTTGTATACTTGTTTAGATTTTAATATATTTTTATTATTTTACACGTAATTTTCTGCCGTTTTTGCGTTATCCGAAAAATTAAGTCTACGAATTTTATTGCGCCTGGGGCCTCCCATGTGCTTAATACGACACTGAATTCATTCTTAAATAGCTCTAGAGAGCATAAATAGCATAAAAGAGCTCTGAAAACCATGTGTTGTTGAACATGAATTAGATATGTCACCGTGTTAAGTTGGCAAGAAAGATAATTTTAAAAAAATGCTCTACCGTGTACTTTGAAGAATCAAAATCGAATTTGTAACAAAAGTTACAGTATAAAACAAACTCGTCAGCTATTAAACGTATTTCACAAAATAATGTAAATTATATTGAAATAGCAAGATAATACTTAAAAGAATATTTTTATATATATTAAAAAAACGTTTGTGATAGTGAAAACTGTCGCCTGTTTGTTTCCTTAGCTCTTTATAAATATACTGTCTTTCCATCAATAATTGTCTATTACCAATTAAAGGTGATTAACCAACAGATTATTGCATTCAAATTTAATATTTTACTCTTTAAGATTGAATTCATAATATACATAATCTAGGCACTGCCCCGTTTTATCACAGTTATGGTATCTGTCAATTTTGCGTATTTTTATTTTTTAATTAACACAACTATATGATTTATCTTTAATCTTTCTGTTGGCTGTCTTATCATTTATTCTATCTGACGTCGTTTGGATCGTAAATCTGTCCACGAAATCTTATTTTTTA
Source organism: Himalopsyche anomala (assembly GCA_031772345.1). Taxonomy (NCBI): domain Eukaryota; kingdom Metazoa; phylum Arthropoda; class Insecta; order Trichoptera; family Rhyacophilidae; genus Himalopsyche; species Himalopsyche anomala. The sequence goes on along the minus strand of CM062831.1, from coordinate 25,377,330 downwards.
TGACAGACTTACATTCAAAATTATTATAAGTAGTAATTTGACAGCTTATATTTATGTCTCCAGCAATTGACGTTATTCATACAAATTTTAATCTATAAATTTAAAATGATACCGATTAATATTTAAATATGAATATTATATTTTTATATAACTATATAACATCAGACATTGTAAATGACATGTTACAATTGATAAACGTTTAATTTATTGTTGGTATGCCAGTGGTAAAAAATGTTTTGACGCACATAATATAAGATTTTCACCCGTTAATTTTTTACGAATATTAAACTAATATGGTTACCGAAGACACAATTTCGTATTGAATATTTTACATAATAATTCAATCAAACTTATAAACTGTTCACTGATTTAAAAAAATATATATATTACCTCTCATTTTTGTTGGTTATGTAGTTTAAACAAATAAAACACTACTGATAAAAATATTTTTTTTATCAACCAATTTATAGCCAATTAGTAAAGATAGTCATCAGTTTTTAGAAGTATTTTATTTCATTGAATTTTTGATTGAATAAGACAATGATATCTAACTGATTTTAATTAAAGATAACTTTAAAATCATAAGAAATGTGATAACTTTTTTAAATTAATTTCGAAATTTTCTTTCAGTGCTCCAGGCGTTCTTATTATACTCGCTTCCGAAGTCAAGTGGACACATCTTGAAATGAACACTTTTATGCCATGATTTTAAATCAATTTATGGATAATTATCTAATAGTAGATATAAACATGCTTTCATTTATTTTCATCCACTCTATTCGCCTTTAAAAAGAGGCATAGAGAGGGGTTAAGCTAACCATATTGCATATTTTCTTAATAATGCAAATTTGAGCTCGTACAAAATTAGGGTGTGGTTTGCGAAATACGCCACACTCCTTATTTATTTATTTATAAACAATAAATAAAATTCAAAATAGATTCTCAATCACTTACAATCCTGTTTTTAGCACCAAATTTCTCTTCTTCTTTAGGTGTTTTAATATTTCCGTCATAATAATTAATTTATGAATTATTGAATCGTTGTACATTTTATTGTAAAAGTACCAGCACTTTTTTATTTCCTTCTAGAATTTAAATGATTTTCTACAAAAAAATATGACGGCGTGAATCCTGATCCAGTGAGATCCTTCATTGTGGAATATTTTTTTCTAAAACTGTGTAATAAAATCAAACTCACAATTCATCAAACGTATGTTATACATGGCCCAAATATATTTATATTTATGTTTCTTGTTCAAGTACTTTGTCCTAAATTATTTAGTACCCTTTTCTGTGCTTTTAAGAAGAATTATTGTTACTATAAAACTACTTGTGGAATGAAATAATACATTTAATCATTTGCTATTATTGCCAGTATCCATCCTTTGTCGGATCTCATGGGCTTGAGTCCCAGTACGAACAGCATTTTGTTCGATCGATTTATCGATTTCTGTTTGAAGAGGTGGGTGTTTGTGATGTCTGAAAAATACCTCCCACCCTTCTAATTATTTGAAATAGCTGTTAGTAGCAAGAGCGATTAGTTAACCAGTGATTCTGTCCTAGCCTTACCTTTCTATCTCTACTCCTTTTTTCGAAAATAAGAGGTTGAGTAAAAAATAGTTCTCGTAGAAAACGTTCATTGAGATACCTCCAATAGGAGGCCATATGCTCCACATTGGGAGCGGATATAAAAATCCAAAAAGGTCCACCTGTATGGAGAGCCATGTAATTTTTTTTGAACATGTACGCATTATTATTCATTTGTTTGCCCTGCATTATATTACAGAGCATTTATTTTATGCTGCTGGAATTGGCAACAAATTATTTTGTATCCCCTGACATTTTGCTTGGGGATTTTGTATAGTTTTGATTTGAAATAGACTGCACCATTATCTAGCGTAGTAAGTTAATATTTTTATCAAAAATACAAATTCAAATACTGTCATGGAATAATTTGAGTTTTATAGCTACCTCGATTTTTTTCAAAATATCTCTCTATTTGAAAATCCAGAACATTGCCATCAACGACTAGAATTCTTTTTCATCTAAATTTTTCTCTCATTTCACCTAGTTCCAATAGAACTCCAATTACCTGATACTAGTAATTAAGCCTGGAGTTTTCCGAAAATGAGCTTTATCAATAAGCTACAAAGGTTGATACTTATGATATTTGTATACGTCAATATATGATTCATTTAAGAAGCCAAAATCACATCTCTATATTAATTCAATCCAAAAGATGCTAGGTATATCTAGCATCTTTGGATCCACAATGTATTTTGAATGTAATAGTTATTCTTTGCGTTTAGTTACAAGGTTCTACAAACTGCCTGGCGATCTTTTTCCGTTAAAACACATACGCTATGAAAGCTCACACAGACGGGTAAACCAGCAGCCTTATAACATTATGCAGCTTTGAAATATTTCTTAAATTTCCTTTTAGAAAACTTTGTACGTACAGAAAGCTTCTGTTTTCGTTCTGAGTTCTGACACACTAACGTTAATAATTATATATATGGGCCATCTAGCGGTGAAGTGAGCAAACTAGTAAAATAGTAAAACTTTTTTCTTGGACTTTGAAGTACAATCATGTCTTTATTTAGTGTTTTGGTGGATTGTATATTTTAATTTTACGGAAATAACAGTATTCCAATGTGTATTAACTGAAGTAAATTCACTTTTAAGATACGTTAAGACGTGTAGAATATTAGAAAGCAGCTAAGTTATTTTTTTATAAAATACCCCTTTGCTCACTTCACCTCTAATAGGCCGATATCTTTATGTTATATTTTAAAGTAAAAATAACTTAGTTGTGTATCTTTTTATATTGATTTAAAAAGTAACACATTTTGAAAGACGAAAAGTTTTCGTGATTTATCTTTTTATTTTGCGATCAAGAATTTTAATCCATGAACGAAATTCTATAAAATGGAATCTCTATCTAATCACACTTAATCTAACTAGTCATTAGTGCTTTAACAGTATTCGATTGTTTAGTGTTATAGGGTTTCCCAAACTTATTGTGAAATGGATCACTTCGTAAATCTGGAAATGTTATCAGAACACAATTTATTTTTTAGGTCGGGTAATTCATAATAGTAAAAATATTTTTTATTAAATCACTTATTATTTATTGATTAATTATTTTTAAAGCATAGAAATATAAATAAAAAAAACTTTTAATGATTAAAAATCTCTACATGTACCTAGATATTTGACGTTTTAGACAGCATTGGAGATTTTCCATCACCAGATTTTTAATATGAAGTAGAAGATGCTTAAATGTGGTACAGTGTATAATTACCATTGCAAATTTTCGCGGAACACCTATATAGGTCCCACGGAACACCAGTGTTCCGCGGAACATAGTTTAGGAAACTCTGGGTTAGTCTATGATATTCTTTAATAAGCAATGATCAAATAGTTTATAATATTTTATAATCCCAACATTATATTTATTATCCTTACCTGTGTCAGTAAAATCGATTAACTTCACGTTATAGTTGAATAGTGTCTAAATTTAGTAAAAAAAAAACCGTTTAAATTCTCGTTTTCATTTAATTTAATACTGCATCTCCTCGATTAGGTATATGAAGCTTTTTTCTCTTAATTCGAGTAGTGGCTTACAACCAATATCGAAAATTCAACAGCCTTGAAGATTTCCGGTAAAGAATAGTGAATCCCGTCATCCGGGATCATGTTAGTACTAATCCCGGGATTTCGCCAAATTGCTCAGGATACCGGGATTGGAAGCCCTACTTCCAATAGACTTATTATATTAATAAAACACAGTTTTTCGGCTGAACCATCTAGCGATCAATGTTACACTTTATTTTTTTAATAATATTATACATTTACATTTTTAAATGGGAATGCGTTTGAAATTACACAATTGAAATCGTTTTTTCTTTATTTCATGGAAATTTGAGTATATCAAGATATGGAAATTTCAAATCAGATGACATGCTACATGGATCCAGAAGTAGGTAGGTTCTTATCATTAATCACATCATTAGAAACTGTCATTTAGAATTCACAGGTAGGTACGTATCATTTTATGAAAAGTAAAATATCAAATAAAATGAATTTTATATATTAAGTGTTTACAAACAATAAGATCAATCTTCAAATTGATTTTTAAAAAAAATCTTTTGAGAAATCGATAACGACTCTGTTTTCAAAAGAAATTATCTCCATTTTTTCAAACAATAAATTAGTTTTTTTTTTTTTTTTTAAATCCAGTACAATATTTAATTTGATTGTATTTGTATGTTTATATATTTTAAAGAAGTACCGTTTTTGCATATTTTGTGAAATAATATAAAAAATGTCTCCATCTGACAATTTGACATGTTTCTAGGCTACAAAATGGAAAATGTTGTTCATGTTTTGTTTTATTATTAATATATTTATTTTGTAAAGCCATTTAATATCTAGAAACACCAGCCCTGTCTAGCTGCCATAAGAAGGTTTGACATTTTTTTTTGTTAAATTAGAAAAAAAATATGTTTTTAATATACAGTTAGTACAAGAAAATCTTACATTTTTTATAAGTAAATTATATATTTTCTTAATATCTAAAATCTTACAACTTTAACATAGTATTCATTTTAAATAACTTTCAGAGATAAAGAGATACATTTTCAAAACATTGCTTAGTCAAATTAAACTGTTAAATAATTTATTAAAAAGAAACAAATTGTATATTATTTTATGGCCGTCAAGGAATGAATACATATTGATTAATACTTATAAATGCAATAAAAAAATATTTTGAAAAAAAAAACTTTTTTTACATAAAATCAAAAATTCATAATCGACTATACTTATAACATTCAACTATTTCAAAACATCTTTTACACAATTGACAATGTAAATAATTATAATTTATATATTTCAAAGGATCATTATAATTAATAATATTTTTTTTATTTGCTTAGCATTATAATTTTTAATTAATGAAAAATACAACAAATTAATTGGATAATATACAAATACTGTTATTAACATATTTCTGAAATTATTTATAAGTATTTTTTTTTGGATGTATTGTTTTATAATAAAGAAAGGGGAGGCTAAATTAAATGTGACAAAATTTGATTGCGCGTCAATGGGTTAGTTATAACATTTTTACATAATTAAAATAATCATTCATTACAGATTCATTTTCATCTTCAATACACATTTCGTAGAAGTTCATCTGGAGACAACAGACCATCCTAGAAAAATAAAAATGAACATTTATTTTAAATTTTTTTTTATGGAAAAAAATGCACAATACAAACGCAATGTGTTTTAAATTACAAAAGTATCGGTATCAAGACTCATAACATCAATTTTTGATATTTCAGTAAGCTAAAAAAATCCAAATATATTAATAAAAAAATACTTAAAATACTTTTTTTTTTAAACCATGTCCGCTCCCAATGTGGAGCATATGGACTCCTAATGGAGTTTATCTCAACATAAGTGTTTCTACGAGAACTGCTTGTTACTCAGTTGCTCTTTTTCTAAAGAGAGTATGGATAGACGGATAGGGCTAGGATGGGATTAGTAGTAAGCTAATCGCTCTCGATACGCCCCGTTCATAGCATAGGAGGGAGCATCACATACATCCATCCATGCCTTTGAACAGAAATTCATAAATCGATTGAAAAATCAATTTATAAAACTGTCCGTATCGGAATTTGAACCCGGGCCCTCCGTAGCCGAAGCCAACAACGTTGACCACTCAACCACACAGGCGGCTATCACTACCACTTTAAGGACTATCACTACCAAATATCACTATCGGTTTCTAAGCTCAAATTTTTAATGAAAATAATGATATCGTTAGAAAGAACCAATCGGCGATTAGTATTTTTCATGGTGTGATAATAGTATATTTCACATCATAAGAAAGAACTGTTTTTCATTTGCGATAAATATCAACAGTAATTTATATTTGTTTTATGATTACGGAAAAAAATGGTGGCGGTACAAAAAATACTTTTAATGATATGTTTATATCTACCTGATTCGAATCGACAAACTTGCGGACGACAGTTCTTGTCAGTTCTGGGTTGTTAAGAAGTTCATCGACAAACCATTCGACAGGTACGCTGAAAAAACAAAATTATACCATGTGTTTACAGAGTTTGTCGAAGCTTACACAGTTGACTTCCTTGCCAATTTCAAACGGATACATTTCTTTATCGAATAGTTGTTATAAAATATTCTGTTATATTTTGATTTTTAAATTACGATAGTAACAAATTAACAATTTGTAATTTTTTTTAAATGTACATTTAAATGAATAAATTATTTCTAGTCTTTTACTGACCGCATTTTAATTACGGAATACAAGTTTTATATATAACTATTTGTACCATTATAACCAACAATAGTTTAATAACTCGTTTCAAAAGATGTATTTTATTAGAGTTTTCTTTATCCAATATTCTCTTTGAAAATAAAATATTATTTTTACCCCAAATTCATTGAATTGTTGGTAACGTTTAAGCTGATTACATGTAATAGTTTTAAATTTATTTAATCGTCATCTGTAATCATTATGTTCTTCATAAAACTCTTAAAATCAATTTTATAATACGATAATTTTAGATAAAAAAAAAAAATATTCAATAAATTGAATTCTTCACAAATACGGCGCATTTGCAACAAATCGGTGTAAGATTCTCGCGTACTATAATTCAATTACGAGATAATATGATTAATGTTCAAAGTGTACTTGGTTTGAAAAAAATTCAAAATAAAAGTGACATTTTTACAAAAGCTTCGCTGCTTGAAAAGCTCACAAACTTCATACAAGTATCCGGTTGAGTAAGAGCTTTGAAACCGGATATCGCTGCGTAACTTTTAAAAGTTAGTCATTTAAGCGGCGACAAAAGCTTTGAAACCTACATTTATGACACAGTAAAGTTTATATTGACTTTTTTCCAAGAACACTTAACTCTGGTCGAAACCTTATAAAATACAAAGTATTATTATACTGCAGCGATACTGCCATCAAACTATTTTACGACAGCTAAACGAGATGACATGAATTTCTCGGATGAATATGGTGTTAAAATTCGTAGATGAATTATAGAAACGGACAATCAATAACTGTACAATTCTCTTGCTGCTTTTATTCTCTAATTCTTTGAAATTAATTCTTAGATTTGCCGAACTTTTATTCAAACAAGAGTTCATATGACTATATACAAGTGTGACGGGATAACTCTCAGTTTTTGTACATAAGAAATCTATAATAGGAAAGTTTGCATTATTTGAAAAAAATGACCACGCAGCCAACCAAATTAAAATAATGCAGTATTTTTTTTTTGTTTTCAGTATAATTTTAATAAACCAATACCACTATTGAACCGAAGTACTAAATATTGAAAAGTTTAATCTTTAAATAGTTATCCTACACATTTTACAAAATGTCGGTTAATATATGTAGTTCAGTAAAAGATATATCTTTTTTCCCCTGGATACAAAATGTGGCCATAATGATACTGTATTCACAATGAAAAATATTTACCTTTCTGGGAGCTTATCTTCGGCCTGATCGAAGAATCCATGGTCCTGGGGAGCTTCCAACATGTCCAAGAAATTGTCTGTGGGTCCCATGGTCAACGCTAAAAGAAAATGTAAATTTAAAAACAATATCCTTCAGTAAAACAGTGAAGTAATTGGTCTTAATTGTCAATGCATACTTTTACTAAGTGCATACTTTAACTGTATTAAATACAGCAAACTATAATAAACAATATTTTTAGATTCTAGAACTGAATAAATTGGTATTTCTTATCTACTACGTTATATTAGTGGAGTTCATTTAACTATAGCAAATCTATACAATTTTAATACCGATATGTGAGTGTAAGCGTCAATTGTAAATCTTTCATTTTTTTAAAGACAGGTCAATATTCCGTGTAAATTAACAGCGAAATATACTTTTAATGTATCTAATAATACGTTGACATAAATTATTTTCGAATGCAAGTTTTCAGTTGTGGAAGAGGAAGATGAAAACCTTCTACCAGGTTCATAATACTACAGGTTTTTTTCTACCAGACATAACACATCACAAGGACAAAGAGATAAAATACTACGATAATATGAATATTGTTTAATATATATTTACGTATGTTGTGACAAAGTGCAATAGAATAAAGCCATTTTGAAATCATTGCCGTTTAACAACATTTTGAATCTCTCATTCAAAATACTTTACTATCAAGAATTTTCCCTAACGATCCGACGACTGTTAATTGCTATCGCAAATGAAAATAAATAAAGTATGAAAGGGCATTAATTTATGCCTGCTAGTCTTTTCACGTTTTTATTTTGTTTGATAAACGAACTCTGCGAAATGTTTGTCTTAAAACGTAGCTGAATTATTTTTACCGTCCGATAGATAGAATGGATCCTCAAATTATATTCATTCAACTCAAACAAAATACGTACCACTCTCTTTTTACTTCTTAAATTCGTTTTTATTTGTTTTTTCTTACTGTTGGTCTTTCCGAGAATAGGAAAGTAAACTTCTTCACAGCTAATTCTTTAAACAAAGTTTAAGTATTTAGTTTTTTCCTCATAGTTTCTTTGGAATAGTGTAGACACGTTTACATTTTAATACTTCTTTATAAAACTGATGTGAAATAAAGTAAGGATGATAAAAAAATGTGTATTTAAGGTGAAAACTTAAAACAGTCTTTTATATCTTTACATACTAGTTAAAAGCTCAACACATGGAAAGTTCAGTATCAAATATTGATTCTGTTAGCAAAACGAAAAGGTTAACGTAGCAGGACTTTTTTGATTTCGTTCAATTCACAAAATACAGAACCTAACCTCATCTCCTATAACATAGTATTCTTATAGCGTAGTCACAATTTCTACGTTATAAAGGGGTCGACTGTACTTTCAAATGTTTATTAAAGATTATCAATTGATGAATATTAAAAACTAAACTGGCTTTGATATTTTTAAAAATAACTGAAATTAGTACAAAAAAGTGTTTTTTTATAATAATAATATAATGAACGCTTTTCTACCAAGAATTGACAGTGAAGGTAAATTTTTACTTACAAAGAATTTGAAATTATGAGTAAAGATGTTCATGATGTCTTTCATTCTCGAAGATTTTTTTTAAACTTTTGCTAATTGTAAAGCTCTTTTTTGCTTATTGTTCAAAGATCATATTTAAGAATAAGATTTAATATATTAATGCTTGAAAGTTGAAACTTACCTTGGAGGGTTTCTTGCGAATGGAGTCCCCGCTTTCCGAATCCCCGGGCTGTCATCATTTCATTGTTTTTGAATCCTCGTGTGGCGCGGGGTTGCTTGGCGCGCGGGAGAATCCTGGTTCCTGCAGCAGCCGCGCTGCCTACTCCTCCGAGGGCAAGGGCCACGCACAGCGTCAAACCGGCTACCAAGACATGGGTTGAGATCCTCATTTTGAACCTACAACAAGAAAGTAAACATGTTAGATTGAGGTAACGAGATGCTATTCACAGCTATTTTTTGTTTCTGACTTGTAACGTTTCGTTCAATTATAATCATATATTCTGATGAATTAAAGATTACGACGGCACCACTCATATTACTGGGATCAGGATCTTGGCATTTTGACTGCATAATACCGGTATATCAGCAATACAATTTATTAAGGAACAATTAATAAATGGTAGTTTACCAAACTGAAATTAGAGAAAAATCAAACTTTTTTATATGATGATCATATTTAATTTCAAAGAAACAATAAGTAGAAGTTATTTTTAACAATAAGACTTTTTACTTATGATTTTGTCAAATATCGTTATTGATATATTAATCTGGTATTGTAACCCCTAATCACAGCGGTGGGCTGCCAATACGTTAACAAGAAGCTCGCTTAATATCAAAGTCATTTATCAGTCATATGCAATTATATGCAATATTTTTAAATAAGCAAACGATTGTTACTTTATACACTTCAAATATCCAACAATATGCAGTTTACCATAATTTAATCAATGTAAATGGCTAAAAATGTACTACTGCGTATACTGGAAGCTCTCGTAGATAGTATTTGTCAGAAATTGCAGTTATGTACTAATTTGATCTGAGAATATTTTTTTCTATTAATTTAACAAGGGGCTCGCGCAAGCCCCTCCGAGCTCCCTTCAGCCCACCCCTGTCTAAGCACGAGCCATTTAACATGCGTTGGGTTCCTGTGTGTAGATATATGAAATAAGTTGTTTAATTTTTCTCAAAACTTCTACAAATCAAATGCCAATTCCATATATTTAGTTTTGTTAATTTCATATACATACATACGTACGACGTTCATTTTCAAATCGGAAAAGATTGATTGTTAACGTTATCATTTCTAAAAAAAATGACGTGTTGACCGTAATAGTTATTAACGATTTAAAAAAATCATACTAGAAATCAATATAACGTATTTTTTTATTAATTGTGCTATAAACATAACCCTAAAGATTTATCACTCGATTAAAAAAGTCAAGTACTTTAACATTTTCCATTCACGTGGAGTCAATAAATTATTTTTTACTTGTAAAGATCCATTGAATTAACACTTGTTTTGTCAGTATAAAAAAGCTTTTGACTCGTTTAAAAAGCACAATAATATATCACAAACAACAAACAATAATAACGATAGAGCTTTCGTTTGTGTATAATTTAGTCGTAAACATTGACTTGTAATGACATTTCATAAAACCGGCCATTAATTTACAAATTACTGGACCGTTATTTTGCATACGGATGTATCATTTAGGAAAATTGATGGTAATTTGATGAAGTTTTTGATATTAAATTTATTACATCGTGCCTATTTAAATATGGCATATTTTTTTTATGATATTTGAACATTAAGTAATCTAACGGAATATTACATTCATGTTTGCATGCACAACTCAAATATTATGTTTTTAAATCAACTAAACTGAAAACATTCTTTTTCTTGTCTCATCTGTCGAATTATCGTTAACGAACTATAAAACGAAAGCTGGATTCTTCTTTGCTTTTAAGGCATCCATGTTTTAACGAAATATATATAAAAGTACCGAAAATATCATTATAAACGTAAAACATTTAAAACTACTTGTGATGAAATAAATAAATGAGAATAAATTGAGTTTCACGTGTTTACAATAAAAATATGCAAAGATTAGCATGACGTATCTACTAGGGCTTATACAAAAACCGACTTTTGAAAAAACCGGTTTTTGAATGTCAATATTGTTCGAAAACCGGTTTTATCAGGTTTTCGAAGTTTTACAAAAAATAGATAATTCAATTCAAATAGCGAGAAAAAGTTCAATTTTTGTGTTGTTTATTTATATACATAATATATTTATTTTTTTCCATGTCCGCTCCCAATATGGGGCATATGGACTCCTAATGGAGTTTATCTCAACAGACATGTTTCTACGAGAACTGATTGTTAAAAATAGCAAAATATTTTAATTCTACAAACAATATTGTATGTTGATAGTTATTTCGGTGTATGCCTTCATCTGAACATTGTTTAACCCGTAACATGCCATCCTAAAAAATCACGTTCCCAGCCATGATGGCATCTCAGTTTCACTGTTTATTGACAGTATTTAAACCTATGTTAGTAGCTAAAAAATAATGTTAAAAATGTATATATGCTAGAATACCTAAAATGATAAATACTTATTGACAATATTAAGAGAAATATTGAATGGCTTAATGGCTCAACTATTTACGATTGCATCACGGGCATGGAAGTGTTAAACTTACATCTCAGCTATACATACTGGCGTAGAATATTGGCTTATTTTATATATAGTCATTTAAATTACGTGCAATGAATTGAAATGTTTTAAATCAACAAAGAGTTGTATAAAGATTGAAAAAAATCGGCCGTTTATTTTTATGTACATTTTTTGGTGAATACATTTTATATGAAATACGAAATACTAATTTTGATTAACTCACTCGGTATTGAGATCCTGATTTGTCGTATTGTTGTGTTCTACTTAAAATAACGGAATACTTATTTTGATATATTCTTTCGTTATTGCGATCCCTAAACTCAAGTAATTTGAAACTAAAATAAATAAATTTTCTATGTTGATTTCTTAAACAAAATTCTGAAAGTACATACATATCACTTAGTCCTTAATGTATCCTTCAAAATAACCAAAAAACACTCAAGTAGTAGGCGCGCACGAAAGAGTTCGCACGTAACTTTTGAGTAAAAAGTTTTATTCACAAGCTAAGCCAGGTTCTCATGTTATTTGGTGAAATTTGAGAGATATTTCACGGGATTGGATATTATCCTATTTTCATACTTAAAGCCCGTTTCTACAAACTTTGAGCTTATTATGCAGTAATGAGCTTTCAGGCTACAGTTAACTCGGTGTTATTTTAATATACACCTGATAATTATTTTGCGTATTTTTTACACGATTAACAGATTGTTAAAATAAAAATATCTGTAATGTCGTGTCGGTAGTTCAGTGTCTATGGTCGTTGACTTCCTTGACGGTTCAAACGGGTTAAGTCCCAGTAGGATTATCGTTTTTTTTAATCGATTGGTGGATTTTTTTTGAAGGAAGTGCAATATAAAAATTTCCTGTAACCCTTAAATCCTAAGCAAAGAGGCGTAACTACTAGTCATATCCTATACTCTCATCGAAAGTAAGAGGTTGAATAACTGAGTAACAAGCAGTTCTAACTGAAAAACTCATGTTAAGGTACCACTATTACGATGCCGAATGCTCCACAATAGGTACATTTTTTTTCAATTCAAAATTAAAGAGCATATTTTTCAAAACAAAAATATATACGTTTATTATTAGAAGTTTTAACAAAGTTGCATAATTTAAGATATCAGTTGAAAAAATTCGTCAGTTCAAGTTTATCTGTGCACTATAATGCCTGAATATGCCTAAAGGCAATGTCCGGGTCGTTAGTGACAAAACATACGGAAATGTACAACATTTGAATGACGGATATTAAACAATATATATTATCGTATAAATAACATTAAACGAAAATTAATATAATATAAACGCACTCATCTATTTTTAACAAGGTTTTTTTACACGATTTTTAATAACACGGCCATGCGCTGTCCTATCCTTTATATACCTACTACTCTTCAAAAAGAAAGAGGTTGAACGACTGAGTAACAAACAGTTCTCGTTGTAAAACTAATGTTGAGATATTTCCATTAGGAGGCCATGTGCTTCACATTGGAAGCGGACATATTTTTCATGCAGTCATAATTAACCTAACAGCTTTTCTTCCTCTTCTTTATCGTATTACATAAAGTAAAACTAAAATGGCTTTGGCATTTTGGCCACCACCTTTATTATTTTTGCACAGACAGTGAGTGAAATGGAAAAGTGTAATATATCATTTGTACACTTTTTATGTTATTTAATGGAAGAGTCGTAATGGAAAATACTGAGCATCTATTCGTAGCGTAAAATACTTTTTTATCATGTTATTTTTCTTTTATAATTACTTCCGTTTCAAATATGAAGAGTATTCGCTGGGAATAAAGTACGTTGTTTTAGCAGAGGAATTTTGTCGAGATGCTTTTTGGTTATCGTGTCTTTTCGTGTAAAGTTATAGTAATAAAATAACATAAAAATATTAATCAACAATAATGATAGTAGACATCATATTAGGGTCATAATAACGATTCAAACTTGATATTAGAATTTCATTAAGTCCCTTTAGTTAAAATCCTAAATTATATCCAATAAGAATTGCAACTAAATTCGCCAACACTTGTTATACATTTTGGTTGGATATTTACCTATTTACAATGTAAACAAATTTTTAATTTTATTTTAAAAATGAAAAGAAGCCGCTGCAGAATCCTTGAAATGTCTACATATTATAATAAATTCACTAGATTAGGTAGATAAAATCTATCGATCACATCTATGTTGACCTATCTAAAAGCAATCACAATATAAGCAATTTTATTCAAATTAAATAAATTATTATCAGATGATCATATTTGTATGAAATTTTAGATCGATTAAATATGTGATAGTATTACGTTATACAACGATCACATGGTAAAATATTGTTCTAATAATAACATATTACATAATCTACCGTTGATAATTTCACCCATAAACAATTATGTAATTTAACAACATAATTTTAATAGTGGTTTAAAAATGAAAGAACAAAACGAATAACATCCAAAGTTTTGTTAAACACAGTTACCTATTATCGTTATCACTAAAAAAACAAACAAGCATCTGAAATATTAAAAAAAAATAACAGCAATCGTAGGTTAGGTAAAAAAAACCCATCGATATTATTATCAAGTATGGCAGATAATGCTTCAAAATGTGACACTCGTTACGAATTTGTATAACCCGTAAGAAGAATAGTGGATATTAATTTTAATATAATATATATGTAGTGTTCAATTTATCATCTTTCCATATCGTTTTGCTTGCTTCATTATTGATAGATAATACCTACATCAGTATATTCCATAACATACGGTAGAAGAAAAACCACTGTTCGGCCATTTTGAATTATCTGTCAAAATTGTTTGTTTTGATGGGGGTTTCAAACATGAAAACCATGTGTTTTACCGTATAAATGTATATAAACCATTAGAGAAACGATGCAAATTAATTCACATATTTTTAATAGTGTTTAAATTATAATCTTGCCATATCGTTTTACTTCATTCATTGTTGATAGAATAAAAACTAGTGTTCGGCCATTTTAAATTATCTGTCAAAGTTCTTTGATAATATTGAACGGGGTTTCAAACAATCATACTTATGTTTAAACGATGTATAAAAAAATAATCTTTATCAACAACGTCTAGCTGTGGCGTCGATAAACCAAAGGTTGTCATGTTAATTTTATTAAAATAAAACGTCTTGTCATAAAGACATTCTTTGTAAAGGTGACTGAATTAGCTCCATTTCGTTATGCAGAATTAATCCAAAGATTACGTTGAAGGGTTTCTGGACTTTGCAGTTAAGCAGGTTATTTCCTGAAGACTAACGCCTTATCAAGAAAACAAAGTGATCGATAGCCATCGTCTGTTTCAAAAATTTCGTCATTCATAAATGTATATTCCGCAAAAAGTATTGACAAATCTCTATCTTAATCAAAAAAACGATAATCAATGTTGGAATTTTAAAAGACTATTGTTCTTAACACAATGTAATGCTACAGGGTGTACTGTAAGTATTTTGATAGGGAAATTGCGAGTATCAACCGGTTAAGTCAAAAGTATTGTACTTACACTCCTAATAATAATTGTTTTTCATACGTTTGTTTATTACTTGATTTATGGTGTGCGAGAAATTGTGTTTACAAAAAGAATCTTATGACTGATTGTAAACGTATATACTTTGGTAAAACTCCATTATAATTTTGTATAAATATTAGTTAAGTATTATAAATAGTTCAACAAGATTTTTTTTAGTTAGTTTTTACCTATTTTATGGCCATCGTGCCATCATCCGAATTAGTCTGACTATTTTAAGCAATCAATTTTAAGGTGCTCACTGTTAATTCTTGGTAGAAATACATTATAATAAATTATAAGACTTTTCTCTACTAATTCTACATTTTTTAATAAAGATCAGGACTAATTTCGTTCATGATGAGAATTATCAACTGATAAATAATCTCATTTTCAATGGCTTATTAATATTTATTCAATATAACATTGTTTGAATCGAGTCACATTCAGCAAATCATCATTAAATATCTTTAATAACGATGGTAATGTTCGTGATTTGCGAAACCGGTTCTGATATAATCGTGGAGTTACTACAAAACAAGTGTTTTTTTTAAAATATGGTTAAGAAGTTATGACAATGGCGTGATAATAAAATAGTATATTAAAAAAACTGTAGAACTGAAAACACTTTATTGTATTATATATTTAGTGTTAGATGATTCTTTATAGCATAGTAATTTTCAACACTAAATAGCAAGTTATTTGTTTGTCTTTGTATATTAAGATTTTAATCAGTAACTAGTGGAAACATGACATTTATTAAAATATTACAATATTTTTCAGACCCGTAAATTATACGCAGTTAGCGCACAATGTGTTAATTACAAAGAAACACGAAAAATAATGTAGTTATTACTGTCGTGGTATTATTTAAACTGCGTAACGTAATATTCCGGTTTATTTTTTTTTGTCACAGTACTTAGATGTCACCGTAAAACCATATTGTAATTTAAGTAATTAGAAAGTATGTCGTTTTCTTGTTTGGTCGTACGACCCCTATTAGTTGTTAACGAGCATTAATCATCATAAAAAAGAAGGTGCAAAGCTAAAACTATTTTACTCGGCATATGGAAACCTCGAATCTACATATGTATTTTATTTGAGTACATTGCGTACAAAAACCTCTTTTTTGTCACTGTTTTGGCAGAAGTTGATAAATAACAGACTATTATTATATTACATTATTCCAGACAAAGAATTTCTATGTATTGACATATTTGGTTGGTTTTGTTACTTACCAACTTCTGCCGGAACGGTGACGATTTAAACTTGAAAGCTATGTAATTTTAGACATTTTTTCGTACAGAATGCATAGTCATAAACATTTATAGTCAAAACGTTTTTTTAAATGCTGATATTCAGTACTCTTTAAAAATGGTTTCTGAAATACTGAATTTAAGGTCCAGTAACAAAAAAATTGTTTATTATTAATTATGTAATCTGACTCAATCATGTCAAATACAAGACCATTAAATAGTGCAGTGGAACTTCTCATAACGAATTTAATTCGTTCCAGAATCTTACTCTTTATGTGAAACGCTCGTTAAGCGAAACAATTTTCCCCATATAAAACAATGTAAAATACAATAATGCGTCCCATGGCGGATTTTTTTTAAAAATATTTTTAACGTTTATTCAAATAAAATTACATACTTATAAATTGTTATGGAGCGTAACAATCTGGAATGCGATTTCGATTTGCAAAAAACAATTGAAAAAATGACTATTTTATTAATTAGGAAAAATAATTTATTCGTTTTTACTAGAAAGCTATCTTGAGACATCCGTTTTTGCCGACGCTTAAAAATTTGGTGAAAATGTGACAGCATTATCATTTAATAAATTTGTAAAACGCATAGCCACCTCCTTATCAGGGTGATGCTTCTCAATGTATGATGCAACAGTTTTCCATGCTCTCAGCATTTTTCTTATTGCACCAGAAGATTGTTGTTCTGCTACTTCCTCCTCCTCCATAAATTATTGCTTTGAAAAACAATGCAACTGCATAAGCTCTTTGGTGGTCAGCTCTTGACCGTGTTCTTCCACAAGCTCATCAATATCGTCGTTTTCCACCTCCAGTCCCATGGTATTGGCCAAAGATGCAATCTCGCTGACTGTAGACTCCACAGGTACTGTTTCAAACTCCGCTAAATCACATTCGACAACGCTCTCTAGCCAAAGCTTCTTACAAGCAGAAGTAAAGGTCTTCTTGGTTACCCCTTCCTACGCTTTGTCATTCATCTTGAAAGTGATCTTTTCAAAATTCTGTGTCACTCGTTATGCGAAATATCGCTCGTTAAGAGAGCATTTTTTTCACAATCTGTTTTGCTAGTTATGGGAATTACTCGTTATAAGAGGTGCTCGTTATGAGAGGTTCCACTGTATCTCTATTTAGCCGGTTATCAGATAATTTAAGTGACGCAAAATTCTAATAATTAAAAAATATATTGCCCTTGATAAAAAAAACAATTGTACACCTTTTAAACTTCTATAGAAATTACGTTTTTAATCTGAGGAATCCGGAAATTCTCTGAGCAAGATGATTATTTATTATTGATATAATTCAGCTGAAATTACAATTGGAAAATAATGACTTGGAATTTTAGTCAACATAAATTGTTTCCTAATTAATTAAAAGTTTTATTAAATAATATTTTTTTAAATCCATGTTCGCTCCTAATGTGCAGTGTACGGCCTCTTTATAGAGATATCTGGACAGATTTTTTCTGCAAGAACTGCGTGCTACTCGGTTGCTCAAACTTTATTTATCGAAGCGAGTAAGGATAAAATAATAAATCTTAGACAAGGCAGTGGTTTGCTTATCTCTGAAATTCATCAAGTTAATTGAATCGACTCATATTTAACTTTGACACTAAATTTTATTTGGACGTGTCTTCTTTTAACTTTGAATATAAAATATCGACTGTGGAAAGGAAAAAGGACGTAACCCACAAATACCAAATTTTACAAGAGGCGCAAAAAACGTGTTTTGATGCTTTTGGGCCATATGCAAATTATGAATTATACACAACCTTGAAGTACACTGAGACTTTTAAACTGGTATTTAATTGACATAATGTAATATTAATTAAAGAAATTGTCTAGAAAAAACCTTTATTTCAGTCTTTTTTCTTGGTTTTAATTTTTTACAATGTCATCTTTTTCAAACTTAAAAGCTGAATTTAGATAATAATCTGGCATTTGCAGCTTGCATCCTTTTGATAGAACGTGTATCAAGTTTGAGTCATTGTGATTATCGAAAAAAAACCTGTTTTTAGAAAACTGTGGGTTACGTCCTTTTTTCCACAGTCGATATATGATATCAATACTCCCAAGTTAACATCATTGTTTTAGTCGTTAATTTATTGTCACATGAACTCGTTACCTCTCTCTCTCCGAAGTTGTTACAAAAAATAAAGAATGAAGGTATGTGAATTTGGGCAGACAGGTTTCAAAAAATCACAAAATCATAGCAATGCATATGTATATTTAGTTTAAAAAAAATAAACATCGATTAATGAATCAATTTTACATAATCTCGTTCCAAAACCTAGTAAACGAAAACCTAACATCGTCAACTTGTACTATATAACCATTTACAGTAATATTACTCAATTTTTATATATTTTACCAGCCAGGCCAACAGTATATTTTAAAACTACTTTTAATAAATTTGAACAGTTCGAAAATATAGATAAAAGTGTGTTTATGGCGAGATTGTGACTATACATTGGTTGGAAGTGCATTTCAAGATGGCGGCCAGGTAAACAGAGGCATAAATCGCCCCGTTGCAATCCTCTCTGACCAAGATGTCTCCTGTGGGAATTGACCAAGCGGCGTACGTCTCAAATTGCGTTAGTCTTCTAGTGATGAAAAACATTTTTTATGAAAGGACGTTTCAAATATAAATAATGTGTGTAATAGTACCAGCAATATACTGGCAATAGAACTGGCAATACGTTAACAAGAGGCTCGCTTAATTTCAAATCAATTCTCAGTGTTCAAGGTAAGGAGTGATTTTTTTATCTTTTCTATGCAATGGTATACAATACTTTCAGAAGCGATTGATACTTACTTCCAACTCTTATAATAAGTAAACATATGCAATTTACCGTAGACTTATCAATGTAAATGCTAAAAATGTATACTGAACTAAAAATGTATACTTCTGTGTATACTGAAGCTATCGTAGATACTATATAAGTCAGAAATTGCAATTATAAACTAACTTGATCTGAGAATATTGTTGTCTTCTAAATTAACAAGGAGCTCGCCGGCCTTAGTAATATTTAACAAGAGGCTCGTGCAAGCCCTTCCAACCCCCCTCCAACCCATTTCTGAATAATACTAAAGTGGTATCGTCAAATATGGACGTTCTATACGAAAGAAGTAATAAAAACGTCATATATGCAACAGCGTGAATAATACGTGTGAATCAGGTTCTTGTCAATTAGCAAGCCTATAATAAATTTAATTACTATTTCGAATAACTAGTTTTTATAATTGTAAAGACATTAAGAGTAAATACTTTTATTATTTTATACTTTAAATCTGTCGATGTATTTTTATTTTTGGATAATAGATCATTGTGCACAAATTGTGCATGCGCAAGTTTGAAATAATTAATACAGGTCAACTGTGTGAGTGCTTACTTAACAAGTACCTTAAATCGTCCTGTATCCGGGAATATAACATAAAATGTAATTATGGAATAAATTTACAGAAGAATTCTTATCAAAACATTCACTCCCAACAATATGAATAATCTGTCATAAATTATTTTTAAAATTTCTATGGATTATTTTTCATATCATCGAATGTCAATATCATTTTTTCATTAGCAACAAAATTGTTTGAAATTATAGATATGGCCGATATGGGTGTTGTTTTCTTGTTTAATATTTTTCAAGATATTACTTTTAAAATACTACATTGGCAAATAGCGATGATTTTTGGTACCAAAATATATAATCGATGTCCGGTTAAAAATTAAGTTAATCGTCTCAAAATTTGTCTGAGCACCGATTTACTATGTTAATAATATTTATATTGAATATATCATTTGCTCTCAGCCACTGGTAAGAAGTTAGAATCAATGTAAAATTATAAATTATTTGAATGGAATAAAATTGTGGTTTGTCGCTGATGAAAATTATTGTTAGTTGGCATATTGGGGATGTTACGCATAACTGAATTCCTACAGCAACACTGTAGGAAGTCACGTCAAAGGTTGCGTACTATAGAGGTTTCATAGACACAAGTGCTTAATTAATTGTTATTTAAGTGTATCAAGCTTTTAATGGAACGCATCCTGTTCCATTTGTGTGAATTATTTTGAGCGGTAAATTTGGCTATTCGTGAAACATGGATGAACGCAGTTGAACAATTGTTAGCAAAATAATTTTCACAACTTATCAAGCGTTAAAATTTAATTTAATTAATTGACATGTTTACAATTAATAGCAATATGAAAATTATAATTGTTTAAAATACATATATGCATTGATAGATCGCTGTGTTATGTGATAAAGGTAAATATTTGTTAGATAATCTATATATTAATACTCGATCATTATCGAACGGACATTTCCGTCCGTCTGAATGATTGTCCGCGATTTTCCCTCCCCCTCCTCCGCCCCAGCCCCGCTGTCAACCATTTTTTTATTCATACCAAATACATACTTTTTTCGTTTGTATATGGTCGCGATTTCGCCTTTTCGATGACGTCAAGAAAGATGGTCCTCCTCCCCCCCCCACCCCATCCTGCCCCGCTGTCGCCATTAATTAATACACTGTTATTTGACGAAACAAATCAAATGGCTGAAAAATTGAATTCTCATACAAAAAAGGCGCCGCGGCCGTGGTTCGAACCATCGCTTCTGGATTATGAGTTGAAATCGTTACCGCTCGGGCAAACGAACAACTGTCAGCATCGATCTGATTTAATTATATATATTAAGCACACATTTAAATTATTCTAAAAATTCCAAAATACGCATACTTCACATGCAAACATAAACAGTTGAATTATCAAATGGCTGAAAAATTGAATTCTCATACAAAAAATCTCCGCGACCGTCGATCGATCCCATAATTATGAATTATCAGCCGAGCTCTTTGTCAACTGAGCTAACGTCACAATTATCAAAATGATGAAAATATATAATATATATTAAATTTCGTTTGAAAATGGAACCTTTCGTTTTTTATTAAAAAAACAGCATGCATATTATATGTTTTATTTTTCGAGCATTTCTCAATTCTACTGTACCCTAGCGGTAAGCCGCTCGGCTGATAATCTGTAGGAACTTGGTTCGAATCTAGCCTAGAGCGCTTTTTTTTGGGTTTATAACATTTTTTTTTTTGAAAACTTTCTTTTTAAATCACAGTACATCTTGATCGTATGAAAATAAATGCTACCAAAATAACAAAATCCGATTGACTAGCGAAATATGTTTTTCAAAAAATAAATATAAGACGCAATTATTTCAAGATTTGTTTTTAATCTAGGTACATACGTGGTATAGTTAGTTGTTGGCGAAAGCATAATTTCAGTATGTGTAATAAAATAACTTCAGTAAAAATCATTATATATATTTTAAAAAATAAGTTCTGTTTGGAGAATCAGTCAACATTTTGATAATTTTGTTTTGATAAAATGTGCAATTAATTTATACCATTTTGCATGTGAAAAATGATTATTAGCAAACTTAAACATTATTTCAAAAATTAAGTAATTTACAATTTAAAACTGCAGGGCTGTCGATATATGCGCCGAGGTCGATTTATGCTACTATGAAAAATGATTGTTAGCAAACTTGAACATTATTCCAAAGATTTAATATTTTGACGAAATTTCTGTCACTACGAAAAAAAATGTTAGCAAACTTAAACATTATTCCAAAAATTAGGTAATTTACGAGGTATATTTCTGCTAATAGGAAAAATAATTGTTAGCAAACTCAACATTATTCCAAAAATTAAATAATTTACAATTTAAATACAACAGGGCATGCTGTCGATATATGCCCCGAGATATATTTATTTTATTTTTAGTATTTCTGGCTTATTCAATAAATAGGTTTGTAATTTTCTGACTTCTTAAAAATGCAACAAAAATCCCCCCGTTGAGGTCAACGGGCTTACAGCTAGTTGATATTAGATACAATAAAACAAACATAAATTTTAATTTGTAAACAGAACAGTTACAAGATAATATATCTAGTCGAATTGTCAGTAAAGGATGACATATTTTAATTTCATACTATAGAGCAGTGTTTCTCAACCTTTTTGGGAGCGTGGCCCCTTTTGAGTGTCTTTATTTTTCTGTGGCCCCCATACCTTTTTTTTTTTTAGCTCACCGAGAAATTTGAAATCTCCGATTTGGTATACTTTTTCCCAGAATATCTCCAAGAACACCTTTTTTTTTTAGCTCACCGAGGAATTTGAAATCCTCAATTTGCCCGTGGCCCCCCTGAACTGTGTTGTGGCTCCCCAAAACAAAAATAAATCTCTGTGGCCCACCGTTGAGAAACCGTGCGGTAGAGAGTAAAAAACATTTAATTAATTGCACATGAATGTAAATTGATTATTGAATACCAAATAAAGCAATATTTACTTTTTAGAGCTGCTAAGATATATTGATTTATTATCAGTGATCGAGGGACTTAATTTTAATTTTATTTTCCAGAGAAGCTTACCATTAATTTGTGCAATGATAAGGTGTTTTAATTTCACCTGAGTATCTTTTCATCAAAAGTTGACTAGGGTTACCAGATTTATTCACGTCAATACCGGGACATTTAGATTAAATTATACACATTTGCGCTATCCAAAGTCGTATCTAAAGATTTACTTGCAGGAAAAATAATAAATAATACGAACTAAGCTCATTTGGCTCTCCCAAAATTTGGAAAATCCGGAAATACCAGTACACGCCTGGCAAATCGAATATGGAACCAGTCAGGTTTCAAAGATATCATTTAATTGTTAAACATCTTTAAAACATCTTAAACAGTGTATTTTTACTTTTAATGTGTCAATACTTGGTGGAATGGCATTGCAGTAATTGCTTACACCTTTTTATTTCAATTTAACTTGTATAAATAGCACTGTTTAATTTATTTTCCTTATCAGTTGATAATGCTCGTGAAGAGCGAAACCGGTCCTGATCAAATAAATTTTAAGTGGAAAAAGTACTAAAAATCTTTTATTATTTTTAGTGTATTTTTACATCAATCAAAACATTATTTCTTCCTGTGTATATTTTCGTAAAATACATGACAACAACATGTAATTATCATTACTAGCTGTAAGCCCGTTGACCTCAACGGAGAGATTTTTGTTGCATTTTTAAGTAGTCAGAAAAGTTACTGGCGTGAAAAAAAAATTACTAACCTATTTATTGAATAATCCAGAAATTCTGATAGTAAAAGAAATATCTCGGGGCGTATATCGACAGCCCTGCCCTGCAGTATTTAAATTGTAAATTATTTATTTTTGGAATAATGTTCTAGTTTGCTAACAACTATTTTTCGTAATAGCAGAAATTTTGTAAATTATTTAATTTTTGGAATAATGTTTATGTTTGCTAACAACCATTTTTCTTAGAAGCAGAAATTTCGTTAATTATTTTATTTTTGGTATAATTTTTAAGTTTGCTAACAATTATTTTTCATAGTAGCAAAAATAGTCCTTGTAAATTACTTAATTTTTGGAATAATGTTTAAGTTTGCTAACAATTATTTTTTCTATTAGCAGAAATAGACCTCGTAAATTATTTAATTTTTGGAATAATGTTTAAATTTGCTAACAACCATTTTTCATAGTAGCAAAAATAGTCCTTGTAAATTACTTAATTTTTGGAATAATGTTTAAGTTTGCTAACAATTATTTTTCCTATTAGCAGAAATAGACCTCGTAAATTATTTAATATTTGGAATAATGTTTAAGTTTGCTAACAACCATTTTTCTTAGAAGCAGAAATTTCGTTAATTATTTTGTTTTTGGTATAATTTTTAAGTTTGCTAACAATTATTTTTCATAGTAGCAAAAATAGTCCTTGTAAATTACTTAATTTTTGGAATAATGTTTAAGTTTGCTAACAATTATTTTTCC